>CM055267.1:26535028-26959251 GCA_029237695.1 Conchocele bisecta
TCATGCTGATTCATGTAGCTGTATAATGCTGAATTCAGTAGCTGTATAATGCTGAGTTCATGTAGCTGTATAATGTGATTCATGTAGCTGTATCATGCTGATTCATGTAGCTGTATAATGCTGATTCATGTAAGCTGTATAATGCTGATTCATGTAGCTGTATAATGCTGATTCATGTAGCTGTATAATGCTGATTCATGTAGCTGTATATTGCTGATTCATGTAGCTGTATAATGCTGATTCATGTAGCTGTGTATAATGCTGATTCATTGTAGCTGTATAATGCTGATTCATGTAGCTGTATAATGCTGATTCATGTAGCTGTATAATGCTGATTCATGTAGCTGTTTAATAATGCTGATTCATGTAGCTGTATAATGCTGATTCATGTAGCTGTATAAATGCTGATTCATGTAGCTGTATAATGCTGATTCATGTAGCTGTATTAATGCTGATTCATGTAGCTGTAATAAGCTGATTCATGTAGCTGTTATAATGCTGATTCATGTAGCTGTATAATGCTGATTCATGTAGCTGTATAATGCTGATTCATGTAGCTGTATAATGCTGATTCATGTAGCTGTATAATGCTGATTCATGTAGCTGTATAATGCTGATTCATGTAGCTGTATAATGCTGATTCATGTAGCTGTATAATGCTGATTCATGTAGCTGTATAATGAGGATCGTAGCTAGTTATCTCCTTTGAATTTATTTATATACATTCTGTCCAAATTGTATAATTTAGGGCATTAATGCTTGTACTAAATGTAGAAGAATTTTTTGAAAATGAAATATGCTAGTGTTTGTCACGAGTGTTGATCGAGATCATCTAATGTATCTACGTAATCTGATCCAGGACTGCAAGTTTTCGCCAGATTCATATGTTCCCCCACTTATTAATGTTATTGGAATCGATGTAGACCCAGATCAGACTGCACGGGTGGCAAAAAGTGTAGATCCAGATGAGCCGGCTCGTTACGAGCCGGCTCATCTGGATCTACACTTTTTGCCACCCGTGCAGTCTGAGCTGAGTCGACATTGATTCCAATAACATTAATAAGTGTAAAAACATAAAACTAATTTTCTTGTGCTTTTCAATAAGAAATAAAAGCTGAAATACAGCATAAAATCGAATCTCTATAATCATATTTGCAAAGGGAAATAAATCGCTACTATCCCCTCATTCGCATACTCCAAACAATAGCCAAACATGTCACCCCTATTTCATTAAGTTGACAATGTATTTTATGTGAACAACATGATCCCACAGGATTACATGTGTACATACAGTGCAGAAATCTTTGGTGGAGTTTTCGTAGCCAGCACAGATCTCATTATTGGGCAAGAAGTCTTGCCAGTGGTCGGAGCAGACGCTGTCGTCTAGGATCGGGTACATCAGCTGGTTCAACGTCTCCTCGTTACCCGTTGCTAGGCAACATACATAGAGAAACAATATAACGTTGAGGCGTCATGTTGATACCATGGAGTATACATGTGTATCCGGTAACGCGTTATGCATTAACATAATACAGTGGAACCTCTCTAAACCGGACACCAATGGAACATCTGTGCTATTATTTTTGATGAGTTCCTTGGTCATTTATCTCAGGTGATAATGTCTGTTCATGATCGTATAGCACACCACTATGGCTCAGAATGATCAGATGCCCGATTTACAGTAAAACCTCTCTAAAACGGACACCCTGGGGACCTCCCAGGGTGTCCGGTTTAGAGAGGTTTCACTGTATATGTTGACTGATAAAACCTTGTCGGATCATGCATCAACTAGATAAGATATCCTGGTTACAGCGGATTAAAAATTGCTACCGCTCGTGTTTCATTGGTCAAACGGTGTCACATGACGTTACCAATGACGCCAGTGTAATGACGTAAGCATGTCCATGTTCTTTTAAACGATAACCATGTTGTATTCGCCCATCTCTATAATGCTAGCGTCATTAGTGTCAGGCTCGGCTCGAACGCCTCCTCACTTCCTAGCATTGGCTGATAAACTTGGTATCAAACGAGCAAGGTGCCTGTTTAACTAAACTTCGTACGGCTAAACTGTTTGTAAGTGCAACATTATGATAGTCTGTAAATTGTTGAGAATAGGCTGCATAAATGTTGTAAATCCATAAAGTGATATTTCCAGACGATTCTAACTTTGCACTTACGAACATTTTAGTCGTACGAAGTTAAGTGAAACGAACCCTGGTAGTTTCTATATGCGTAATAATCAGTCCTGGCGTCCGATAAGTATAAAACCACCTGGGGGCCGCTTTAATAAACTTCGTACGACTAAAGTGTTCGTAAATGAAACTTTAGGATCGTCTGGAAATTTAAATAGATGGATTTACATTTATTGAACATAGGCTGCAGCCTATGTTCAATAAATGTAAATCAAATAATATTATTGTTTGCAATAAAACGTGGTTACTGTGAAATTTACAGACTATCATAAGTTTGCACTTACGAACAGTTTAGTCCTACGAAGTTTAGTGAAACGCGCCCCTGGTCATAATGCAAATGAAGTTGTAGTCTGTGTATAATATACCTACGCCCCCGCGTGCTTGCTAGTACATGTATCATTGTGTGTTGGGTTCACTAGCCTCTGTCTGCGTGGCAATAACTTACACGATGTGCTGCCCCATCCAGGCAGGTAGCAGTGCTGACCGGTGGAGTACATGTGTGAGCCGTCGGGCAGACAGGCCGGCCGGGTGTGGTCATTCCAGCTGGAAGTATAATACCAATGACTCATATTCACGTCGAGAAAAAAAGAGGCGTGCATTCCGTCATGTGTAAAGTAGAAAATATATAGGCAAATATTTACACCTTCTATTAATTCAAAATGCAAAGGCATATTCGACGTATTGCTTTTACATCGCAATACAATACATTAGACACACGTGACGTCGCGATGTTGTTGATTTGTTAAAGTTCCAGGAATTGCGACAAAATGTCGTAAAACAAGATTATTGTTAATGTTAACGCCGTATTTGGTTATTTACAGGTTGAAACTATCAGAAAATGCAGTGTAAATATAAGTAATAAAACCATGGGCAACGCAACAGCTCATGATTTTATTCCTTAAATGTAAGCTGATCACCTATATGTCGTGTGCCAATCTAAGCGAAACGTATGCCGAGATATATTGGTCTGATAGTAAGCGTTAGTTGCCGAAACATAACACACGCAAATATTCGCGTCTCGTCCGTAGTGTTAAGGTTAGCCACCTCCAAATATTTTTACTATATAATTTAACCGATTGCCATCCAATAAGGCCAGTCTCTCCTACTTTCACTATTCGTATGGATGCTGTGGGATCCACTTGTACATGACCTGCAGCCAGTCTGTACTGGTTCTGCATGAACTAAACAATAGGTTCACTTACTCCTAAGAAAGAAAAATCCAACCTTGTCATGTACTCCAATATTGTTTATATTGTTTGGCCACGGAAACTCTGTTTACATCACGTGACCAACAGGTTCAGTGTTTTCTTTCAAATGCTACAAATATGCTGAAAACTGGTGTTAAAAGCACCCCAAAATGTTCCTCAAGTGAAACTGGGTAGCAATTGATCAAGATTTGCAAGCAAACGGTGTCTGTGACCTCAAAACACCCGAACTGTTTTTTTATACCGGACTATTTTTACACCCTGGGCGATTTCGCACCATTTGGTGTCTTCTAACCTCAAAGTATCTGTGCTGCTGATGATGATACAGGTCACACAAGTAGTGATACAAACTTATGAGCAACCAATTACTTTGAAGCTTTAATAAAATGTCACTTTGCATTAATGAATCGTTACTTTGTCACAATTCCTGAAATAACAGGAAGAATCTGAACTGGGCACATGTACATGTATGCCATGCACACCCTGGTGCAAATGTCATACGAACAGCCATAATTCAGACCGCAATGTGATTCTGTGCGCATGTGCGATATCTCATGAAAAGTATTTACAAAATTTAATATATTTTACATAAATGACGTCAAAAGTTGACTAAATGTTCAGAGCGTAATTCTATTCTGTATTTGCTCTAAATGTTTCGTCAACTTCCTACGTCATTTACAGAAAATATCAGTTTCTGATAATATTTATCACGGTATAAAATAATGTCTCAATAATTATTTCTATCAATGTGATTGTAACTGGAGAAATGGGCCTTATGCGTTTTGCGACCAGTGTAGATCCAGATCAGCCTGTGCATCCGCACAGTCTGATCAGAATCTAAACCGTTAGCCATTCCATCAATGCAACACCCATCATGCTTCTAGCAAAGAATATCGTAATCAGTTTATGTAGCAGTGTGGTATTTGATCACGATTTACACTGGTCACAATTCTCATATGCACCATTTCTCCAGTCACCGTGACATATACATATACAGTGTAACCCTTACGTAATGGCCTCCTGCGTAATGACGAGGGCGATGTCATTCTCCAGACTGGTGACGTTGTACCCGGGGTGCACGTGGACATGGAATATGTGGTAGAACTTCTCGTGCGGATCCTGGGTGCTGATGTTATACGTCCCCGCGTATACCTTCCATCTGTTCAGGCTCAGATCGAACGGGCTATATCCTGGCCTGGTGTATATCGAATACCGGGGTAGAGTAATTCTTATCGTTTACGAGCCTATACTAAGAAACTTGGTATCGAAAGACACTAAACTAGCGTGAATTGTTTTTCGTATTAGTGGCTGTGACTGGAGAAATTGGGCTTATGGGTTTCGTGACCAGTGTAGATCCACAAATCCCATAAGCCCCATTTCTCCAGTCACAACCACATTTTTCACAAAGCATGTTTGTACAATGAAATGCACATGTGATGTGCTGTTTTCGTTTTTCATTGAACAAAGCCCGGACTTGTTTGTGTTGCGCAATTACACTAACGTCATTCGGTAACGCCATGTGGCCTCGTTTGACCAATGAATCGTCAGCGAAAATAGTTTTGAATTGGCATAAATGCCTGGTAACATAGCATTGCTATCAGCCAGTGCTTGTTATATCAATGCATAGCGAGTTAGGAAATAAAACACAGATCATCACGCTTGTCACTCTGACTGGACAAATGTGGCTTGCATTTGTTTCCGACAAGTGTAGCTCCAGATCAGATTGTGCATCTCCGCAGTCTGATTATAATCAGCACAGTTCGCCATACCATCAATGAAACAGTCGTCATGTTTATAACAATCATCGTATATCGTTATCAGGCTACATGAGTGTGCTACATGATCAGGAGCTACGCTGGCCACGAATCCCATAAGCCCATTTTTCCAGTCACAGCGATAAGTGAATTTCCACTTCAGAGAGAGTAATACTTTATCCACCAAAGTGGCTCAGGTGCGCGCGGTAATTTACAAAAAACATATATATTTGTTTTTAGTATTGGATTAAAGTGAGTAAAATTCCTAAAGTGATAATAAAACATAATACTTTACTCAGATGAATGACAATGTATGGTATAAACACATGCTAACGTACGTACAAGCAATATCGAACAGCCTTTGTGGCCTTTGTCAGCCTTTGTGGTGTTTAGGGTGACCCACAATTACCGTGACCAAATTTGTTTTGACACCTATAAACAAATGGCGGTAGACAGCATGAAACAGGTTGGTTTTACAGTTGGTTTACAAAAATGGGAATGAAAGGATAAACAATGTCAAAATAAGTATACTTACACGTGTGTTATTGGCCTATGAATGTTTTTAACATGACTGAAGTGTTAAACTGGTCACGCGTCAGACTGTGTCGCAAAATGCCAGGACAGATTGGGCTGTTATTTTGACCAATGTTTATATTAATGGGGTCTCAGCTCTACAGGATACAGAAAATATAAAAGACAGATAAAATAGTAAAACACATCCGTAGAGTTGAGATTGTCTAAGCTAATCATGACGATACAGAACGCATGTCACCGCTGTTAGTATCAATAGTTTAATTAGTATATACCCAATGTGCATGATCACGTGTTTACCACAACAACAACAATGGCTGAAAGTGTTAAAGTGCGCCCATTCCAAAGTAAGTAGTATTTGATATTTTCCTTAATACCCAACGGATTTTGATGAAATATGGCGCAGCCGGGAGTTCGGCACATACCTCTGTAGTTTTTGCGCAGATTCTTCGTAAAAACGACAGAAGTTTGGGCCAAAGTACCGAGACCACCAAAATGCAGGTCAACAAGACACGTTTGATGCGCCATATTTCACCAAAATCCGTTACATAATAAGGACAAAATATAAGAATAGGTACTTTGATTCGGAGGTCTTCTGGAAGTTTCAGTACTTGTTATTGTTGTTGTTGTTGTTGTAACCACGTGATCATACATCTTGATACCGTACCAGTGTTATTAATAATAACATACTATGCTAGTGAACGTCACTTGAAACTTCCGGGGCATTATTGACAGCATAAAAAATCGCATTACCTGCTTAGTTTAAGGAAATATGGACAAGTCCTCCAATTCGAACGCCGATTATACCTCACAGGTAGTTACCTAAGGGAAGTTATACTCGTGATTGTCCAATTTTCAAGTTCGGTAACTGATTTATCAGACTGGTCGTACTATATTGCGCATACATACCCCTCGAAGTGCTGGGCGGAAGTAAGAATGACGTTAGGGTTTATGATGGTGCCGGATCCGGAAATGAAGCCGTAATTATCCACGATCAGCACCTGTGTGAATGACACTCATGTTCAGTACGGTACGGTACTCGTTGCATCACATATGTGAATGCACAGGCTGCTCTGGATCTACATTTGTCGCGACACGATAAGCCCCATTTCTCCAGTCAAAGCCACACATATACAGAGTTTGCCCTAGTTTCTCGACCAATGAAAGCACAGCACTTCGTCTCAATTAATCGCATATTTCGACGCCTTCGCCAATATATATTAAATTAAATATTAACTGTTTCAATACCATACAGATAAAGGTATATTTAAAACTTGATGTTCCGCCCTGTTGACGTCATTATCGTGGCGCGCGCCATGTCATCACGTGACCACAATCGATTCAATGTCAAACGGCCAATAACGACATAGTATCGCTATTGGAAAGCACGTTTATGGGTGGAGCTTCGTTCCCAATTGGCATGTGCTCGCGAATGTGCTGTGCCAACCATAAGATAAGTATAGTTCATATATTGAATTTTTAATATACTTATTTATTAAAAATTCAATATATGAACTATAACTATTACGTAGGATATCACAAATATGTTATCAGTCAGTTTGTATTGGGCCAATACAAAGCTCATTACATGATATGCACCGATACATGATGCAGCTAACAGCTGATGAATACATATTATAAGTTATTGTGATTCTACACATGCTATATGGTGTAATATTGCCCGTCTGGAGGTATGTAGGGTGAACATACCTTCAGACGGGCACCATATAGCTTGTGTAGAATCACAATAACGTATTTGTCATACCGCATATCCTGTATTTGGCCGTATAAACATATCTCTTCTTTTGATCTTTGTGTTTTTTTTAGGAAGAAAAATAATCCGAGATTCGATTTTCTACCGTCAGTCTTAATATAAAGGCGTAAATGAACATTTTGATTTTTTATTAAACGAAAAGAAATTAAATATGGAGTAAGAAATCCATCGAAAACGACTTTATGACAGTTTTTTTTATATCGTGTAATTTAATTTATATTCCACTGCTCTATCGATCTGCTCTCCCTTTGGCACCTCTAGAATAATGCGACTGGTTCCCAAACATTCGCTATCATTGCTACGCCGCGGTTTCGTGCGTGGAACCCATAGTTTGTGACCTAAATATAGCAGTGTCACGAAGTCGAGCGTGTTGAGATTTGAAAAGCAATTTTCGTTATTTTGGCTAATTTTTCGCTCATATTTTGATGAGCGAAGAATATTTATGGAAACATAAACAATAAAGACTGGTTTCGAGTGTACAATTTGTTACTTGTATTGATCAATTCGGGGTTTTATTGTGTTTAGTGAGGAATACAATTCGCAATCGCTAGACGCTTTCAAAATGTGTTTTCATTGGACGCGAGGCGCTGGAGGGGAATCGCAATTCCTGTATGTCCGACGGCCTTGGTAGGTCATATAATATATATGATCAGGCAAGCTAGCCAATCAAAAGCTGAGAAACTTATCTGCGGTATGACAATATAAGTTATTATGATTCTACACAGGCTATATGGTGTAATATTGCCTGTCTGGAGGTATGTTCACCCGAGGCGATAGCCGAGGATCAACATACCTTCAGACGGGCAATATTACACCATATAGCCTGTGTAGAATCACAATAACGTATTTGTCATACCGCAGATCCTGTATTTGGCCGTATAAACATATCTCTTCTTTTGATCTTTGCGTTTTTTCAAGAAGAAAAATAATCCGAGATTCGATTTTCTACCGTCAGTCTTAATATAAAGGCGTAAACGAACGTTTCGTTTTTTTATTGAACGAAAACAAACAAAATATGGAGTAAGAAATCCATCGAAAACGACTTTATGACAGTTTTTTATGTCGTGTAATTTAATTTATATTCCACTGCTCTATCGATGTGCTCTCTCTTTGGCGCCTCTAGAATAATGCGACTGGTTCCCAAACATTCGCTGTCATTGCTACGCCGCGGTTTCGTGCGTGGAACCCATAGTTTGTGACCTAAATATAGGCAAGCGTGTTGAGATTTGAAAAGCAATTTTCGTTATTATGCTACCGGGTTTGGAAGAAACGGGTGGCATATAGTGTTTGGACCGTCCGTCCGTCCGTCCGTCCGTCTGTCCGTCTGTCCGTCCGTCTGTCCGTCTGTCTGTCTGTCTGTCCGTCCGTCCGCACCCTTTTCGGTTAACCACTTTGTCACAGTTTCTCAAATATGCTGCAGGTGGCATCCGCGTTCGACAGACGCATTTCTTGTTTTGGCTAATTTTTCGCTCATATATTGATGAGCGAAGAATATTTATGGAAAAATAAACAATAAAGACTGGTTTTTGAGTGTACAATTTGTTAGTTGTATTGATCAGTTCGGCGTTTTATTGTGTTTAGTGAGGAATACAATTCGCAATCGGTAGACGCTTGCAAAATGTGTCTTCATTGGACGCGAGGCGCCGGAGGGAATCGCAATTCCTGTATATCCGACGGCCTTGGCAGGTCATATAATATATATGACCAGGCAAGCTAGCCAATCAAAAGCCGAGAAACTTATCTGCGGTATGACAAAGCTTAATGTTGTGACAATTGGCGTTTCCCTCATGTCCCTTCTAGCGTATACATTTAGATCGGCGAATGTGCAGACCAATAGCGGGTGTTACCGTAATATATGCGAGCAAATATCCGAGTACCGTCCCGTTCGGCAGTGTTTATTGATGTTCAATCATGGTGTATGTTTTTGAACACACGTTCTGTACTACATTTAAAACATCTACCAATCGATGCAAATTTGTTTTATGAATTGCATATTGTGTTCGTTTGTCTTTTGATTCCAAATGTATTATTATAGATCTAAGTATTTCAGTTAATCTCATTGGCCAAAACACGGCCACGTGATTATCTACAAATTGAATGTAGACGAATAAGCACTCTGGTCCGAGATGTGTGTATTCATGTAAACAAACCTCTTGTTCACCCCCTTAGAGCGCATGCGTAAATCTGACACATGTAATTGTTATTGTGTTTACACTGTTAGTGTGACTATTCCTGATTTTATGAATATTCGTGGTATGGGTCATATAATAAAACAATTATAGTATTTTGAGTCGATGTACATGAGATGTACGGACCTGGGAAAAATTCCTTCGGCGTCGGTGAACATCATTTTTCCCAGGTCCGTAAATTTCGTGTACATTGTTTTTCATGCAGATCAGTAGCCTATTTCACCAACATTGCGAAGCATACTTTTCTAACAAAGTATACTTTGAGGGAGTAATCATTTATTTTTCATGAAATGCATTATTTCATATAGAACTAACGACTGCATATATTTGATGATTAAAAGCATGCACAATTATTATACTGAATGTATTACATTATCACAGCCAAATGGCTGTGATAATGTAATACATTCAGTATAATAAAAATTTATAAATTTATCCTAAAATTGAATATTTCTCCCTCAAAGTATACTTTGCTAGAAAAGTATACTTTGCAATGTTGGTGAAATAGGCTACAGGGTTCGACGTTAACATTTGTTTTACGGATCCCAAGGATTCGCTTCATATCGGGATCAGTAGGACTTTTTCTAAATGTCAGGCATTCCTCCTACAAATCATGGATCCTCGGGCACCGGGACAATGCTAGTGTCGTACCCTGCAGATGTTGATACCAAAGTAGCATACATTATGTCTCCAGACCACCGTCACATTTGTCCCGGTCTACATGAGCGTTGAGCAAACGAATCTCCTGCATGTACATCACTTGTCACATTTCGATGGTCCAGTAACATAAGGTCGTAACTGCTATGCTTTTACTGCTGTTACTTCTGTTTGCTGCTCCTGTGTTAGGATATCGATGCAATTAAGTCCGATACAGTGGAACCTCTCTAAACCGGACACCCCTGGGGACCACATTATGCTTACTTTAAATGTGTTTTAATGTAATTTATTGCATTGTTCTGTTTGTTCATGACTGACAATGACACAACAAAAATGGTCATACGTGCTTATAACAGTGGAACCCCTCTAAAGACCCTTTTAGAAACGTTCCATTGTATGTGTTGTTGCCAGTATCAGTTGCGTCTTGGGGTGTAGCACTCCCTTCTCAGTAAATGCTCGTTGGTACGGGTACTTTCTGGTTGGCTACAAGGCGATTCAGCCTCTGTCTGTTTGGGCTTACAGTAAAGTTTATTATTTGGCTCAGTATATATGTTCCCGATTGCATAACCATATATATGTGTCTTGTCGTGATCGGGTACCAGAATTACAGTGGAACATCTCTAAACCGGACATCCTGGGGACCTTCCAGGGTGTCCGGTTTAGAGAGATTACACTGTGCACGTGTCTCACCGTCATGGGCCATGAGCCAGGGCGGGCGACCTGTCCGCCCACGATCCGTTTGCGCCCTACTGTGATATCGGGCGTATTTGGCTGAACCACGGGCACACCACACGGCACATCTGCGAACACTGCACACAGGGCGCACGCCGTTAGCAACAA
This sequence comes from Conchocele bisecta, assembly GCA_029237695.1. Lineage (NCBI taxonomy): Eukaryota > Metazoa > Mollusca > Bivalvia > Lucinida > Thyasiridae > Conchocele > Conchocele bisecta. Next base: position 26,546,171 of record CM055267.1, read on the forward strand.
CTTTAGCATTCTGCAAATACAGTGGAACATATCTAAGCCTGACACCAAGAAAACACATGTGATATTATATTTGATGAGTTTCTTGTCTGTTTGCCATCGCAGAGCACATACATATCGCTCAGAGGGATCAAATGTCTGATTTACAGTGAAACCTCGCTATACCGGACACCCTGGGGGACATCCCATGGTGTCCGGTTTAGAGAGGTTCCACTGTACAGCAAACCACCTGTAGCCGATTTCATCAACATTGCAAAGTATACTTTTCTAGCAAAGTATACTTTGAGGGAGTAATCATTTATTTTTCCGGAAATGCATTAGTTCACATAAATCTAACAACTGCATATGTTTGATGATTAAAAGTATGCAGAATTATTATACTGAATTTATTACATTATCACAGCCAAAGTCGCTGTGATAATGTAATAAATTCAGTATAATAAAATTAATGAATTTATCATAAAATTTAAAATTTCTCCCTCAAAGTATACTTTGCTAGAAATGTATACTTTGCAATGTTTGCGAAATAGGCTACTGTTAAAGCGACAGAGCATTCTGCAAATACAACATCCCGTGTGTTAGTCTCAGCTGATGTCTCAGATATCCAATACATGTGTTTGCACTTCATGCACATTAAACGGCATATGAGTAATTGTACAGTGGAACCTCTCTAAACCGGACACCCTGGGAGGTCCCCAGAGTGTCCGGTTTAGAGAGGCTCCACTGTAATTAAGCAGTACGTGAAATGTTTTTGTAATTTTCAATCAACAACATACACGACAATGAAATAAATTACAGTGAAATTCATCTAAATTAAAGACCATGGGGTCGCCAGGGTGTCGTGTTTAGAGAGGTTACAATGTATCATTTTAGTTGAGCTCATTACCAACAACGTGGATTATATTCAAGTGCATGCTATCAGAAACTGTAATAAGAAAGGGAGATAATTTGCCTTGTCATACTTTGCCATTTTCGCTACAGTGTAGCAGTCGGGTAAATGTCTTTTTTGTTGTGAAATGAACATATTGAAATAAATATAAATACAGTACATTAGTAATCATCCATTGAAAACGCTTTTTTTGCTATTTTCCAATGAAACCTATCTAAACCGGACACCCTGATATGTCCGGGTCTACTGACACGGAAATCGATTCTTCACAAAAACGACATAAGTATGTGCCGAACTCCCGGGACCACTAAATGCAGCTGATGAAGATGCGTTTGCTGCGCCATATTTCATCACAATCCGTTGCCTATTAAATAAAATATTAAATAATACTTATTTTGGAATGGGCGCGCTTTCAACACTTGCAGCCATTGTTGTCGTTGTTGTAACCACGTGATCATGCACATTGATGACCATATACACTAGCAACTCGAACCATACAAAGTTCGTCCAATTGTGATCGTTCGTCGTGGGTCAACACGTCGTGTCCTCCATTATACAAGCAACGAAGCGTCGATGCAACGACAACATCTCATTGGCGAGATATAAAAATAGTTACAAGTCAAATGCATCGTCAAACCTATGATGACGTCATTCAACAAGTTATTCCTGCAGCCGGAGATCACTACAGCTATTTGGAGCTAAAAAGCAGTTATTCCTGCAGCCTGAGATCACTACAGCTATTTGGAGCTAAAAAGCAAACGAGGCTTAACCTTGTTTTGAATAACATATATCTTTTTATTGGCGATTTTGCCTTCCCAGACCATCCACATGAAGAATCCGACTGATGACACTCTATCATTCTTGAGCGTTTTGAGAAGTGTACATACATCCAAAATGGCCACCAAACAACTATATAGTGTGCCATGTACAATCTAGTTGTTTCCACGCGAGGTATTGACACACTTTAAGAGCGTAAAGTTGATTTACTTGTCGAGATTTACGTGGTCAACATTAAAATTCAATTCAATTCACTATTACATAGGAAATATCACATGGCCGCCAAACGTAAAATATTTTACATATGACTGCTCTCACACTCCATATGAAAACAACATGTCTTTGATATATTGACATAATAAACGCTTACAATAAATTTGAAACGTAATTAGAAGAGCGAAAGTCCAAGATGGCCGCTATATAGAATATATTATCCTATGACGAATAATAATAGTTAAGAATATAATTGCATATGGGCGTCATATCGTAGTAAATTGGAATACAAGTACTGACGTTAGGTACACTATGGAAGTTTTTACAAACTTATGAATATAATTATTTATACCGCTCCATTGCTCCATGTAGCATACTAAAGGGGGTTGACTAAATGCTGTTTATATCTGAAGTAACCTAATATACATGAAGTGCCGTTTTTACCTTTATTTTTTCACCTTTGACCCCAAATCGCGACCTCTGATTGATCAGTCTTAACAGCAAATTCAAGATGGCGGCGAAATTTAAAATCGCAATCGCTGTAGATTCAGCTAAATTTTGTCCATTTTTACAGTAGATGCGACGTAACCAACGACATGGACATATCCATTATGATTGCAATGCTTATTATGACAACTGCGTAGACTAAAACCAGCCAATATTGAAGCTCATCGTAAATAAATCGGATATTTAATCAGATACAATACCGAATCTACCTAGCGCGGACGCCGCCATTTTGCTTTGAATGACGTCGCTAGATTTGTGACGTATGGCAAGGTAATGACGTCAAAACATGACGTCACGCAAATTCAAACAATTAAGTTTAGTATGCGGTATAAATTAAATACATGATTAGTGCCCTCGAATATAAAGTAGAAGTCCAAGATTACTGCTCAATGCAATAATATTACCATTTATAGCGACCACCTTTTAATACTTAGCTCACACAAAACATTGCATCCAGTCGCCATAGGCAGCACACTTGTATAGCAGTATTGGTATTGTGGATAGAGTGACAATTTCCGTATCTTATATACAAGTATGCCAATTTACGTATATTACCTTTGTAATAACAATCAAATCGTTTATGATCCTTATTTTACTTTTTATTCTACATTATTCGTGTCTTGACCAGCAATTCTACTGTCTGTTTCACGAAACCTGTCCAAATTTTACGGCCATATAAACAATGCAAACACTTTGTTTTAAATACTATTGGGCGGGTTTCGTGAAACAGACAGTAGTTATCTTACCATTGAAACTGTCAGTTGATATTACTATGCAAGTTCATACGTTGTACAGCTACATAAATCAAGTGTTAAACGCTGTATCGTCGATATGAGTCTGAAAATACATCAATTTGAGCCTTTGATATGAAAGAAAAGTATGCATAATTATTATACTGAATGTATTACATTATCACAGCCAAAATGGCTGTGATAATGTAATAAATTCAGTATAATAAAAATGAATAAATTTATCCTAAAATTGAAAATTTCTCCCTTAAAGTATACTTTGCTAGAAAAGTATACTTAGCAATGTTGGTGAAATAGGCTACTGATATTTATAAGTCATTGTCGTATATTGTAAACAACACACTTAGTGGGGCGAATAAAGGGCAATTATTGGAAAAGATGTTGCCCTTTTGGAGGAAAGCATGAACATTTGTATATAGGGGTTTTAAGGTATGCTGAATTAAAATAAATGGGGATACATTTGTTCCGGGGTACATATACGTAACCTCCTCAAAATCCAAGATGGCCATCATCTGCGTTTGGAAAATATAGACGGAAACGTGATATACCGATTACTTCGCTATCTATACATATATTTGCATGTCTAATGTATTGGTAGTGTCTAAAAGTAAGTAAGATGTTGCTAGGGCACTGTAATCCAGGATGGCCGCCATTTTTGTTCCTAAAAACAATATTTTTTGATAATAAGTTTCCAGGTACATTTTGCATGTCAAATTAAACTGTGGTTCAAATTAGATGTGTAATAAAGTGTTACTATAACCTCTTCAGACATGACAAATCACCAGATTTTCTTCAGACATGGTTGGATTTAACATAGTTTTGATTTTACTTGGTAGCGATCATGCAGCCAATTTACCAATACGTTTTTTTTCATCGCGATAAAACGCTCTGACGCGTAGGGATTCTGACTTGGCGGTAACTCAGAACCAAAGTACTTGTCTATGCTCTGATGTTAAAGCACACTCCGGAATTAATAATCTCAGTAGCCGATTTCATCAAAATTGCAAAGTATACTTTTTAGCAAAGTATACTTTGAGGGAGTAATCATTTATTTTTCCTGAAATTCATTATTTCATATAGAACTAACGATTGCATATATTTGATTATTAAAAGCATGCATAATTATTATACTGAATTGATTACATTATCACATCCATTTTGGCTGTGATAATGTAATAAATGCAGTATAATAAAAATTAATAAATTTATCACAAAACTGAAAATTTCTCCCTCAAAGTATACTTTGCTAGAAAAGTATACTTTGGAATGTTGGTGAAATAGGCTACTGATTACGGGCGAAATATCATGTTTTCATTATTAACATTGTTTTCTCCTTCTATCGTATATTAGTAACACTTGTCTCATATTAGTAACACTTGTCTCAAACGTGTTAAACATTAGCTATATCTGTCGTTGACGTGCTGTTCATCTACGAACATGTAATTACATTTAGTCACGGTACAATCTATTAATATGTGGCTGTGACTGGATAAATGGTGCTTATGGGACTCGTGACCAATGTAGTTCCTGATCAAATAGCACCCTTCCGTAGACTTAAAACGATCCATATTGCTTGTTAGAAGTATGGCGGGTGCGAACAGTGCAGATCCTGACCAGAAAACCATGGAAACTTCTAGCAGGACACTTTGTCACACAGAAAACTGTTCATGTATGGCACATGATCAATTACGTACGTACGTGCGTACGTGCATTAGTAACACATTTCATTTTTCAATAACTTCACTTATTTTAATAATATTTGATAACAATGTATATCTAGGGATGGTGCTTTGTTTTATATACGACGCGCGTCCGACCGCTGAGGACTTATGTTCACCGTGTTTGTAAGGCAAAATGTTACAGTTTTGTATCAAAGCTGCCCATGAGGGGATTAGCCTAGTGATAATGATTCCCTTGTAGGGATCAGCAAGTTTGCAACGGCATTGAAATGCTGGATAGTGGCACGCCTTGAAGACGGAAGGATTCTCAGTGAGTACAATACCAGACACAAATACAATAACACCAAAGATGTCCGTCATCATGAGCAGTCACCAATTCCTCAGAAAAGATTCACCTCGAATGTGAAATATATCGTGGTTGCAGTGATGTATGACAATCCATTCACAGATGACAGTACAAACTTGGTCACACTAGACACCAAAAGTCATCATGTCAGATAAAGTCATTAAATCAATTACTACAGCTGAATAAATAGGCACAGCACAATATCAGACATCCGATTTGCCGATCTCCGAGTCCTTCTATGAGGCAATTCACTAAAATCGGCTTCCACACTACAAATCGAAACGAAAGGATGACTCTAAAGGAAATAAGAAAGCAAATGGTCTGAATAGTGATGTGGAGTTGTTTTCTCCGATGTACATCTCCTGAAAATCTAGAGACGGCAACCTAAATACTTTCTTCGAGCATGAGATCCACTCGTGGTCACCAGCATTGGCTGACAACAATGTGATGCGCCAAACATCAACATATAATATCATGACCTGTCTGGAGCCAATAGCTTTGGAAAAAGATGAAGACCCACGACCTGATGTCAAGATTATTGACGGAGCTGTCCTTGTCCACATACTCGACCGGAAAAACACAGATGCAAAAACATTTCGTGATTATGTAACGCTGGTATTCCTGCCATATATGTGAGTTGCCTAGATGCCGTGAGTGATGTCTACAGACCTGGCAGCTTGAACTCCCAGACACGAGCAAGCAGGGGAAGTGGATCCCATTGCGAGTAGCAACAAACACCCGGTTACCTCCAAACTGGGAAGCGTTTGTTTCCCCGTGTGGATTTAAACAAACAGCGGGTCTGTTTAACTACTTAGCTGGTGTTATGCCTCCACCAAACCAGATTCTAATCATGACACGTGAGGACACACAACTGTCCATGCGGCAGTCTGACCTATCCCAGTTATATATATATTAGCGCCATGTACCCATGAGGAAGCGAATGAATGTTGCTTCATGCTACTCATACATATAAATAAGTTCATCGCAAAGGTACGATACAATCCAACAATACATATGTAATGGTACTTTTACGACAGCTCCAATTCACCAAGAATGTCGACTTTAGGTAGCAGTCAGTCATGGTAGCAGTCACCATGTCTCAACAGACCGTATCGCAGCAACACTCGGAAATGATTGGCCACAGGCTTTACTATTCCTGCATGCTTTCTCGGGCTACGATACAGTTGCTTCATTTTTTGGAATGGAAAAGAAGAGCAAGCGGAAATGTGGCGAAGCTCCGACTTCTTCAGAACAGTCTTCAAAAACTTATCTGACTCACCAAGCCTTATCACGGACCAGGACATGGAAACGCTAGACAAATGTGTCGTCCTAATGTACAAGCGTAAATCGACATCGACCACAGTCAATGAATCTAGGAAACGGACTAGTATGAAAACCATTTTGTGACGGTTTAATTGGTTGCAAAATTAACATATTAAAATCCATTCCAGTTACTTAGGGGTGAAAGGGTTAAACTGAAAAAAAATCAAAAATGAACCCACAAAGAACAACATTTAATTAGTGATCCTTATGGTAATTTGGAAATGTATCAGATAAAGCATGTCAGCCAATGTCAGGTATAAGTTGTTTTAGTTCAGCACGACATGTTCGCAACTAATAGCAATTAGACACAATTAACACCATCAACACCGATATGTTGCCATACCGGCTACGAGATAAAAAGTGCATACGAGCGTGCAGACAGAAGCAAGGATGAGGCAGCATCAAGCAAATACACTTAGAACATGCACCGCGTGACGAGACCACCCGCTTACAGTGATGGAAATGTCTGGACGTACATGGACAGGTAAATGGGTATGTCATTTATAGAAACAGAACAACCACTCTAAACCAGACAACAGTACGGAAGCCCATTAGGGCCACTTCACTTTTTTAATTTCCATTTATTCAAGATGTTTTCTTGAATTTTCAAGTTATTTTCTTGAATTTTCAAGATCTTTTCTTGAATTTTCAAGAAAATATCTTGAAAATTCAAGAAAAGAACTGGAAAATTCAAGAAAGTATCATGAAAATTCAAGAAAAGATCTCGAAAATTCAAGAAAAGATAAAAGAAAAGTGAAGTGGCCCTAATGAGGCTTCCGTACAACAGACACCATCAATGTCCTTGAACATGTTGAAGTTGACGGATTTCACTGTTACAATAGTCACTCGCAAAAGATGGTGCAAGGCAAACACAATAATGAGGAATCGTAGTCAGTTATTTCATTTGCAAATCTATTTATAGAGATTTGGGGCCCGTTTCACTAAACTTCGTACGACTAAAATGTTCGTAAGCGCAAATTTAGGATCGTCTGGAAATTTAAATTGATGGATTTACATTTATTGAGCATAGGCTGCATATGCAGCCTATGCTCAATAAATGCAAATCCAATAATTTTTCACAAGAAATCATTGTTAATGTGATATTTACAGACTATCATAATTTTGCACTTACCGGAACATTTTAGTCTTATGAAGTTTAGTGAAACGGCCCCCGGTCCTACGATGTATTTCAGCGTTTATTTCTTACGAATAGCAATACATTTAGTTTCGCGAAGATAGTAGACCCAGAAACGACTGCTGTGCAGTCTGATCTGTGCTTACACTGTTTGCAATAACATTAATACGTGCGAAAATATGAATCTGGCAAATAATGTAGTCCCCAGATCAGATTTCGTAGATATGTAGTATGATCTGGTTCCACATTAGTCACAATCACTACAATTGCTCCTTTTCACATCATATCATTCTACATTCGCTCATTTTTACAAACAATAAAGCCCCAAACTACACAATTTGGACCGGATTTCTATAAATAAATTCAAAGGGAGATAACTACGATAGCTACGATCCCCCATTGCAGTGCAGCATATAAATCAATAAATGTAAATTCAATAATTGTTTACAAGAAAACAGTGTTAATGTGAAATTTACAGACTATCATAACTTTGCACTTACGAACATTTTAGTCGTACGAAGCTTAGTGAAACGGCCCCCTGGGGCCCGTTTCACTATACTTTGTACGATAAAAATGTTCATACGAAGATTTCTATTTCAAATGATACCATTTTTTCCCACGGGTTCGTGTCATTAATTGTAGCACATCCACGAAATATATTCCAAAATCGAATGTCAGAACAAATGTTATTGTGGACTTCAAGTTTGCACTTACGAATTTCTGAGTCGTATGAAGTTTAGTGAAACGGGCGCTGTATTACAATGGCATCTCTCTCAGTGACATCCCAGGATTGCCGATTTATAGAGGGTCCACTGTACTACATGTATTTTCGTCATTTGATTTAAAAAATTCTAGGTATAATACACGAAGTTTTTTTGTTCAAACACAATTGCACATTTCGGTTGTTAGAGCAATACATACAAATAAAAGGCATAGTCTAGTTTACCTGATCCTGTGAGAAGACGGCGTTTATTCCAGGTGTTGGTGGTTTATGGCAACATGACCGACCGATGATACATGTACACACGTGATGATAAGGGATCGGTACGTGTCACCAGATGCCGCGCCCTACACCGGTGGAACGAAACAGCCGTCTATCCTGCGAAATAGGCGTGCTTTGAATGGAATGGAATGGTGCTTAACAGCCCACCAAGACAAAAGAGTATCATTTAGGGCCAAGCAATGTGGATGAAGAATACAAATTTGGCGTGCTTTGAGTAAACTATGTGAATCATTTAGCGGATTTCATCAACATAACTACTGTCTGTTCCATGTTTTGCTGCCGACGAACATTTGGCTATTAAACACATTAAATATAAAAAATATTTAAATGTAATTACGTAAGTGCACTAATCTAGCTAAGCATATTTTGAGGGAGTAATTGTCAATGCATTGATTTGATTGTATTATTGTTTAACGGCCTATACACAGCTAATGTCATTTAAGACCTATTAGTACAGCACATATTACATTCGTATTTTTATTTAATGAAATAACATTTGTTTAATCAAACTAATGGTTCTGATAATGAAATAAACTGTACTTTATGAATGGTAAACAATTTTCAATCAAAACAATTAATAGTGTAGTTGCTTAAGAGCCAAAAAGGCCATGTTTGTGCACTTTTGGAAACAAACATGAAACTTGGCACACTGGTAGATACCACAAATACAAGCAACATATGCTATAGAACCACCTCGACAGAGCCCGGTGACACCTGTGGCGCCACATAATGGAGCCACATGGTGGCTCACACGCCTTCGTGGATAGGAGTAACATACATGTTGATGTAGTTGAAGTTTTTTATATGTTAATACATGTCATCATATTTGTAGAATGTGGGGTAATAATTGTAACCACATTGTGTTGCTAGGTGGTGCCAGGTGGTGCCATCTGGTGGCGCATATATAGGATTAAGCATATTTTAGTGTCGAAATATACTTCTGTGTTTAAACTCTCACGATATAACTTCCATATATTTACCTGATGTGTTTTCAATGATGTAACTGCAATCAACATGCAGTCATGTTTATATACTGTGTTGCTACGCAACATCTACAAGCTTTGATTTCATAATATAATGGATACTATCTTATCAAATATTATTTAAAATACAAATGCTGGTGCAAAGTCTGAAATAAGCAAATATGATAGTTTGGTATATTCTAACACAATATTATTGATTAGTTTATGCTATACAATTGTCCCGACAGAGCACGGTGGTACCGTGTGGTGCCTTTGGTGGAGCCACATGGTGGTTCCAATATCATCACACACAGAACTGCGGATTATCTTGGCTTGAATATGTTTACATGCTTTTTCCCAATATGTTTTAATATGTCTTGGGAGACATTTCATTTACAGTTTGTTGTTTGTATTTGGCGTTGCTACATGGTACTGCATAGCGCCACAATTATGCAATAATTAAACATGTATCAACATTGCACTGTTGTCATGAAATAATACGATATTTTATGACACAACTATCATGAACATGTAAAAAACTGATGCTCCAAATGTGGCGCTCCATAGCAACAAGCGAGTGTCACATGTCTCACGTCAGATGATATACAGATTGACTTTAGTACTCGACCAGTAGCTCCTATTAGCTCAGATGAATTTCGAAACAATGTCCCAAGAAATGCGGGAGATGGCTAGACATTAGTCACCATGAACAAACACCTGCAGGTCAAACTACGTTTTCGAAGCAAGTGGCATCATTAGTCTCCACAATTGAGAAAATGGGTAATCCATCCCTCGAAACCTGGAGCTCAGATCTCATGGTGTTGGATTCTAAAGACATTGTTAACACTTCCGTAGTGGAGACTGTTCAGACGATTGAAGATGAAGGCAAAACACTGTATGACCCAATATGTTGATCTTCGAATCATGAAAGCAACAGTCGTTGTTTCAGAACCAATACCTAGGCAGAAGTTGCCACTCTTCAGCAGGCCACACACTAAAACTTGCACTCGTTCGCAGCTGCAAATGGCTGATCTCGAAGTTGACCGTGAACTTATGTCGCGATTGTAAATTTCATGCCAAACAAGAGCAATTAATATTGATGACTTGTTTCATGCATGAAAACAATCCATATCAACCAAGTTTATCAAACCATGGTAATCTCTATAAGGGTAACAAGTCAGACTTATTGAAATGCTCATCGATAATGATTAGTCCATCAGCTGCTGACACTCCAACTGTCGATAATATTGTATTGGATGGTGCGGCTAGTGTGCACTTGCTTGAGCCAAAAACTGTTACGACGTTCGATGAATACGCAACATCGATATTTCTACCATACATTGACAAGCAGGTGAATAATGCTGATCGTGTTGGCGTGGTCTGAGAATCATATGTGAAATTACAGCCTGAACAAATCAACCAGACAGAAACGGGGAAAGTGAACCAGGAGGCGTGTGGTAGGAAGACATCAAAGGTCCAACGGAACTGGCAACACTTTCTCTGTGTCTCGGATAATAAGGTATAATTGCTTGATCTCCTGTCAAATGCAACTATAAACAGGTCATGCGTAAATGATGATGTCAACGTTACAAAGGGGGAGTCTGTCCTTTCCTCACATGCAGAATCCGGCTGTTTATCAATGAGTCCATGTCACCATGAGGAGGCTGATACTAGGGTAATTCTTCATGTAATTGATGCTGCAACAAAAGGAAGCAAAAAGTGTATAATCAGAACTGTAGATACGGATGACTTAGTTCTAGCCATTGTCTATGCAGATAAACTTGACATTGACGAATTGGCATTTGGCACTGGCAAGGAATTTTTCTATATAGCTGCTCACGAAATTACACGCACAATGGGATCTCCTAGGGCTTCAGCACTGCCAGCATTTCATGCGTTGACGGTGTCAGCATTTGTAGGATGAGGCAATATAACTGTGTGGTCAGTTTGGCAAGTATTCCCCGAGATTACAGAAACATTCATTGAACTGTTTACCTGCATCAATGATATCAGTACAGAGGTTTTAGAGTTGTAGAAAGGTTTACAAGTATGATGTATGACCGAACTCATGGATATCAATGAAGTTAGAAAAGATCTGTGCACAAAAAAGGCACATTCCGACATGAAAGTCGTCCTCCAACTAAGGCAGCACTAAAGGAACATGCTAAAAGGGCCGCGTATCAAGGTGGACATGTGTGGGGGAAGGCCATGTCTCCAACGATGGAACTGCCTAATCCAGAAGACTGGTGCTGGTCAAAAGTGATGATAACCGATGGACACTGCTACCAGAAGCATCAAAGGGGTGCCGTTAGCTAATCAAGTGTAGCTGCAAGAAAGGGTGCAGCATAGGTCGTTGTGAATGTTCACGAGCAAATATGTCATGCACAACACTATGTTCATGCATGTGCATTGAAACCTAATAGGCTAATAACTGATGTGAACATAGCATACCACGCCTGGTATTAACTTCACATTTTGTCATTGTCTGTCACATATCGGCCACAGACTGTAAAATGAACTTACGTCATTTAATACGGGGTATCGTGGGTATGTTATACGGATCTAATAATGGGAATATAACATGACAGATTCAGTGACCGTATTTGTAACAGCATATGCTCAAAACAAACTGCCCAGGTACACATGCTGGTTTGATGCGACTCTGTTCTTAAATGCTGTAAGACACGTTGTTTCAATTGACGGCCCATATGATCCATTCAATAGTTATAACTGTTGTGTGGCAAGATGTCGTTAGAAACATTAGCCAATACAAAAACGTATTAATTGACGCATACGGTAAAGTAATTACTCGTAGACATGGATTCACGTGCAGCGAAATACTTACTGGCGTGTGTATCCCAGCAACGCAATTGATCTGGAATATAAGTGTGTTATAGCGCTGCGTGCTTGGTAAGCACACTGAGAGAAACTTTATTGCTGAGTAAATAAGGAGATAGTCACAAAATATTGCGAAAATAACGCAAAGATATGTAAATCATATTTATCGCAGTTGTCATGGAAGCGAGGTATTTTATGCAAATGCATTTCTTAGCTGTATTGTCATCTATTAAGATTGAGAACAAGTAAGCTTGTATTTGTGGGAATTCCTATCATGTGGGAAGGTGAGCCACCATATGGCACCACAGGGCGCCACCGGGCGCTGTATACATGGTTCTATATCCTCTGTTGATTACATTGATGATATATACCTGTGTATAAAGTCTCATGCTTGTTTCCAAAAGGGCACGGATAATTAATGGTAAAGTACACACTATCGTTGACTTGAATTCTAGGGGGTCCGGGGGTATGCTTTTTTTGCTAAAAAATAAAAAATGGTGGACCTCGAGGTCTGGCGGGGGGGTGTCACCGACCGCTCAGACCCCCCCCCACCCCCCCCCCCCCCCCCCCGCCCCTGCCCCTGTCTGCGGGCCTGCTATAAGATTATTGAATGTAACAATTTTGATGAAATCGGCTATAGGTTTTGAGCGGTCGGTTGATGAAATCAGCCATGCTAATTGTCGGTGGCAAACGTCCGTAATGTCGTATCTGAAAAATAAAATATTTTCGAAAAACAACTGATTATTTCAGTAAATGTTAAATGCGCGCCCCGGTGTACATCTGAGCATTGAAGCACTTTAACGATGCGATTGATAGTAATGTATTATATAACACTAAATCTCGCGGAAAAAGAGTGGCATCTGACAAATATCAGCATGTGTGTCACTTTGGTAACTAATGCCAAATGTCTCAAACTCAAGATGACGTCGACCATTGATAACACGTATGAATAATTAAGACTGTTATTAATATTAACATACGATGTACTGTGGGGTCAGCGTGTAAGTGCACACGCTAACGAACACGACAGGTTGGAACCAACATGTAGTGTTCGTTCGTGTGTGCACTTACACGCTGTCCCCACTGTAAGCAAGTGACCGCAAACGTTAAAGTAATGTCACACAAAAAACACAACGAGTAAACACAAACAAATCAATGTTTGACGGTAAGAAAACGTAAACTACGTTTCTTATAAATTAACAGCGAGCTGGTCACTCTGTCTATGAAAGATGTGTTAAATAATTAATATCCAGAACACTATTGGCAAAACATGTCTGCGTCCCATAATTTCAGCGAATTCAGGAGCTACTATCACAAAATATGAAACACAACGTGTATACATATTCATGTGTTCACGGCTCCAGATAAGGAATTAGTAAATGAGTATTGTCACTCCATCATTTCTGAAGCAATTGGGTATTTCAAAATTTTAATTGGATAAAATGAAATCAAGAACTACTGTTTACACATCAACGGACAGCAATTATTGAATAGTTTTCTTCCAAATGAAAACATATCTTCGCATTTCATGAGAATGGTCATAGATTTACAAATAGTAAAAACAGTGGAAAAATACCCCTAATGCCGAAGAGTGAAATCACTATGTTAACTGTATACTTGCGTTCAACATTTTCATAGAACGCCTATATTCTCGTGAATAGTTACAGGCGTTCTATAATTACAATCGGTCGATGGGCCGAATGGGGTTCGCTGCGGGAAACTTCGTAACATGAAAGTGTGCCAATACCAACAAGCTATATGTTAGTTCAATATTGAAACATGCTAACACCTGTAAACATTGATAGGTTATATTAAAATAATAATACGCATGTAATTTGCAAAAAATAGCTTCCCAATGAAATTTAGTTTAAATAGATTATCCCGTATGGAGCCTCATTTAGAACGTCTGGTACATAAATAGTCAATATTTGAACCTTTTTACTAAACGCCATAGTGTCATGTGTCCAATTTATTGGACACAGGACACTTTTTTTTAATGTAATATACCAACCAATAACAAATTTACGTTTAAAAATTCAGCTATTTGTTGTTAAATGCGATTGTATTTTCATTGTGACGTCATACTATATTTCGTGTCCTGCCATTACACGTACTGGTTAAGACATCTTGAAATTATTGCTGTCTTCATTGTTGATAAGCTCTAAATACGGAAATACAGATACTCATTGTGTACTCGACGATTTGTGAATGCTACAGACGTACATTCTGCAAATTTGCTAAAGCTGAGAGGACAATACGGCGACAGCCATGGCCCAAGACGCATCAATAATTGACCTACATTTTACATAAGTCTACTAGGCTTCCAGACACGAAACATTCATTTCAGGTAAGAATTATTTCTTTATTACTGTTGACCAATATTTGAATCGTGCTGACTTCGACAGCACTTTTAACCACAGGGCTACTAAAATAATTCCATTGTATTCAATCTAACATGAATTCAAGTGGGTGAGGGATATTCAACATTGCCTGTGCATGTGCCGAGTCATTGGTTTTCGCGACCAATGTTGTTTCCACAATTGTTGTTTAAATAGCTAATTTCTAATTTATGGTGCATCTCGGACTCTGTGTGTTTGTGGCACCTCGATACTTGTAAATTCACTTTGAATATATGTTTTCAGTCCAACAAGTCAATTCATTATATATTTAGGCTATTATCTGTTATCTATTCACTATTGTCTATATAGCTTAGGCTTTTAGCCACTTAAAAAAGACACTACTTTCATTCCCCCCCCCCACACCCCCTTCCGAGAGTCAAATGTGTTTAAAAAAAACTGTAACAACAGTGATGAAATAAGTAAAAAAATTGAGGTGTGCGAATCCAGGTACACTGCATTTGCACAGCGGTGACTTTTCCCCGAAATATCATGAATATAGGCCGGTGCAGTATTTCTATTAAGTAAGTGTACCCGGCTTCGCACCGTGTATGTGGCTTTGCACACACCAATATTTTACATGTGATTATTCATGTTGTTTTCTTAAGACAAGTGTTTTCAGAAAGTCACGTGTTTACACGATTTAGAAAACTATAACAACAGTGACCAAACAAGTACAAAAATTGAAGTGCAGTATTTGTATTAAGTATTTGTATTGCAGTGGGTGGCCTTCCTAAAATGTATTTGTACACAGGGTACCCATGTTTGGTCTGGGGTGGTGATGAGGGACTTCTTTGCTTCATTGGGGGTGACCTCACAAAATATGGGCGGTGGTGGAGACTGTATGTTTGTTGGGATTACAATCGTGTCTGTTAATTCTGCGCACCTAATAATAATTTTCGTGAAAATGTCCATATTCCGTCTAAATTCCCTGAACATTCAAGGCAGTTCTTAGTGGAGATAATCACGGCTAAACAGATGGCTTTTACTATTTCATCTGTCGTCTATTATCTGTATCCGCCTAGCGTAGACCCAGCCAAATTTGATCAAAATATCAGTCCATTTTGTCCTTGAGTTTTGCGAATAATACGGGAATAAAATGATAACCAATGTCGGTATATTTGCATGTGTATTATTGGTTTATGAAGCTTTTTTTAACAGATCTGTTGTTGATCTATTAATTTATTAAGCAGGACCACTAATCATTTTGACCATGTTCTGAATAACTTTTTACCAAACTATCGGAATGGGATAAAATTGTGACTTAGTATACCGTTAATCAGCTGATTTATTCCAAAATCAACATAATTTATTCTGACGTAAGCTGGGCAAAACATTACGTGAATTGTGCATTAGCCGGTGCGCAGAATTAGCCGAAATGACATTTTTTAAATGCAGATCAGAATGTCAGTTTTCATTGGTTTGATACATGTACAGATATGTATGTCAGTGATTCTATATTTTATGTACATCTGGTGTCCGGTGTAATTTACTGACAAATCATACAATTTATAAGGAAATTTGTTTTTTTCAGTAAAGAAACTATGTATAATACCAATCCATTAAGAAAACAGTATTTACAATTCTTGTTATGTGTGTTTAGTTATTATTTTCTGTTATTGGCATATGTATGGTGCACCAAATGGGCATGTCCTGATCATCAATCAGCACAGTTCACAAGCCCGTAATTCTCAAATCTTGTCAATTTGTACTTTACTATACATTGCATCTGAATTAAAATAGTTTAACATTGACATTAAACTTATTCTGCAATAATTTGCCTTTTGTTGTCAAAAATACTGACCGTTAATGTATCTGTCCCGCGAAATCGAATCATTACCGTTACGCTGAAAAAAAAGAGTAAAATCAGAGTAACCTCCCTTCCTACTCTCAGCTACTAATGCAATGAACACTGTTTATGGGCGCCCGATTTATAAATAAACACGGTGGTAACACAACTTAAGTCATTGCCGAGAACGAGACCGGTCTGTATTCGGAATTTTAAGGTTACACATTACATGCATCATTACCATTCACGGTTTATACACGTCCATATGTATGTAGGTCGACTGAAACCAAAATTGGTAGATAGACACACTTACAACGTTGTCTTTGCATATTCTACCTTCATGATGCGTTGTATACAGAGGGGTGAAAAATGGGAGTTTTTAAAGAAAAATCATTACCGTTACGGTCATTTCCGTTACAAAATTGTGTAACGGTAATGACGATCGTGTAACGGCAATGATAAATTACCATACTAACCAGTCAGTTGATGCGTCAATTAGATATAAACCAGGTCCCATCAGTTGTCGGTCAGTAATGGCACATTTATTCAGACCTACAACATTTATATATCAGGATTTAATTAGTAAAAGCTCTGAAACAACAAAAAACGGACACAGCTTGCAAGGAGTGTGGGTTTCTATTGGCAATCACATTAAAAGTAAACACTAACTTGAAGTTATATTGTACAGCATAATCCATATTCAAAGTATAAATATGTTTGTTATATATGCTGTATTAGTATTTTAAATAAATGGAAAGTCATTACCGTTACGTTTTGTCATTACCGTTACATAATCATTGCCGTTACGCCCATATTTTTGGAGGCTGTGCTATTAATTAAATGTAGCTTTATATCGATGTTTGGTACATGTGGTAAAACATGGCATTCTGTTAGTTGCCAAGCTATTTTGTTTTGCTTAACTTTACTGATTCATATTAAATACAGTTGTTGGGTTACCTCCATAAATGAGAAATTCCACGACTTGCTACTAAATTTCTCTGTTTCGCACTAATACAATTAGCTTACCATATTCTTGACACTTTTCTAAATAGATGCCCCTTCAGTTGATGTTTTATGCCGTTGAAAAGAAAAAAATGTAAATGTAAAGCTATATTTACGTCATGTAAATGTACGTAACGGAAATTACATTTCTGAGACCCCTGGTCCCTTGAAGTGGAAATAAAATTACAAAAATGACGAGAACAATTGGCTATACATTATAAATGTAACAACTGGACTGTCACCCAATGGAATTAACACAGTTTAATGAATTATTGGTTCTACATCGAAACTAGAAAAAACGACACCAATATGTACATAAAATATAGAATCACTGATGTCTCATTATTATTGAACCATGTTATTGTAGTTGCGAACAATAACTCTTACAATCTACTCCTGTACCGTCTGTAGCAAAGTTACTATTCCATTCATACATGTAGGCTTCCTCTACATAATAGCTAATCAGATCGGATTTACACTTTAGTTGTTAATTGTGACACAATTTGTATATTTTCCATCTGAAAAAAAATATTATAAAAGTAATACGTATGGATCACGATTTGCCTGGTTTGGCCCTCAGGTACGTTTTCATCTTTCGCTCTTTCTGTTACCTGGCAGTTGAATTGGGTTATTGCCCATTATAGAAGTAGTAAGATTATTACTGATCCTACTGCTTTTGGGAGGGGCCATGTGATTCTGGTGTGGCGAGGACCTGGCATCAGATCAGGATCATCCTGATTTCAGGGCTGAGTATATAGTTCTTTTATTGTAAATATTCATTTCTGATTTTAGGATTTTCCCCCCAGGATTTTCCCCCTTTGTACATGTACTTGAACATGTACTTGTACAGTTAATATATGGGATTTATTTACTAAACCCATTGACACCGGCCTTACATGACCGCATCTGTTGATAGGCCGTTAGACCCCAACAAACAAATAAATGATATACGTAGGCTTCCTCTACAGAATAGCCAATCAGATCTGATTTACACTTTAGTTGTTAATTGTGACCTAATTTGTATATTTTCCATCTGAAAAAAAAACTATTATAAAAGTAATACAAAACTTTACGTGGGTGGTCGTCGAGAGAACGAGACGACGTAAATTAACGGTAGTAGTTCCTCTATATAGGAATCACTATTTGCCTGGTTTGACCCTTCAGTACATTTTTATCTTTGGCTCTTTTGTTACCTGGGAGTTGAATTGGGTTATTGCCCATTATAAAAGTAGTAAGATTATTGCTTATCCTACTGATTTTGGGAGGGGCCAAGTGATTCTGGTGTAGCGAGGACCTGGTATCAGACCAGGATTATTCTGATTTCAGCGCTGAATATATAGTTTTGTTATTGTAAATATTCAGTTCTGATTTTGGGATTTTCCCCCCATTTGTACATGTACGTGAAAATATACATGTACTTTTTCTTTTTATATGAAACGTGAATTTCGTCACTGATATCAGGGGCGATAACTGTGTTTCCATTAAAGGTTAATGGAAACTATATTACTAAATGATTATATGTGTATAGTGGGCCTGCACTCGTAATTTTTAAAACTGGCGGAATACATGTACCGTAGTTACACAATTATACACTTATTTAATTATTATAGGCAAACTGTTATGCCTACTAGATGGGACCACAGGTTGAAGTACATTGTAACGGACCGAGGTCTATAAATACATTAAATATGCCTAAAAGCGTCCATAAACGAAAAAAAAAAGCTAAACAAATTTTGTTACTCCCTCTATAACACACACATATATACCTCGGTCCGTTACCTCAACCTGTGGATGGGACCCCAACTTTAGCTGCTACATTTAATTTGCGAACCAGATCTCTTATTCACTATTCTGCAGAGGAAGACTATGAATGGAAACATAACTCTGCTACGGACAGTACGGTTGTAGATTTCAAGAGTTACTGTTCACAACTATGAACAATGTGGCTTACTCGCTTACCACATTTATCCAAGTGTTGTGAGTTTGATGCCCGGGTGGGATGTAGTTCTCTAAGCACTGTTTCATGTTGGAAAGTTGCGGAGTCATTTGCTGAGTAATGGTTAATACTGGTAAGAAATTCAATAAAAGGCTAACCATGTACATAATAGTGTTTGATTGTTTGTTTCAGGGAAGCCGTCTACAGATCTTAGCCATCTGGATTATTCGTCGAGCCTCTTCAACTTCACCCTGCAGTCGAGGCAGACACCAGCAGGGCTATTGAGATAGTATATGGGCGGTTTCAGAAGAAGCAGATAAGGCGGAAAATTGTTTCTCATTCTGCTGTTGAAGACAAATGCCACAAGAAGAATCGCTGCCTGAAAACACTACTCCACCTGGGCAACAAGTTGCCAAACACTCGCGAAATGGGAACTGATCCAGTTCCTGACCTACACGAAGCAAAATATAGTGTCGCCATGACAGACTGTCATCATCTTAAGATCAGCGACATCTGAAAATATAACGCTCGAGGAAGAGCTTGAGAAAGACAAGTTCAGTTACAAAAAATTAACCATTTAACCGGAGTACCATCCATGCCAGTGGCAGTGTTTGTGTGGTTCTTAACTCTGATTTCTGCTCTAATCATCTAATCAACCTGTTGAAAGGATGTGTCGTGCAGACATGTTACTTCTTGTGTTGATGGAATTGAGAATGAATCTTATTCATACAATCTGATTTGTGCAGTTTTAAGATTTGTCAATATTTTTTGAATCGGTGACTTATTCTTGTGGTGGACAGAATGGCATTTGTACATTTCTGATTATGTGACACTCGAAGGACTAGATATTGAAATGGTCAGAAATATATTTACTATGCTTTTACACATATGTGGCTGTGACCTCAGTTTGAAGTAACGGACCATGGCCTATAAATACATTAAATACACCTAAGAGCATCAATAAGTGAGAGAATAATAGCTAAAGAAAATGTATACTCCATGTGTGATATATGGGAGTAAATAATTTGTTTAGCCTATTTTATTTACTTATTGATGCTTTTAGGTATATTTAATGTATTTATAGGTATTGGTCTGTTACTTTAACCGGTGGCTGTGACTGGAGAATGTGGTTTATGGAATTTGTGACCAGTGTAGCTCCTGATCAAATAGTACACTCCTGTTGCCTGATAATGATGTGGCTTGTTAGAAGCATGATGGAGATTTCATTGATGCAATGGTGAACAGTGCAGATCCTGTGCGGATATGTGTATCTACACTGGTCGCAAATCCCATAAGCCCCATTTCTCCAGTCACACACATATTTGAGCAAATTTAAAAATCCTACCGCCAACCTAGAGTGATTAGCATTTAAGGTATTGCATTCAATCTTTGATTCATAAATTTCTGTTTAACGTCCACAGTCTATAAAGTGTATATTTGGTTGGTTTCACATTGTTTCAGATATCTTCGCAATAAAGGATTTTACTTGAAACATCCAGAATAGACCAAAGACAAACTTTGCAGACTTTCGAAGGGAAACGAAAATTTACGAATTAATGATGTATTTTTGTGCTATTATCATGGTTATAATTGAAATCAATGCCCAATGGTCAAACTTGTAACAAATTACATATGTACAATAAATTTCGACTTCGAAATTTGACTTCGAATGAAATGGTGCAATTGGTTGATATTGGTCATTTGCAGTGCATGATGTGACAAACAACATATTGAGGCATCATCTGTAACACAGTGCCTTCAATCATGATTCATACCCAGGCATACAAAGAATGTCGAGGTGTATATAGTTTTTGTATTTTCGTCCATCCGTAAGATTTGTGTTAAAGGTTTTTGGGTACCCATTATATCTGCAACCGTAAATCGCATTGAGTTGAATCTTTCTATACTTCTTTATCGTCATCCATATTTTTTATACTGTAGCACACCGATGTGGCTTTCCTGCACAAGGTCAAATTACTTAAAGTTTTGAAATATTTGCATCAAACATGTCAAAGTTTTTAAGTACACAATGTCTCTGCAACCGCAAGTCGGGTTGACTTGAAACTTCATATATATACTTCTTTATGAAGTTAGAAGATCAATATTTTCTTTCTATAGCCCTGGTGGGTGCATGTGATGGGTAATTTAACAATCACGATTCATCCTTACCGGAAATCCGACTGGAGACCTGGTTTGGCCCTCACATACGTCTTTGGCATTTTGTATGTGACAGTTGAATCTGGTTATATCTCTTGTGTGAGTATTACGATTATTCGTAATCCTTTCTTAGGGAAAGGGGCCAAGTGACTTTGGTGTGGTATGGACCTGGCATCAGGTCAGGTTATTCTAATTTCAGGGCTGACTATATTTTTCTCGATGAAATTATTCCGTTCTGATTTTGGGATTTTCCCCCAATGCAGCAGGTTATTACAGGATCGAACCCGTTTGCCCAGCCTTATATGACCTGAGCTGTTGATAGGCCGTTAAACACCATTAAACAAACATTCTATACGGCTTTCATGCACACGGTGAAGGTGAAATTACTTTGAAACTTGCGTTAAATGTTTTGAAATATATGCGTTAAAGTTTTAAGTAAACATATATTTGTCCATCAACAATCAACATCCATATTTTCATTTTATAGCCCACGCATGTGACTTTCATGCCCAAGGTCGAGGTCAAATTGTGTTAAATGTTTTGAAATATTTGCATTAAAGTTTTAAGTACACAATTTATCTGCAACCGTATGTTAGATCGACTGGAAATGTCACATACTTCTTTATCAACATATTTTCATTCTATATCTCACCTAAGCGGCTTTATGCCAAAGGTCAAGGCCAAATGACTTTGCTGCGGCCGAGGGTATGTGTGAGACCCCGCTCACCACTCACTTGCTCTAGTCCTTAAAAGCAAGAATAACATATCTTACAATACTGATTTCTTTTGTTTTTTTCGGATACATGTACTGATTTTGTGTCCCAAGCATAACTTGAATTCCTTTTTGTATATTTATCACAACTCTTGCCTCACTAATATTCCAGTGTTCTCCCTTTGTTTTTTCACGCATTGATTTTGTATCTGGCACATGGCGAAGGTATCGTGGGTATTGTCAAAATCGGATGATACATCATACAAGATGGCCGCCGACAGGTCATCCTTTAATTATAGATTTCGTCTTCTTCTCATGTACCGTTTGGCCGACGCTGGTCAGACTTCACAGTTGTGGTGCGTGGGTGAAGCATTTTCATATTTGTTCAAATGGAGGTTGTCGCATAATCCAAGATGGCCGTCGTAGAAAATTTGGTAAAATTCTTAAAAAAATCATATCAACCATGTTAATTTTACATTATTATTATTTTTACATCAAGCTTGAATTGTCACTGATATCAAGGGTGATAACATTGACTCTTTAAAATGTTAATGGAAACCACTATTTATTCTCTATCTTTTGATGTGCAATGATCATATTTTGTAACAAGTCAATACAAATATTTATTCAGGTGACACATTTAGTTGATATAAATAATTTAAAAATGACCTGCCTCATTTACAATCAAAATAGCACGATGATACAACCTATCAGTAAACCTAAGATTACTAAGTGAATATTTCTGTGTAGCGGGGCACTCGTATTTTTTAAAACTGTTGGAATAGTTACACAATTATACTTATTTAATATTTAATTCCTATAAAGAACACTTTGTGCCAAACATTCAAATCATGATTTGCAACTTTGCTGAAGGATGTCTGGCACCCAGTCATTAAGTGCAAAGGCAGGACACGTGTCTTATCAGCTCATTCACAAACACCACATCATACAAAACACTTGTCACATGGATTCACCAGTGGGTGTGTAATTGCATCCCGTAACATTTGGTCAGGTGTGTATTTTTTTACTTTAACCTACGTTTTCTGGGGGAAATAACTACCTGTATAATATATGTAAAAATCACTACAATGGAAGAAATTGAATGTATATTCTCGCACCCCCTTCCAAACTCCATTCACAATTCACACCCCCTCTGCATGAATCTGGCTACTCCACTGCAGTGCAAAGTCGCAGAACAATGTTTGACATACAGCCGTTTGAATGTGTACTTGTGTGTGTGTAATATTTCTCAAGACTTTTTCAAGGCAATGATTTCTGTTTCGATGTAATGTATGACCTGTCGTGAATTTCACTCACAAGTTCATATTAGTGCTTGTAGGAATATTTGATATCCAGTATACATTTTCCACGGCTTTCACATTCTATAAAACCGTCTGGAGTTTCGACAATGAAATGGAGAAATGGCAAACATTTTCATGTGTTTGAATGTGGATTATTTCTGGCACTCATATCTTTGGCTTATAACGTCGTTCAAATTGTACTGCGTCAATTTTATCGAATTTAAGATTGCATATTTCATGATTTTCTTCAAAACGCCAATTTTAGAAGTTGATGGTTTTAGGATTTGTATATCATGCACTGCATTGTCGATGATAAGTCGCTAGGTGGCGTTGCCAAGTCGGACTGTTGTACTGTGCAGACTCACCGAAACAAACCGCCTGTGGACGCGTTACACTATGTTTGCAATGTAATCTCCCTGGGTAAGTTTATAGATCGCGGCTCAGTCAGCGTGCGACTAGATGCCGGTTTTTTTTGTTAGGGGAAAGTACTAAAATTGGGAAAATTGGGCCCGCGCAATATTTAAAATTGCGCCATGTCAATTAAAGGTGGTGCAGGATGTTGAATGTAATATCTTTATAATGGAAAGACAGAGTTTAATGAAACATAACGCATTAAATGCTTAACAGGTTGCCAATCGTTAGTCCATGTACTGCGTACGTATGTACGTACGCTAGTAACACCTTTCATTTTTCAATAACTTGTGAATTGCTTCCATGATTTTGATATTATTTGACCATAATGTGTGTCTATGGAGCATGGTTTAGCATATGAGTAGACTCATATGACCCACGTTCGACCGCCCAAGGTCACGGAGTACTTTTTTATTATCAAGGCTGCCAGCGAGGGGATTAGCTTCGTTTAATGATGCCAGTGCGAGGGGATTAGCTTCGTTTAATGATGCCAGTGCGAGGGGATTAGCTTCGTTTAATGATGCCAGTGCGAGGGGATTAGCTTCGTTTAATGATGCCAGTTCTTGCATTATGGTATAGTTTACTTTAATCTAACAATTTTCTGGTTTTGACGAAGAATCGGTTACCATGTATGTGAATAAAAATCTAAAGAACGTGAATGTATGGTGTGATACATATCATCGAACCGGTATGTCACTTCTATGGTGTGATACATATCATCGAAATCCGTCCGTTTGCTGGGAAAAGTTTCAAGAAAATTTACTGTAAAAATGACGTCACAGAATACGTCACGTCGGAAAAGCAGGTTCGGAAACCACTGATCCCATACCCTGATATCTATAACTTTACATGCTACTTGCAAACATGTAGTTGGCCTCAATAATAATAACATACACTCAAAGCGTTCTTTTATAACATGATCATTCATGTTATAATTGTTCTTGTTCTTCTTATTAGTACAATAATTGGTTTAGCCCAAATTCATTTTCTGTCTTTAACGCAAGGCGACTTACAGCCGGAACGCGCACAACGGTTCTTTTTCTGTCAATTCTTCCTGTGCACAAATCAGGGAGTTACTCATTTCAAAATCAATCAAATTATTAAAATATAACAATTTCCTTCATACTACGTACATGTAAATTGGACATTCATCTCATCAAAACATCACGTACCTGAAAATAAATAAATCTCTTAAAATGTTTATATCATATTATTTCAGTACCATGTCAAAACGAAAGTGTCTATTTTCATGATATTAACGTAATTACTCCCCTTTAACTTGGCCGACTGTTAACTACAGTAATGATCCTTAGTAATTAGGGAATAAATTGAATTAAAACATATATTATGGGTGTTTATAATACTGTTAATATTGTATAAATGTAAGGTAAGAATAATCGCTATTTTGTTTATTTAATAAGAAACAATGTCTACCTGATTACAACTGTCATTATTGTTTTTTAATATTAGCTGAATTATTTAGCCATGCATATATAAGATTTATTTACAGCATACAGTTTCATTTTGACAGTGTAAAGTCCTTTCTGTAAGTCGCCCTACGTTACCGACAGAACAGTCGAGCTATAATAGGTTCTGCCTTATAGCAGTAACCAAAGATTTCAGGATGGCCGTTAAATATTGATATTTGGTGTCTACTTCCGGTTATGGAACATAACTGAAATTGTAACGCGCGTGAAAACATTATATGAACTAGAAATGTGGCCTGTCGGCACACGAATGCCCCCGTTGGCAGCAAAAGAACTGAGGGCACATTTGAAAACACAACATGCTGGATGAACGTGGGTTTGTCACAACATGATAAATTCCATATCCATCTGAAGGATGCCATTAAGGTTAAGGTTTCGAACGCACCAAGTCTGCGACATTGACCCTGTGCTTAGCGGGGGCGGACGAATGTGGATTTGTCACAGGGCGGTAGAGGACCATTGGAGCAATGCGTGTGTGAAATGTGAAGCAGATCCGAGTAAGGAAACATGTTATAAGCCATTTACCCGAGCGTTAAGGTTTCAAACTCACCAAGTCTGTGACCTTGACTCTGGGCTTAGCGGGGGTGGGACGAATGTGGATTTGTCATAGGACGGTAAAGGACCATTGGAGAAATGCGTGTGTGAAATGTGAAGCAGATCCGAGCAAGGAAACAGACATTATAAGCCATTTACCCGAGCGTTAAGGTTTCGGGACAGACGTACGTACGGACGCCGGTAACAATATATGCCCCCCCCCCCCTCACCACTCGGTGGCGGGGGCATAATAAATAGTTATAAAAACGTATAGAAACGTTTAAACGAGTATTATGTGTGTGCATTTACTACATTTAAGTGTGTAACCACAATAGCTACAAGTGTAGTAAGGTTATGTGATGAAATAGTTGAAATTATTTGTGAAAACATCCTAATGGACACCCACACACTTAATGCGTAGACCTAATGCGCAGATGGGCCGGAGCAGGAAACTGCAAAAAGCATCACATTTCCACCCACAATATTTGCTATAAATCAGTAAGGTAGAAACATAAACATTTAGCTTCCACCGACAGGTCTGCCACAGACTGTGATATTTCCCCCCGATAGTTCTTATTCAGCCACAATGTCCGCTACGCCCACTAAACTGTCAAAAGTGGAGTAGAATAAGATCACAAATACCATTGTAAATAGGCTTCTATACAATCTGATATTGCAGCTGAAGTCTGCAATTAATGCACTTGACTTTCCATTTCTAAATAATATTATATGAATTGATAGGCCAATACATTTATCAACTTTCTGAAGTACGTGCAGAAAATAATCATGCAAATAATCTTTCAAAACAATCAACATGGGGTTAGAGGAACTAGATAAGTACGGTAAGATGTGCATATAACACTCTAATATTCCGGGACACATTGAATTATAGTGATAACTTCGAGAAAAGGTTGGTCGATACCTGATAAAATCTACAACACTTGAGATTACCGCTGTCGACATAAACACGTGTCACAGATTGGGGAAGCCAAATCTCGCCTTTAACCACAGAATCATCGTGAAATTGACAAATTCAAATGCGCGGCCAGGTGTCTATGATGCTCGTAAAACTTTTGATGACGGGATCTTCATGCAGGAGCACATGACTACACTAAGAGGGCAGCTGGTCTACGAAGCCCGTCAGCTGGCTGTGCCGCACCAAGAAGGTGACCAAGACCTGGGCAGCTGGTGACAAAGTGTACGGCCTCCAAATGGACCGCGAGAAAGTAACATAATTATGATCAGACATAACATGTATTACGTTATGCAGCTACACGACGGCAATCGTACATTATGCAGTCACCCAGTACCCACAGTCCATTAATCCAACACTGCTCACCATTGTTGATTTCACGCAAAGAACTGTAAAGTATGACTTATCCTTCATTACACATGTACACAGTAAATAGTCAAACATCCATTAATATACATTAATGTCATCTTGTCTGGCCCAGACGGCAGGCAACAAATCGTGACGCTCTTCTTTTGTTGATGTTTGAATCCCAAACATCTGATGGGCCTTCTCTGTAAGCCTTCCGAGCTCGGGTGTTGATTGGAAAAACGTTCCCGATCACTTGCATTCGATGTAGTACTGATACGACCACCTGATACTTTCATTACACGATTAATATATTCGACTGCATCATCTACACTAAATGAACACAATGATACATTGTTCTTAATGACAATAAAGTTGCCAGCCATGAACTCTCTGTGCTGTCATTCCTGCAAGGTAGCGTGGCACGAAGTATGTCGAGGCGTACATATTTTTCGTCATTCCGGGTACCGGATGCCATTATCTCTACAACGGTAAGTCGCATTGACCTCAAACTTCATATACTTCCTTATCATCATCCATATGTTCGCCCATGCGGCCTTCATGTCCAAGGTCAAGGTCAAATTACTTCACAAAAGTGAGAACAAAACAACCTATCCCGGTGACGTTTAATTTTGGCCGACGCATTCCATATTCAATAGGTGTCTTCCGGCAATATATATCGCTGCACACGGGAAGTATTGTATTATCAAGTTCAGACTTACGGTAGTGTACTGTCTGTTCCACGTTTTGCTGCCGACGAACATTTGTCTATTAAACACATTAAATCTAAAAAATATTTAAAAGTAGGTACTTTTTTATCAATAACAAAACAGTCACACTCCCCAAAAAATTTGATTTTTTTGAATTCCATCAAATATTGATTTTATTGCGAAAAAACGATTTTCCTATGGGAATTTAACATGGGAGCTAAAAATAGATTTTTTTTAAATATTTCTTTTATTTGAGGACCGGATTTCAAAATCTAACTTTCGTCTTCTCAGTTACATCATTTTCAAGCTATCTCGCCAGGTTTCGGAGACAATTTCCAATTGTTTTCCTTTTTTCATCCTTTATCAAAAAGCGAAAAAATTGGGAAATTGACTCCCCTTGTTAGATTCCCATAGGAAAATCATTTTTTTCGCAATGAAATCAATATTTGAAGGAATTTCATCAAATACATTTTTTTAGGGATGGTGACTTTTTTGTTATTGATGAAAATATTTACTTTTAAAATATTTTTTAGATATAATGTGTTTTAATAGCCAAAAGTTCGTCAGCAACAAAACGTGGAACAGACAGTAGTAGTAGTCAAGTTATCCTGCGGAAACGAGCAGTGACAAACATACATATTTTTAGCGCAGGTGACATTGAATACAATTCAATTTATCACGCGGAAACGAGTTGGTACAGACGTGTGCAAGGACAAGTGTTACACGTATGCCGACACCATTCGGTGTGGGGGCATAATGTAGAACAGAGAAGTATATAAATATGTCATTATCAGTCAATAATGTTACATGTTTAGAGTAGGTGGGCCATATGGGACCACGTATGTCAACATCTCACACTACATTGCCACCTAATGCAACGGCTGTAGACTTTAGTGTGAATAGACTTCTGGTGGAAAAACAATCTACACTAATTGAGAAAACATCGACCGGTAGTAACGAGTTACCACCCGACAATCTCTCTAACCACGTCCGTGATGAACGATGACCTAGTTACATAGGGATACGTGGGAAAAGTGTCTTTGAACACGACAGACAGTTGTAAACAATGTATAAATATAGAATATGTGAATGAAATTGTACATACAGTAAGCACGGAAATAACACTACTGAGAGTGGTAACGCTACAAATATACGGAATACTCGTAAAGATTCGAAAACTAAGAAAATTCAGCATCCTCGGGAATTATTAAATAATGGCCTCGGAGTAGGATCTATAAACGTCTGCGGATTGAAACATAGAATGCGATATCCCGACCATGGCGAATACTTACAGGATTTTGATTTGTTTACAGCATTGGAAACTAAATTGAACACATGTGACATTATTACGTTCCTGTTTACCCATTCATTGCACAGAATAGAAACCAGAAATATGTAAGCAAATCTGGAGGTATAGGTCTTTTTGTGAAAGATAACATATCTGAATATGTCAGTGTTATTAATACAGAATCAGATTATATAATGTGGGTAAAGTTTAATCGCAAACTAGTATCGACCAATTCTGACCTTGTACTTGGTCTAATATACCAGACCCCTGAATATTCACGTTTCTACTCCAATGATGAATCCGGTATTCTCGATTTAGAGATTGCGTCAATGTGCATATGATACAAACATGTTTACTTGCTAGGAGATTGAAATGCACGCATTTATAATATTGATGACTTTACCCACTATGACGATTTTAATACAGACCATTTCCAGTTTGATAACGACCTAACGAATAATTTTAATAAATACACTTATCTGGAACGTTATAATATGTCGATTAAGAGAACATCTATGGATAAGAAGGCAGATACTATTGGACACAAATTATTAGCGCTCTGTAAATCAAATAATCTATTTATTCTTAACGGCCGAAGTGGTCGCGATATTGGAAGTGGTGCATTTACATTTAAGCATTGCTCAGTTATCGATAATATTATAACGTCTTTTGATGGTTTAAAATATGTCTCTAATTTCAATATCCTGTCAGTTACGCTTAATTTTAAAGCTACATAGAAACCTACACCCACAAACAAAAAGGCGTTCTCAAAACCACGCTGAAAGCAAAATAATGTATCCAAGTTTATTGAAAATTTAGATACTGATATAATTAATCGTATACTCAGAGCACTCAGACTGCTGGAGGCAGATCCATCTACAGTGAAAAATGAAAACATTGACTGCCTAACAGGTCAAATTTCGAAACTATTTGACAACTCGGTATCAGTCACTTTCAATAACTCGCTTGTATCAATTGAGAGGAACAACACACCCAGGTTTGGTCCTCAATGCCACCAAACTAGAAATTCATATATTCGTTAAAAAAATATACACTAAACACAACCCTCGCCAATTGACAAAGCAAATATGCTGTCAGCCAGCAAGGTATACGGAACAAAAATACATTACGAAGCATAAACGTACAACGCGAACAAAACTGAGGAATATCCAGCAAAACAATCCACAATCATTTTAGAAAATCTAAAATAGCCTTGATAAACCAAAACCAAATGAGAAAATCACGATAGGAACACTTGGTTTTGGTTTATCAAGGCTATTTTCGATTTTCCAAAATTATTGTGGATTGTTTTGCTGCATATTCCTCAGTTTTGTTCGCGTTGTACGTTTATGCTTCGTAATGTATTTCTCATTTCTATTGTGTTCATCATAGTTTTATTTTTGCCTAAATCATTCATTTGCCTATGACATCAAACATACCATTTTACTATTACTTTCTTCTTCATCTAAATTGCTTGGCTCTAAATGTTACACTCTTGTATTGGTGGGCGATTATGCACCATTCCATTCCATTCGGTATGATTTAAAACGTACGTTTTATGTACATACACTTCTTTGGGTAGCCATATTAATTTCAGATTTATATTCAGGACTATAGAAATACAGTTTGAATCTATTTCCATTACCATGACAACGTTTCATCATTCTGTGTATGGCCTATTTGTTCCTTTAGCTGTCAGGATTATATTGCCTTTGTATAACACAAGTGGTATCATTAAATGTTCTATTTGACTAAATTACAGCAAATATTGAGTTTATTGCAAAAAAGAAAAACATGTTTCTATGGGATTGCTCATTTAAAAGCACTAACCGCATTATAATGACAGTTATCTGATAGTGGGTGCACATAAAAGTTCATCAATGTATTGCACTAGCGGATAATTTCTATTTCTATCTGGTGGAGATAACAACTTTACAAACGTTATACCAATAATACGGTCTTCTTTCGTAATCTACGTCCGCTAGCGTTTGATATGTGGAATGACGTCATGTGATATCTCGGAGTTCTTTCCAATGACACATATATTTCGTAGCACAAACAATGTCACCTGATAAATATAATATCAGGCTAGTCTCTTTTGACAACAAGTTTCTATTCATTTGGTAGCATCACTTGATACAGATGATTTGAAAAATACTAGCGTGGTATTTTCCATGTCACTATACGAGATGCTAAGCAAACTCATTCTATAACTTTGAAGTGTATTTTCTATATAAATAGCCTGTGTACAGAGTACGACGTGTTTAGGACATACTTCATAGAAAAGTATCATTTGTTTCCAAGATATCTGCTTCTTAATTGGCGATTGGATACATATATGAACTATATATGAACATGATCTTGCTATAACATAGTACGCGTACATGGTGCATAGTGTTCCCAACTCGACCATCTCAGTATGCAAGTCATCGGTCAGTTTCCCTTCTTGTAGCGTTTGACAGAGCCAGCACAAAAATGACGTGCTGTCATATATCATGCCAAAGCATACACCATGTTCGATATACTTGTATTATTATTGGTATGACAACATTACCACGTATATTAAGTATATGTCCGTAACAAAATAGTTCGTATTGCATTCAATACAGTTAAATGGTACACTATGTGTGTCAAAGAATTATCACCTATTTGACTGCGCTCTATGTTGAAAATTGCACACACATGATTTGCAATGAACGTGTTTTATCAAAGGGAAACATTTATTACCGACCACGCATATAGTTCGGCTAATTATGCCGCATTAAAATTAATAGTAAAATCATACTGTTACTTCTTGTCTATGTCAAATACTGAAATAGGTGTAACTGCCCTATAGTTTGACCACATGAAGATGTCTCAGATGACAACTCAACGTGCAGTATAGTATACACAAAGAACAACAATGTCAATATACTTTATACCGATATTTAATCACATGCACGAAGCTACTATCTTTGAAACAAATGACATTGTTATATAAAGGTCGATATACGCCCTGTGTACATTTTATGTCACCTTACTGGCTCACCGCGTTCATGTAGACCACAAACTGAGATACTAAAATATCCATGGTGGCCATCTTGAATCTTCCATCGGAACTTAAGATGGCATCCAAAATGGATGCAATTTAGACATATGGATATAACTAAAAGTACTGCAGTAACAAAATATAAAATGAAGTTTGTTTCATCATTATGTCAAGTTAATACTATATTTACCATGAACAATATGATGTGGCGTATATAAATTGAAAACCGGGTATGAAATGTGTTTTGCTGTTGCGGATATATTACACAATATAATGCCTTCATCTGTATTGTTCATCCCGATTTATTTACAGTTCAATGGAGAAACGATAAATATATTTTAATAATATATATTTTATATTCGCATACAAAGTAAGAAGAACAAAAATACTAACGTCCCTTGCTATTGGATTTATTGATAAGTATCGTGGTCAGTTCTAGAAAGATTGTCATGTGAATGACCTCTGAGTCATTGATTAGTAATATTATATTTAAATTAGAAATCCCCAGCCTTAACTGACAATAGCTGTGGACAGGAGAAAGCATTTCAAATGTGTTTATTTATTTAATGGTGTGTAGTAACTACACACCATTAAATAAATAAACACATTTAAAATAATTCAGAAATGTCTTGCTCGTACAACAATATTTATCTATTTAATATTTTGGCAAATTTTGAACTCGCTAATACAAACTAATACATATATAGTGCGTATATTCTACAGTGGATCTTACTACTGTGAGCATTTGGACATTTTTCAATTGGATATATGCTTTACTCTTAAAGGTACATGCCCACTCAGTAGGCGAAACAATGTTCTTTATAGGAATTAAATAAGTGCATACAGTGGGGTCAGCGTGCAAGTGCACACAAGCAGTAACACGACAGGTTGGTTCCAACCTGTCGTGTTCGTTCGCGTGTGCACTTACACGCTGACCCCACTGTAACGGTATCACTATTCCGCAAGTTCTAAAAAGTACAAGTGTCCGCTTTACACCATTACCCCACGTATTGATTGGCATTAATATACATTTTATATCGGACGTAAATTACCACACTGATTTCAGGGGCGATAACCGTGTTTCTTTACAATCTTAACGGACATTACCATTTATTCTATGTTGTTATTGTTTTACGTGCAATGATCATACTTTATAATATGTCGAAATATCATTTTTTTCAGGTGACGCATTTAAATAGTATAAATAATTTAAAAAAAAATCATGCCTCATTTGCATATGAAAATAGCCTAATACCACCGCGCGTCAATATCAGTAAAATAAATATTACTAAATGATTATATCTGTATAGCGGGCACTTGCACTTTTTAGAACTGGTGGAATAGTGACACAAGTGTACACTTATTTAATTCCTATAAACAACAGTTTGTGCCTACTGAATGGGCATGTACCTTTACTTTGAAGTCAGTAAATTTCCATAAACTGTGTTTATCGTAAGTAAAGTGGCTAAAACGGTCAATCTGGCATGATCATTCGTACTCGGTGTATACTATTATCGGAATTGAACAGTGTATTTGTATAAGGATATTGTTTGAAATATTGTAGGGCACTCAACGGTATTAAATTGTATTGTATTGCAGATCATTTTGTTAAAGAATGTATTTCAATAAATAAACATGTCCTGCCTGCGTTCTTTCTGTCATTGAGACCAGGGGGCCGTTTCACTAAACTTCGTTTGTGCAAAATTGTGTTCGTAAGTGCAAAATTATGATAGTCTGTAAATATCACATTAGCAATGTTTTCTTGCAAACAATTATTGAATTTACATTTATTGAGCATAGGCTGCATATGCAGCCTATGCTCAATAAATGCAAATCCATCAATTGAAAATTCCAGACGATTCTAAATTTGAGCTTACGAACATTTTAGTCGTACAAAGTTTAGTGAAACGGACCCCAGTATAGTAACTTGGTCAGGTATTTGTAAGCACATACATTAGTCGTAATACTTATATATTTACTTTTTAAAATAGTCAATGGAGACCAATTAATATTGGAAGCAACGTACATATTGAATCCAGCTGTGATTTTGCATGTCCACACGCGAGAAGTATAATGCTTATTTATAAACCATTGTGTATTATCTCTCCATATCTTATTTTGGGAAATAACTTTTTCAGATATTTAACTTTGATGTAACTCCTATATTAGCATTGCTTTGAAGTGTCCTCTTGTTAGGAGGTTCATGTCTTGATTCTTAATGGTCATTTCCGTTGGAATTATTAACCGGGTCCATCATGTTATATGTAGTATAATTGGACCATTTAGTCATTCATTATTTTATAGAATGCCAAATGTATATAAACGCAATTAATTATTCTAGCTTTAAATAACGAGTTAGGTTGAATTGAATTACAGGTAGCTATAATTAATTTAGAGCTACTTGCAATTTATTTGAAGAGCTTTAATTAAATTAAATATACATGCCCACACAGTAGGCACATCATGTTCTTTATATCTGAGACATCATCTGAGACATTTTCTGGCAAAATAAACTTACATTCACCATTATCCCACGTATTAATTGGCATTATTATACATTTTATATCAGACGCAAATTTCCACACTGATATCAGGGGCGATAACCGTGTTTCCTTAAAATGTTGATGGACATTACTATTTATTCTCTGCATTTATTTTTTTGATGTGCAATGATCATACTTATTTGTTCAGGTGACGCATTCAATTAGTATAAATAATCAAAAAATAGCATACCTCATTTGCATATGAAAGTAGCCTGATACCACCACGAGTTACTATCAGTAAAATAAAAATTGTCACAATTTCATTGTTGGGTATATAGGTATATATGGTTTGCTGGACACTGGACACATAGGTGGTCAAATACGGTAGTGTACATGTATGTAGTGAGTGAATATCTACTGTGAGATACATGTTGACATTCCTGTGTATTGGTTTTTTGAGTGGTCAAGCAGGTTACCTGTGTGTTTGGACATGTGCATTGTACATGAGTTGAAGTGGGGTCATTGTGGACAGTGGACATTTGAAT
Source organism: Conchocele bisecta (assembly GCA_029237695.1). Taxonomy (NCBI): domain Eukaryota; kingdom Metazoa; phylum Mollusca; class Bivalvia; order Lucinida; family Thyasiridae; genus Conchocele; species Conchocele bisecta. Next base: position 26,581,686 of record CM055267.1, read on the forward strand.
CTCGACTAGGCAACAACAATACTTGTATTAGAGACAGCAGACTGAGTTATCCAACTGTAAGTACATGTGCATTAGTTTTAGTGACATGTAGTTTGTGTGTGAATTGTGTGAATTGTGAATATATATTTTTACTAGTCAAAGGCTTTGTGTAATTTTATCTGAAGTTCAAATGCGATTATTTTTATTAAAATGTTATTAATATTCTCAAATAGGCACTCTCCTAAGATTGTGAAATATTATACCAGACATTGTAATTCTGGAATTTTTGCTAGAAGATAGTTTTGTATTGTACAGGTGGTTTTTGGGTGTGGCCGTGCTACGGGCATGTGAGGGCAGCGAGGCGAGGAAGCGAGCCTGCATGTGCATTGTTGAGACCGTTTGTTCCTGGGCTAATATGTAAGAACTTTCCATTATTACGTTTCCATGAGCGGGGGACTATACTCTGAGGCCGGGACCTTACACTACCTGCGTGGAACATTACGTGTCGTGTGTGGACTGTGAATGGCCTATGTGGACCACTCCTTGTCCGATGTGGAACAATATTTGACCTGTGTGGAACATTGTCCTGTGTGGACCGTTACTTGTCCTGTGTGGAACATTGTCCTGTGTGGACCGTTACTTGTCCTGTGTGGACCATTACTTTTCCTGGGTGAACCAATACTTGACCTGTGTGGAACATTACGTGTCCTGTGTGGGCCGTGACTTGTCCTGTGTGGACCATTACATGTCCTGAGGTGGCCGGGTGTATTATTGAGTACTATCGTCCTGTATATTCACACTCACTGACAATGGAATCTAGAGAGAAGTTAATGCAGTTGCTAATGTAACACGTATGATCCTGTGTGTGGATTTAGACACTTATGTGGGAAAATAGACACTTATGAACTGTGGGATTTATACACTTGTGTGGGGAATTAGACACTTATGAACTGTGTGGGATTTGCGCACTTGTGTTGGTAATTAGACACTTATGAATTGATATGGGGAAATTAGAGATGTATGTGGGGAATTAGACATATATGAACTTATGTGAGGTAATTAGACACTTGTGAACTGGTGTGGGACTTAAGACACTTATGTGGGGAATTAGACACTTATGATCCTGTGTGGGAATTAGACACTTGTGAACAGTTGTGGGGTAGTTGACACTTGTAACATTATGTGGGGTAATGAGACACTTTGGAATTGTGTTATGAAATGAGGGGTTCACTTGTACTTGTGTGTAAAATAGTAATCATATTTTACTTGACGACGTGTTTTAACCATAATATACATGCTACACCTAATCCAACTGTGTTCACTAGTCTTAGCCATCAGATCCATCTGCCGACCTATCCAACGAACTCGTCAATTTGTGACAAATGGTGGCAGCTGTGGGATAGGTCATTGCTCGGAAAAAGGTATATGGATATTGGCAATAGGACTATTGATATTAATTGGATTTAGGCTTGTAGGTGAAGGTTCATTGACGAGAAATATGGATTTTGAAAAGTTAATGGAACTTGGACAGGGGTTTGGTTATCAAGGGGATGAATTGCTAGCATTTATCGAGAAGCGAGAGGAGTTTACACGTGAAAGAGATGAGAGAAATAGGGAGCGAGAGAGTAGGAAGGAATTAGCCTTGTCTGAGGAAAAACAAAAGCATTTCGAGTTAGAGTTGTCTAAAGAGCAGACTAGGTGCAAGTTAGAGCTGTTAGATAAGGAAATTGAACTTGAACGAGTTAGAAGTAGGGCATCAGGTGATATGTCTTTAGCATATGATAATGCAGGTAATCACTCGTACAATAACGGTGGTGGGGCAAAAATGAAATTACCCAGATTACCTCCCTTTGAAGAAGGAAAGGATAACTTAGATGCATACATTCAAATGTTTGAGCGTGTTGTTGAAATGGCTGGTTGGTCTGAAGATATATGGGCTGTGAATTTGAGTACATTGTTGAAGGGCAAAGCTTTAGAAGTTTATTCACGATTGTCTCCAACAAATGCAGCAGATTACAAAACGTTAAAGGACTCACTGTTGAAACGCTTTCAATTGACTGAAGAAGGATTCAGACATAAATTCAGAAACAATAAACCCGAGTCTGGGGAAAGTAGTTCGCAATAATGTTGCACGATTAGAAAATTATCTTGACAGATGGATGGAACTTGGGAATGCACCAAAAACTTATGATGGGCTAAGTAATCTGTTATTAAGGGAACAATTTATGATGGCAATGGGTAAGAATTTGGCTGTTTTTCTAAAAGAACGAAAACCAGAAACCGTTCATGAAATGTCGGTACTGGCAGAACAATACAACGAGGCTCATGGGGGTTTGATTGCAGTAGCAAATTGAATACAGGTAGAGACAGTCGCAATGTGAATCATTCCAGTAAATTTATTCCATCAGGAGTAGATCGCGTTCGTGAAGTGGGTAGGAAGTGCTATGGCTGTGGTAATCCAGGTCATATGGTTAGAGACTGTCCGGCTAAGTCGATGGGTAGTGGATCAGGGTTTAAGCCATTTGATAAGTCAAGGGAAGGATGGAGTGGTCGAGGCCGAGGTCGAGGCAGGGGATATGGTAGGAATTTTGAGTCAGGAAACTGTGTTGTAGAACAAGAGGAAACAAAGCCCAAGGTCATTGTTAGTTGTTTAATTCCAAATGAATTTACACTTGAACCTTGTTGCATTTCAGATTGTAAGGTACACCTTCAGTGTGGCCATGAACTCCCTATTGTTAGTGCAGCCTGCAAGGCAAATGCAGACCGAAAACCGTTTAGTGGGATGCCAGTTTCAGAGGGTTATGTAGGATATGCAAAGGTCAAGGTCCTTAGAGATAGTGGTTGTAGTAGCGCAGTAGTGCGGAAAGATTTAGTGAATACACACGAGTTCACGGGGAGAACTCGTATTTGTGTATTGGTTGATGGAACTGTTAGAAAGGTTGATGTGGTCGCAATTGATGTTGATACCCCTTACTTGGTTGGACAAATTGAGGCACTCTGCATGGAAAACCCGGTCTATGATCTCATATTGGGTAACATTCCTGGAGTTAGAAATCCTGGAGATCCTAATCCAGATTGGATTGGGCATGAACCACATTTTCAGATGAAGCCAACGGAAGCACTTATACAGGCGGTCGAAACTAGGGCACAGAGAGAACGGAATAAGTCTCGAACACCAAGTAAGTTACATGTTCCAGCACCTATTAGTGATATCGGAGTAGAGGATGTGAAGACGCATCAAAGCCAGGACCCTGCTCTAAAATCGGTTAGAGAGGCAGCAGTAAGTAGAAAACAATCAATTGGTCGTGGGGGCAACACATCTCGATACCAGATCAAAGATGGATTGATGTATAGGGAATTCCAATCTCCAAAGGTGGAGAACGGTAATATTTTCAGCCAGTTGGTAGTACCGACAGCTCTGAGAGCCCAGGTATTGAAGTTATCACATGACTCATTGTTCGCTGGACATCTAGGGGTAAAGAAAATGTCAGAAAAGATACTAACACATTTCTTTTGGCCAGGACTCCATTCAGACATTATGCGTTATTGTCGTTCGTGTGATGTGTGTCAGAAGACTTTTCCGAAAGGCAAGGTGAGTAAAGTTCCCATTGGCAAAATGCCAATCATCGACACACCATTCAAACGTGTGGCTGTGGACTTAGTGGGGCCAATACATCCCAGAACAGACAAAGGTAATAAATACATGTTAACCTTGGTAGACTACGCCACAAGGTATCCGGAGGCGACTGCTTTGAAAAGCATTGAGGCCGAAACCGTAGCCGAAGCATTAGTGGAAATGTTTTCACGCATTGGTATTCCAAATGAAATCTTGACAGATATGGGATCACAATTCACTTCTGAGGTGATGAAAGAGGTAAGTAATCTTCTATCCATAAAACAGCTGACAACGACTCCATATCATCCCGCATGTAATGGATTGGTGGAGAGGTTTCATCAAACTCTCAAGCGCATGCTTCGTCGAATGTCTGAGGAAAGACCGACCGATTGGGACAGGTATATTGCGCCTTTATTATTTGCTTACAGGGAAGCACCACAAGAAAGTTTGAGATTTTCACCTTTTCAGTTGATCTATGGAAGGACAGTTCGAGGACCATTGACAATTCTGAGAGAGCTGTGGACGAAGGAGTTGGAACAGACCGAAATTAAAACCACATACCAGTATGTTGTAGATCTGAGAGAGAGACTGGAAGGGACATGTGAGTTGGCCAGATCAGAATGACGTAAGTCAACAGACAGATACAAGGGTTACTATAATAAGTAGGCCAAGGACAGACAATTCAGTGTAGGAGATAAGGTACTTTTGTTATTGCCCACAGATCACAATAAACTGCTCATGCAGTGGAAGGGGCCATTTGAAGTTGTACAGAAGGTGGGACCTGTTGACTATCGCGTGGACATTAAAGGTAAGTTGAAATTGTTCCACGCAAACATGCTGAAACAATACATAGAGCGGGAACAGGAAGCACAAGCTTGTTTTTGTAGGATGATGAGAAAAGTTCTACATGGGATGAACCACATTGAAAACTTTGTCGACGACATTCTAGTTCAGACATAAACATGGCAGCAACATGCACAGGTACTCACAGACTTGTTTTCCAGGTTGCGTCAAGCGAAGTTGACAGCAAGGCCAACAAAATGCTTGGTAGGTTATTCATCATTGGATTTTGTAGGGCACGTCATTGGAAATGGATGCATGAAACCTAACCCAAGCAAGGTACAGAGTATTCAGGAGTGTCCACATCCCGAGACAAAGAAACAGGTGAGATCATTCCCGGGACTGATTGGCTTCTACAGGAAGTACATTCCAAATTTCAGTTCCATAGCATCGCCATTGACCGAGTTGACGAAGAAGGGACAACCAACAAAGGTAAGTTGGGGGATAGAGCAAGAAGGGGCATTTCGGAACTTATCTCAGATACTGACACATTCCCCTGTTTTGAGATTGCCAGACTGTGAGAGACAATTCATCCTGCGTACAGATGCCTCGGATAGCGGATTAGGGGCAGTGATATTACAGGAGTATGATGGAGAGAAGTTCCCAGTTGCATATGCGAGTAAGAAGTTGCTGGTCAGGGAACGGGCATACTCTGTCATTGAACGTGAATGCTTAGCGATAGGGTGGGCTGTACAGAAGTTTCAGACATACTTGTATGGCCAGGAATTTCTCCTTGAAACTGATCATCAGCCACTGATATACTTGAATCGTGCCAAGGTGGCAAATTCACGTATCATGCGATGGGCTTTATCTCTTCAGCCTTACAGGTTTCGAATTATCGCGATCAAGGGGTCGGATAACGTGGGAGCAGATTTCCTGAGTCGACATGCACAGTAGTAGTGAGAGCAGAAACCACAGTTGGGATTGCGAATGTAGTTGTTAGGTCTGTAATTACGACGAAGAAACCAGACGGCGTGTAAATAGTTGATTTTAGTGAGGAAGTAGGAGTAAAAAGTGGATTCTCCATTTTTACACTTAAGGAGGGAGGAATTGTCACAATTTCATTGTTGGGTATATAGGTATATATGGTTTGCTGGACACTGGACACATAGGTGGTCAAATACGGTAGTGTACATGTATGTAGTGAGTGAATATCTACTGTGAGATACATGTTGACATTCCTGTGTATTGGTTTTTTGAGTGGTCAAGCAGGTTACATGTACCTGTGTGTTTGGACATGTGCATTGTACATGAGTTGAAGTGGGGTCATTGTGGACAGTGGACATTTGAATCTCGACTAGGCAACAACAATACTTGTATTAGAGACAGCAGACTGAGTTATCCAACTGTAAGTACATGTGCATTAGTTTTAGTGACATGTAGTTTGTGTGTGAATTGTGTGAATTGTGAATATGTATTTTTACTAGTCAAAGGCTTTGTGTAATTTTATCTGAAGTTCAAATGCGATTATTTTTACTAAAATGTTATTAATATTCTCAAATAGGCACTCTCCTAAGATTGTGAAATATTATACCAGACTTCACAGTAAATGAATTGTTCATTCATTGACACTTTAGTAGAGTGGCTAAGTGACAAATATCTGAGGATTGTTTTTTTTAAAAGATATTTTCTTTTTGGACATACATTGTAATTCTGGAATTTTTGCTAGAAGATAGTTTTGTATTGTACAGGTGGTTTTTGGGTGTGGCCGTGCTACGGGCATGTGAGAGCAGCGAGGCGAGGAAGCGAGCCTGCATGTGCATTGTTGAGACCGTTTGTTCCTGGGCTAATATGTAAGAACTTTCCATTATTACGTTTCCATGAGTGGGGGACTATACTCTGAGGCCGGGACCTTACACTACCTGCGTGGAACATTACGTGTCGTGTGTGGACTGTGAATGGCCTGTGTGGACCATTCCTTGTCCGATGTGGAACAATATTTGACCTGTGTGGAACATTGTCCTGTGTGGACCGTTACTTGTCCTGTGTGGAACATTGTCCTGTGTGGACCGTTACTTGTCCTGTGTGGACCATTACTTTTCCTGGGTGAACCAATACTTGACCTGTGTGGAACATTACGTGTCCTGTGTGGGCCGTGACTTGTCCTGTGTGGACCATTACATGTCCTGAGGTGGCCGGGTGTATTATTGAGTACTATCGTCCTGTATATTCACACTCACTGACAATGGAATCTAGAGAGAAGTTAATGCAGTTGCTAATGTAACACGTATGATCCTGTGTGTGGATTTAGACACTTATGTGGGAAATTAGACACTTATGAACTGTGGGATTTATACACTTGTGTGGGGAATTAGACACTTATGAACTGTGTGGGATTTGCGCACTTGTGTTGGTAATTAGACACTTATGAATTGATATGGGGAAATTAGAGATATATGTGGGGAATTAGACACATATTAACTTATGTGAGGAATTAGACACTTATGAACTGGTGTGGGACTTAAGACACTTATGTGGGGAATTAAACACTTATGATCCTGTGTGGGAATTAGACACTTGTGAACAGTTGTGGGGTAGTTGACACTTGTAACATTATGTGGGGTAATGAGACACTTTGGAATTGTGTTATGAAATGATACACTCATAAGCAGGGTGGTTATTTGACATGTGTTTGTGTTGAAGTGTTGAGGGGTTCACTTGTACTTGTGTGTAAAATAGTAATCATATTTTACTTGACGACGTGTTTTAACCATAATATACATGCTACACCTAATCCAACTGTGTTCACTAGTCTTAGCCATCAGATCCATCTGCCGACCTATCCAACGAACTCGTCAATTTGTGACAAAAATTACTAAATGATTATATATGTATAGCGGGCACTCGTAATTTTTAAAACTGGTGGAATAGTGACACAATTATACACTTATTTAATTCCTATAAAGAACATTTTGTGCCTACTGAGTGGGAAAGGACCTTTAATGATTACTTTAAATAAATTCAGAGCTGGCTCCAAATGATTTAGAGAGATCTACAAATGTAATAGAGCTAGCTCGAACGGAATTAGAGCTAGCATTTAATCAACAGGGTATAGCTCTAAAATATTTGCAGAGATGTCAATGGCACTATTATAGCTAGCTTTACATTATTTAGAGCTACAAGTAATTGTTTTAGTGTCTGTAGAGTTAGCCATCCGTATTGGTCAGTTCATGTAGCGTGTGTTCTGGTATTTTTAATTATTGTAGGCTAATGCGTCATTATTATTTAGTTTTGTTATTCTTTTGAATGCAACCACATTTATAATTTGTAAGATTTTTCCGATAGCTGTGTTCGGCGAATACCATGTTATCTTGTAAATTTACCTTATCATTAGCCGGGTTTTAAAAAAATAAAATCCCGGCTATTTGATTGGGGAAAGTCTGACGGGTGGCGGGCGGCGGCTTCCAAATCCAATGTTAAGTTGACCTTGACCTATTTTTTCCGCGTAACCGAAATTTAAGATTTTACGAGGGCGCGCAGCGTCCGATGTGAAATATAGAGTATACGAGGAAAGCGAGTAAGATATAACATTGCTAATACCTTCAAATGTATTTGAAAACGGATGTTCAAATACCTTTTCACTACGGTGACCGAATGGTGACGAGATGTTCTTGCTGCGATGGGGAAACTCATATACAACATCGATAGTATGTCGCATTACGATTATTTTATTGTGAATGCGTGTTTTCTTTCATGTCAATTAACTTTCCCCTCAATTAATGGCGACGTTGTGGTAGCTCCACTCTAACGTTGGTAACTCACTAAACTGAAAAACTAGCAACAACTTCGATAACTCTTATATCTGTCACGTCAGTAACGTCACAGACGTCCCAACTAAAATAGAACGATTCCTGCTGTCCATTTTCCCCTCCTTAAAATTTCATATTTTGAAAACATAAAAAATAAAGGTTTCTGTTAGATAGTTCGCTAATAAATATATTCATATTCGAAGGATTAGAAATAGTTCAAAGTTCACATTCGATTAGGCATGTCCTGGTATCCTGTCTCAGCACTGCGATCCGTCCCATCAGGATTCTACACTGCAGTATCTTCTTCAGATAGCTGATTTGACATAATCACGACTATGGTTACGCCATGTCGAAAACAGCTTCTTGCTCGGAACCATAGCTTCCTCGCTCCGATTTTTGACAGCCATTCGTGTAGCGTAACGTGCCAACATGAGTCTTTTGTTCGGCGGCTTCTCTTATTCTGCGTATATTGTTCGTTGTTACGTATCACATGTACCACAATATTTTCCGCATTGATAATACTGCCGTGAGCACGATCCAAATTATTCACAACTTTTGTAATGGACTTCTTAATATATGTTATTTTTATAGATATATTGGCTGTATCCACACTTAGCTGCACACCTACCGAATTTAGGTGCGATCCAAATTGATCTCGAAACCGCGACATATTTACACCCGATGTGTTGTAGCTAACTTCATATAAATATGTACGTCGACTTGTGTCGATTCCTCTCCATAGACAACGACGATACTGTATGTCATCTTGTGCGATTCCGATTCGTCTGTATTTGTTTGCTGTGTATTCAGACATGCCTCGTTGTATATTTTGCCTTTCGTCTATCATTAATTTGTCTGTACATTTCGTGGTAAAAGTTTTTTTGTCTGGAAGCACATTACGTCTAATTTCTGAAATGTTCTACTCGTTCTTTGTTGGAACATTTATCTGACACACTCCGCATTTATACCTTAGTAATTCCTTTAATGTTTTCATCGCGATTTGTTTCTCACTTTTCACCATGGGAGTTGTTTCCGATAACGAAACTTCTTTCACACCTCCTACCCTCATAACGTTATCGTTCAGCTGCTTGATTTCTGATTGATCATGTATGAAGTATGTACATGCAAAGTTAGTCTGTGAAACTGGCGTACCACTGGAACTTGTATTGCCGACGCATGTCCAGCCCATTGGTGTTAATCTAGCGATCGGTTCCCTCGGTCTACCTTGAATTTCCATCAGAGTACAATGCAGTTCTGCGCAGTCTATACCGATTAATATATCTACTATAGGGCGCGATGTTATTGTAGGAAACTCGATGTCGTTTATGTGCTGCCATTTACTATCATACAACTTTCATGTCTCCTGTAACTCTGGTTGCCGAATATGCCGTGACATTCATGCGGATTTTTCCATTTAAACTTTCTAGCTTAAGCTCCACTTGTGTTGTTGTAAACGTTTCCACCTGACCATTTAACACGTTTACTTTCTCTGGTATACCCTGGATCCCAAGAGAATGTCCGCGTTTACGTAAGTTTTTCTGCTAGCATCGTCCAGCAAAGCATTCACGGTTAGCTGTCGATTACCGGTTTTCAGAATAGCCGGCACTGTTCTTAGTCCGATTTGATTTGTCTGTTTGTATGTATTAGCCAGCACAGTAGTTTGCGGATCATCTATGGGTTTGTTCTGATTCCCCTCCATGGCAGAATCAATTCGATTTTTTCCTACAACTTTGCAATTCTGAACTTGTCGATTTTCTTGCCTTTTTATGTTCACTGTTCTTTTGATTTATTTCTGTTCATCTGCCGATGCGGTCCTATAATTATGAAGTAGCCGAGTATGTACTTCCTTACAGCCCTGTAGCCCACATACTCTACTTCTAAGACAGACCTTTCCACGATGTCCGGTACAAAGGCAACGATAACATAGATATGACTTTTTGCAATATTCCATCGTTCAGATACCTTCAGTTTTTGGAACTGTTGGCACATCCAAATTGCATGGGACAGTGTATATACTTTACATTGGCGATTTTTTTCCTATGAGCTGTGCTCACTTCACCAAACAATCTACGATGATCTTCATTTCTAACAGGCTTTGTAGATTCGATATTTTCCGACTTGGTCGATACACCGTGTATCGTCTCCGAGGCTATTGTCTGGAATTCAGATGCTTGAATCATCATACTCGCAAGGCGATTTAAGCCAAGGAATATAGCATTTGACCCGAAAGTCATCTCCAACACAACTGCCATTATGCCAATTATTAGAGAAAAATATGTTGATCAGCAGAAAAAAAATCGCCATAAAATCGCAGGGTAGGAAAGCTGTCATTTTGGGGAAAAAGTGGTAATTTGGTGCAAAAATATCGAAAAATTGAAAACAAAAATATGGAGATAAATCGTGTGGTGATATTATCAAACGAATTTAATAAAACATTTATATATATAGTGTTTATAGAAAAGAAATTGAGCATATTGGGTGTCGTTTTTGGGGTAAAACTATCAAATTAATTCATAGCAATTTTGAAAAAAACATTTCGGCCAACTGTTTCGAGAATTTGATAACATGTTGATAAATAGCTATCATTCACATTAAAAAAAATCTAAAGACATCTTGTAACGAGAAAATGGTATTTAAAGTTGGTAAATAAGTACCTAATTAAAAAAAAAATGCTGAAAACTGGAAACACGAAGTTTTATTAGATAAACACCAAAACAAGTGCTTATATTTACACATATAACTACATAAACATGTACGTAAGCCCTCACGACTGATTCGTAAAACAGCATATCGCGGCACCGCCGCCCATACGTCCAGTACGTCCAAAGTGAATACGAACGTCACAAAAAATAACGCTCAGCCACGATCTGCTTGATATTTCATACACTCATTGCGCTCATAGTACTCTACCACCCATTGACACATTCACGATCGTCCCGCGCCCACTAAGCACAGTGTAAAGGTCACACATTTGGTGAGTTCGAAACATTGCCGCTTGCGTCAATACTTAATATGTATTGTTTGCATGCACGAATCTGCTTAATATGTCACACACGTGTTGCTCCAATGGTTCTCTAACGCCCTGCAACAAACCACGATCGCACAGCTCCCGTTAAACAGAAGGCCAAGGTCACATACTTGGCGCATCCCAAGCCTTAACGCTTTTCGGTTTATATGCATGGATCTGCTTGATAGTTCATACACATATTGTCCTAATGCACTCTACCATCCACTGACAGATTCAAAATCACCACACCATCGAGAAACCCCAGGTCAAGGTCATATACTTGGTGCGTGCTAAACCTTGACGCTTGGGTCAATGATTCTATATTTTGTTTCCTTATACGAATCTGCTCGATATCACCAACAGCTTCAATCATCCTCTACTACAGTGTAGCACATTCACCATTGTCCCACCACCGATAACCCAAATGTCAAGGTCAAACCTTAACGCTCGGGTATATGTTTTACAATTTCCGTTTCCCTGAACGGATCTGCTTGTTGCTATAATGGTCCTCCGTCCAGGATCTGTTTCCTGCCAAAGTCAAGGTGAAGGTCAAATACTTAATGTGTTTAAAATCTTAACGCTCCTTTCTGTTTCCTGTCTCCTCTGAAAAGCAACATCAAAAATATTATCAACCAAGGATGATAGTATGTTCGTGCATTTGTGTCCTTAACTGCAATCATCAGTCGTACGATATGGGAGGTATGGGAGGTTATACGTCTGTATCAAGTGGCAAACAATTACTACAATTTGTACCCTTGCACTCGCGACACACAAGTGTGCAAGGTAATCCATGTTTCCTGCAGTTACACCGCAGCGTTCGACACTCTGAATTGCAGAAGCATCGGATTACTTTTAGCAGTTTCTGAGGAGATGGAGCTTCATTTGTTGCAACAGGTAGATAGTGGTTGTCTTTATCAACTTGCCATCCCTATTCCTCTGGTGGTAGGTGCTTACATTTCCAGCACATTACATGATGATATACTCTTAGCGTGTGATACTTTCTGACGCTGATGTGGGAGGAAGAATACACGCATCAACAGCTGATGTGCTGTTTGAAAGAAACGATTTACTCATAACTGGTTCAATGTCTCTCACTCTTTTCCGCGGTAGAGAATCACCCGGGCCTTTTCACCTGCATATATGATATACGGTCGATTGACACCACCGTCATCTCTATCACGGATATGCGTGCATGCAAGCGTACGTGTGTGCATGCATGCATGCGTGCGTGCGTTTGTGTAATTCTGTGTGTGCTTGTGCGACCTTCTAGACCAATACCGGCAATTCACCGTATTATTATCGTATCCTCGATATTACTGTTAGGCTAGCAGCTAAACCATAGTTGGCAGTTTAGAGTAGACTAAACAAGATACAAGTTTCAGTTTCTTTATTATTTCTATCACGATGGTTTGTCATGATGGCATTACACTGTAGTACTAGTAGTAGCCCAAATGTTAGAGGCTTAAAAGATCTACAAAAACAACAACTAATGGCTGAACGAAGTTTGAGTGACAGTGAAAGTTCTGCATTTGAGTGTTGGTCTGTTCTCTGTGACCGAAGTGACCGAAGTGAGAATCTGTCTTGCGTCATTCCATATATAGACGCTGGATCTGACAGTCACCCATTTCATTGGTTGAAATTAGAGCGTTGACTGTCAAATTTTAAGCCATTTGGATTTGAAAGCTACCTTTTTAGGTCTATGCTAGAAATACAGCGTAGGTAGCTAAGATATCGTGACGGTCAGATGTCCAGATGATTCTTCATGTTAAGATGCACCAGGTAAATGTAAAGTTGTGAAGATAAACATGCATTCATGAGTGACCGCCAACAGAAAGGCTACGTGAGTTGACAGTCAAATAATGGTGGTCAAGAAACTTTGTGAGCACTGCGGAACGAATAATTAGAATAATGGAGATATTATGACGTCTGAGATATGTTCACCTATGCAAATACTTAGGAGGTGTGTTGAGCTACCTACATATGTAGGTATGACACCATGGTAAAGAAGATCCAGCCCAAACTGGCCCAATAAAGGTGGTCACGTGACCTCCACAGAAGTGTCAATCCATGTCAACAGTCAACAAGGGCCATTCCATTTCATTATGTTGTGATTCACCCAAAATATGCATCACTGTGAATGTGCTTATTAATAAGGTATTAGCAGTCAAAAAAGGGTAATAAATCTGATCAAATTGTTAGGATCATTTCCTTACAGTACTGACGTATTTCTAAGTTATTTGGACCCATTTTCGACCAAATGTTTGGTCAATAAAAGCCCTTGATCAAATCGAACTGAATCATTAATAATTCATGTTTTCGTGTAAATGATAACGACTACAGGATTCGCACGTGGGAGCATTCCGTGAGTATTGTAATGACATATAATTCTCATGTGTTTGGTGCATGTCACTACGACTAATTGTAATAGCTAATTTGTTATAATTGTAAACGAAGAGCCAAAACGTATAACCTTTTACTAAAATTTAGCTATGCATTTTATATTACGATATATTCCAATATCGTTTCATGCGCCCTGCACAATACATGAGAATACTGCCAATGTTAACATGTAACAATTGTAGTGTGAACTTTCCCTATGACTTTCATTCAGTCAATATTGGACAGATGTAAAACTCCAATCCAAGTCGTCAGTACATTCATTGTATTAAGACTTGTACGTTCACAGTGAATTGTAAAGAGTGGAAATACTATTGCGACCAGGATAGACCATATCAGACAGTTCTGCACTGAATGCACGGATTTATACGTCAGTAAGCGCTAATAAGGATACGATGTAATGGGAAGTATAATGTATTTCAATCACTGTTGCCTTAGGTCACCATGTGGAAGCCTGCAGTCTGATCAGAGTCTACAATGCTTAGCATTATTAATGTAATACTGTGAGTCTGCACAGGAAAATACTTGAAATATTGCTCATCAACACATTAGCGCAGTTGGCCACGGAAGTCTGATCAGGGTAAGGCCGGGTCGCAATGAAATGAGTGTTTACTAATGTTAAGTAACTGTGAATGGCATCGATATTCACATGTACGGTAGCGAATAAATATTGTTTGTCTAAGCAAACGCTAGATATAGCGGCTGTTCATTAATGTGTTATATCGCATTCACCGACACATGAATTTCATCAGCCCCCAACCCCCCCCCCCCCCCCCCGCCCTCCTTCTTCCAACAAGTCAATATATCTTTGCGTACATTGCAATTTACCAAGATTCATTAATTTAATTTACGAGGTTGATTAGTATTGCCATGCAATCATAATAATGATTTCATGCGCACTACTGTGACTATCATGGAGACTATAACACGTTACACTCTGGTAACAACACCGTTGGTGTTTTGTAGTCGCAACCATTGACGGCACGTCAATTTGGTGACATAGCGTAGAGCCTGTACGGTGAACCAATCCGATGCTGGGGTACACAGCACGATTCCGTGTATCAGCGGGGTCTCTGCTCCGTGTGGATCAGTGCGTACTGAGTGGGGCTACTTATGCGGTGACGTCGTCTCGTCCAACAACGAGATGCATCTCTAAAGACGTCCACCCATAGAAGAAATGACGTAACGACCCCATCCGCCTAATAGTGATCGTTAACAAATATGTGAAAGGACGTCATATAACTTCAAAGTCAACATGACGGAATCCCGATTTAATTGTCACATAATCTTAGTTCATATTTTGAACATTATATATATACTATAGGATACTTAACTGTTCCAGAATCGTGACTGTGCCTATGTTGCCGTCTGTCCTCGAGGACGTTGTCCATACTGACTTGAACATTCATTTTGTGCAAAAACTCATTTGTAAATATATTTGTATTGTAACTGTATACCTTGTTGTCTCTTTCTACAACGTGCTTGGTGTTCCAAACTAGCAATATACTCATCTCTGTCATCCTGGTGGATGGGCGGACGGACGTACAGACGGACGTACTGGAGGACATAGAGTAATCATGATAACTCGTTTTGAATCTTTCACGCATGTTATGAATGTTTGATCAATTTAAAGCATTGACAGTATTCACCCAATATTATTTATACATTGAATTCCTGTTTCCAGTTAGTTATGGTTTCAATTTGCATGTTTATGCCCCAAAATTACAGCGTTCCTAACATCCGACACATACGAAATTATGTTCATTTGTTAAACACACATTTTTAAATATACTGTCATTTATTTTGTTAGTATATCTTTGGTCAGTTTGTATTTAAACAATTACATGTATGTCAGTTTTTAGCGATTTTTGTACTAAATTTGTACTTTTATCCCAAAAGATGTCATCCGGGAGATCCGGATTATTTATTTATTTTAAAAGACATATTTAGCAATATAGTATCAACAATGTTATGTAATATCATTCAAAAGTGTTCTTTGCAATATTTTTTCAATTTTATTGCGATTTTTTGTACAAAATCACAACTTTTTTTTTAAAATGACATCTTTCCTACCCTCCTATTGTTGGCGATTTTTTTCTGCTGATCAGCTTATTTTTCTGGAATTATTGGCAATAAGTGTTGTTGTTTTGCAGAGACTTGCGGGTCGGCTGAATTTTTCACGTAAATGCCCTGGCCTAATTACCGATTTTTGCTTGTTATTTTCATATATCCAACGATAATATCTGGCTAACATCGACTCTGGCAATTTCCTCTGCACTTTAGTGTACAATGAGCCGTCTCCCAATTCTTTATGCTGACCGGCTTCCACAAGATTGATAATGGAGATCTCCTACAGATCTGCGAATTGCTCTAGATCTTTTGCATTACCTGGCTGAACTTGTCTGAACTTTTCTAAATATTCAAGATATATCGCAATTTGACGGCGCTTACCACCGTACTTTAGTCAAATGCGTTCCTTTGCCGCTTCATATGCAATCGCCGAATGGCCAAGCTTTTCAATTACGTTTAACGCTTCGCAGGAAAGATATTGTCTCCGTTGCAATAATGTATATTCTGCATTAGCGGGCGCACTGTCTATTCACGCAACGAATGCGGCCTTCCACTATGAAATGATCGTTTGTCCCCCAAAAATACCGGTATCTGTACCCTTTGTAATTGTTTCCAAAGATCCTGTCCTATCGAAGATTTTTGAAATGCATTGACATGAGTGTTCCTGCTTAAATTGTGGACATTAGTTTGCGTCGTTGGGATACTATGCTTATATCGGGTGATTCATAAAAAAACGTTCCCAAATTTAAGTTCATGTAACTCAGACACCTTTTTATGAAGACCTTTGCAATTTCACATAGTGATAGTTCAGGATGTTGTCTATAATTCTTATCAATTCGACCATGATAGACAGAACATTCTACAAATTACTAATTATGCAAAATTTCAGGTTGGAATTCACAATATCATTGATGCAAGACTCTAGTAGATGTACTCTGCCGGCTAACCTGTGGTCCCGGCATGATATCTGTCAGTGTCAGTCACTGCCAAAATGAAACATTACATAAAGTATGCCTTTACCAAGACTCATTCAGTATCTCCAAAAAGCTGAAAGTGAACAGTTTTAGCTACATGTCGTTATTAGAGAGCGGCTTGTTACGAGACTGTCGGCGTCTGTACCCAAATGATGACGAATATGTGTTCCAGCAGGATGGCGCACCATCACATATCAGCAGGACAACACAATCTTAGTTGAAGGATGCTACTCCAGAGTTCATCAAACAAGATGAGTGGCCGCCACAAAGTCCGGACTGTAATCCAATGACTACTAGATGTGGGATTCTCTTAGTGAGACAATTTACAGTCGTATACAAGATAAGTTCACTGAAGCGGAACTCAAAGCAGAGATTCAGAGATGTTGGAAGAAAGTCACTTAAGTGACATTGGCTGAGATCAGAAGCGGGTCATTTCCATCAGACCGTACCACATTAATAAAGCTTTAAAAGAAAGTTTGTGTTTCTCGTGTGGACAATTGCCGAAGCACTAGACGCCTATTTTATGACCAGATAGGACACCATCCCGTTACGCTATATGGATAATATGTGCGATACGTTCGAAATGTGTGCATTAAATGAAGGAGGCGATGAGGCGGTAAATTTAACCTCGCTAGATAATTCTCCTATCACACTATGCCGGTATATCAGACCGTGAAAAGGGCTGAGTGTGGGTGCGTGTATTATATATGGGGACTAACAGTGTTATCCTATAAATGCAGATTAGAGGATTGGTCAGGGCAAAGCGGAAAAAGTAGGGAATGATCCATATAGGGCTGGGCTATACAAAAAAAACGTGTATGATATAATATGTGTTGTAGTAGTATATAAGAGTCACAATGATACCATCACCTCTGGAAGGCACCGGCTACGCGCGGCACCTTCCACTGCATGATGGTATCATTTGTGACTATTATATACTACTACCGCAAGACCATATATTTATGACATGAGAAGATACACCCTTTTAGAGATAAAAATCCCTATGTTATACTCAGTATATATAATAACAATCTGTCATACTTTTATTACGAATAAAATAACAACTGACACCCTATTAAAGATAAGAAATCCATAAGTTATACTCAGTATCTTACACCAATCTGTCACAAATATAAACTGACACCCTATTAAAGATAAGTTATCCATAAGTTATACTAAGTATATTACAACAATCTGTCATACTTTATTACGAATAAAATATAAACTGACACCCTATTAAAGATAAGAAATCCATAAGTTATACTCAGTATTTTAGAGCAATCTGTCACAAATATAAACTGACACCCTATTAAAGACAAGTTATCCATAAGTTATACTAAGTATATTACAGCAATCTGTCATACATTTATTACAAATAAAATATAAACTTACACCCTATTGAAGATACAAATCTATTGGTTATACTCAGTATAATGCCTACCATAAAGCAAATGAGAGAGCAAGCTAAGAGTTGGGGAATTTCCCTAAGAGGTTTGAGACTCAAGAAAGATGTAGCAGATAGGATAAGTGACGCGCAAGTCGTCGTCTACGAGGAGAGGCTGCGGCGTGCGGTTTCGACCGGACGACTGCCCGCCGACCCCGAAAAACGCTCCGAGAAATTGGAGAACGAGACGACGGCCAGTCTGCGCGCCACCGCTTACGCGCAGCGTGTAAAAGAAGATCACACCGCACGTAGAAAACCCTTATACAAGGCGTACTACAATAAGATTTATCAAGGGTTGGTGGGGAGACCTCCCAAGAAGAGGAGAGATATCGCCAGAGCTTTGGTGGAGGAGGGTCCCAGGATTCTCGCCGAAGAAGCCGAAGTTAGGGAAACTGTTGATAGGGGTAGGAGGAAGATAGTATGGAATTTCGAGAGGGGGGTAGACGGGGAGATCGCTAATCTCATAATGAATAAAATTCGCCCAGAGATGACCACGGCATGTTATCTGAGGTATTCGTGCTCGTATCGTATTAGGAACATAGAGACCGACGCTACTATGATCTATCACAAACAATCAAAGGGCAGTCCGTGGATAAACGAGATCGCCAAAGCCGAGAGTTGGATATCCGATAGAGAGAAAGGTCGAATGGACATCGACAAAGTCGATAGACCAAACACAAAATGGACCTTCGTTTGTTGGATATCGGTCGAGGTGAAGATGATTATCGACGCACAACAACTTCTCATGGGAGCGGGAAAACTCCCAGACTGGTTAAGACAGAAAAAGGGAATGTATTTCGTCGACACGTACGACGACTACTTGTGTCTGTTTAGGTCCATAGCCATCGACCGTGGAGGGAGACCAGACCGCTGTTGTGAGAAGGCACGAGCTCTGGCTCGCGAATATCTCGGGCACGATAACCGACCGGGTAGTAAGGGAATCCCCCTGGATGATATTAAGAAGGTAGAAGAGCGCTTCAAGATCGGCATTCGCGTTTACGAGCCCACCGCCGACGGAGTGTGGTACCTCATGAAGGTTCCGGCAAATTACGACGTGGTTGGGGAGAAGTTAATGACGATAGGAATGTTTGGAGGTCACTCTTTCCTCATAACGAACCTCCGCAAGATGACGAACGAGTACGGGTGCACCGAATGTCAACAACGGTTCACAAAGTCGTGTAGCATGCACAGGCACGCGACCACCTGCATGGGTGGGAAGACCGTGGTGACATGTCCAGGTAAGAGGGTAGAGAGACCACAGTCGGCCTACGAGAAGGCGTTCTATCCTAAGGGGTCAGCGAGTGTGAGGTCGATTCAATGGTTGAGCAGAGAAGAGAGGGTGGGAAAGCACATACATCACGCCGACTGCGGTCACGGTGGTGAGAGGTGGGTGGCCGGTGATCCGGTCGACGGTTACTGTCACGAGACCGAGACCGTGTTTCAGTTTCACGGATGCTACTGGCACGGGTGTCCGAGGCATTGCATGAGAGGTAACGCGAGATCGCTGTACAAGAGGACGAAAATTCAAGACGCCAAGATAAGGAAGGCGGGTTACGAGCAGGTGGTGATGTGGGAGTGCGAGTGGTTGAATGAGGGGAATACCTACTATCCACAATCGCCACGCGAGGAGGAGACGACTCTGTACCCTCACCAGATAGTCTACGACTTCGAGGCGTATCTCGACAAGTCAAAAACAACGCGACCCACCAAAGACCTGACCTTCGAGGTCGAGCACGTTCCTATATCGGTGTCGTTGGGGGATACGATGCATGAAGGGATCACACACATATGCGAACGAGATCCCGACACGCTAGTCGAGAAGTTCGTGACCGAGCTGCAGATGAGAGGCAAGGCAATCAAGGAGGGGGTTAGGAAGAAGTATCTGCCGGCCGACATAGATATGTTATCGAAGTCTCAGCAAGCAAAGATTATCTCTTGGATTGACCGAGTCCCGGTGGTGGGGTTCAACTGTAGCAGGTACGACCTGAACCTCATCAAGCAGTACTTTGTAGAGAAGTTGGCGGCCACCGTGAATAAGGTGATGGTCGGAAAGAGAGCCAGGACGACGATGTTTCTGTTTACCCCGGAGTTTAGATTTCTCGACATCATCCAGTATCTGGGACCCGGTACCACGTACGACCGGTGGGTTAAGGCGTACGACTGTAAAACGGTAAAGTCTCACTTTCCGTACGAGTGGTTCGATAGCGCGGACAAGCTCGACCATCCGGGGCTGCCACACTATCCCGAGTGGTACTCGAAGTTGAAGGGTGAGTTCATACTGTCGTTGTCCGAGTGGAAAGAGTGTAAGAAGGTATTCAGAGAAAAGAGGATGAAGACGTTCAACACTACAACAACTTGGATGTAGGACCGTTCCTGGAGGCTCTGACTAAAATGACTGAGTTCTACAGGGGAAGAGGCGTGGACATACTCAAGGATGCTGTGTCTCTGCCCGGTGTTTCCCTTCAGTACCTACTCCGCGGGTCGATCGATGGGAAGTCGGACACGCCCGAGCTGTGGTCACCGAAGTCTGAAACCTACGAGATGATGAAGCAGGGATTGGTCGGTGGTCCGTCCATAGTATTCTCCAGATACGCAGAGGCTGGAAGGTCAACGATCAGGGGTCAGGTTGGGAGTCGGGAGGAGAAGATGTGCAAGGCGGTGCTGGGGTACGATGCCAATGCTCTATATCTATCTACTCTGTCGAAGGACATGCCGTGCGGGGAGGAGCAGATATGGACGTGTGACGAACCGGAAAGACAGTCGTATATAAACCATTTCGTGAAGAAGGTCAGGAGTGAAAAGTGGTTCGGATTTGCGGAGTTGGATATAGAGGTCCCGGAAACGTTGAGAGATAAGTTCTCGGAAATGTCACCGCTGTTCGTTAATCGAGAAGTCGATGCGAACGAGGTTCCACAGCACATGAAGGACCACCTGGCCGGGACCGGGAGGAAAAGAGTCGAAGGACAGAGAAAGCTCGTGGGGGCAATGTCCGCCAAGAAGATGATCATATACTCCCCGCTGCTAAGGTGGTATCTGGAGCACGGTCTGATCGTCAAGGCGGTGCATAAGGTGATAGACTACACGCCCGGCTGCTAGACGGACGGGGGACGTCGACAAGAGCAAGGCGGTGTTGGCGAAGATATTCAAACTGGTTGGCAACGCGTGTTGTGGCAAGTTGATAGAGGCGCAAGAGAGACACCTGAACACCACATATACGAAGGATGAGAAGACTGTCGATCGGGCACTGAGGTCGGCGTGGTTCGAAGACTTGGAGGAGATTGGGGAGGCTTACGAGATATAGAGCAGGAAGACTCGAGTGGTGATCAACAGACCGTTTCAGTGTGGCATAGCGGTCTACCAGTTGGCCAAGCTCCGGATGCTGGAGTTCTACTACGATTTCTTGGACAAGTACGAGGATCGCGGAGATTTCGAACTGATACAGATGGACACTGACAGCATGTACTTCGCGCTGTCGGAGAAGACGCTGGAGGCGGTGGTGAGAAAGAATATGAAGAGAAAGTTCAATAAGGAGAAGACCGAGTGGTTGGCGTGGGACGTGTGGAGCAACAGAACTCCGGGACTGTTCAAGCTGGAATTCGAAGGGGATAGAGCCATCGCTCTGTGTAGCAAGTGTTACTACATGAGCGGTGATGGAAAATCTAAGCACTCGGCCAAGGGGATGTTGAAGAGATCTAACGATCTGACTTGGGGAAGGTATAAGAGTGCTCTCGAAGGGGGTAGGGATATGGCGGAGAACAGGTGATTCCGAATGATTAACGGGGTGATGAAGACGTAATGTGAACAAAAATTAGGACTCTCGGCGTACTACGACAAGAGGAGAGTGATGGAAGACGGGTTACACGGCGGGCAGTCTGGCCACCCACTCGGTCGATCGCGAATGAGGGTCGACAAGTTCTTTAGCGTATTGGTGTCCGAACAGTCTCTCAGCCAGGGTTCGATTGAAGCGTTCCACGATCCCCTGGTCCCGGTGGATGTTGACGCGGCCGCGTCTGACAGAAACGTCGTGCTTAGACAATAGATCAGAGACCGCGCCCATGAACTCGCGGCCGGGATCGACCTGGAGAAGATTGGCCATTTGAGAGGACTCCTCTTATATATTCGGGAGAGAGCCTCGGCCACCTCCTTAGACTCTTTAGTGGCCAACGGCTCAGCCCCCTTATAACGACTCGCTACGTCAACGATTGTCAGCGCGTACTTCTACGTCTTACGACCGACGCGATCGTGAGGGAGAAACAGGAGATCCGCTTGGTGAACTTGGTTCGGTACCGGCACGTCGAATTTCGGGCGCGGTATATTGTGAGGCGCGGGTAAATAGATCTGCCAGATGGCCTGCTTCTTGAGCCATTCCTTGACAGCGTTTTCTGAAACCTTGGTCGCCGCGGCGAGGTTCTTGATGGCAGCGAGTCCCTTCCAGTAGCCGCGCGGGCTATAGTACGTGTTCGCTAGACTTGCGCGTTAGGCGAACCGATAGTTTGGTATTAAGTTTGTGCGTGTTCATAGTATGCGATGTATTCTAATATATCGGACAATCTCCAACATGCCCTCGCCAGATCGTCCGGTAACTGCGTCGATAATAGTAAACCTTTGTTGGAAGTACAATCGCAATTGGGGGTTAAGTTCTGAAGGAACTTGGGAAAATCTAATCCCCCAGGATTGGTGGAGGAATGTAACATCCGCTTTGCGAAAAGGGTGGCCGCTTTTTCGTCCTCCCGCCACGTCTCGAGAGAATCTCGGGCCAGACGAATCATACCCTTTTCACCAACCATGCGGTGTTTAAGGCCAGTGTAGCCTACATCAATCATAGCAAAATAAAGTTCGTCAACTGACATCGTTCTATATATATATATTTATAAAATAAGTTATTTAAAATAATTAATTTAAAATCTCGATTGAATATAGTAGCCGACGAGCCCCACCACACCCATTCCCACGACGATGAATGCGATCTCGCGGTCTTTTTGGGGCTCTGATGGTACATAGAAATCTGAAAGTTGGGGCTCGCGATCCAGCGGCGCGAGACTTTTGTGCGGATATGCCAGCGCGTACTCGCGGTTGGCTTCTTCAACGTTCTGAAAAGTTTGTGCGGCGTGATTTTCGCGGCGAAGCTCTTCATTGACGCAGTCCAGATGGACGGTTCGTTTTTTCGACCACGCTTCCTTTGCGCTATTGAGTTGTTCTACAGCTAAATCGTGACGCTTACGCTCCTCATCCACGTTCGAGCTTCTCATTTTAGAGAATATAACGTTGCTACCGCTGAACGCCAATGCGTTTACGAGCGCACCACCTACTATTACTGCGATTGAAGCCATTTATTTCCATATATTAACTGGTAGAATTACAGCTTTAACTAGATAATCTCGGGTCCAAACTGTGGCGCTACATCTAAGGTCGCGAGCCCTACGTCTCTCGCAGTAAAGTCCAATTTGGGAGCGGATCCTCCTAGGGCCATCTTTGATAGTCGAGCATACCCGATACTGAAACCAGATATCACCACGGCGTGATAAAGCGCATTCACTAACATTTTACAATCTTGTTCAGCCATTATAATTATTGCATATAAAAGGGGTCGCGATCAATATTTAAATGGGGTGCATCCAATTGCGATTGGTGTTTCGTAACTTTCTTCTGAACACTGGCTGGTTGTTTTTTCGATAATATGGGGTATTTCCACACGCACAGGGCACCAACAACTGCCAGACCACCACCAACAACCCAACTCCAATTCACGAATTTGGGTTCAATAGGATTCGCCCAACCTCGATTGGGTGTTGAGTGTGCTTCCAATTCGTGAATTGGGGTTTTTGTTGTACTCAACTCTGTCTTCAGATGTTTTGCTGTCTCCGTCCCCGATTGCAATGACTGTTTAGCCTCTCGAAGCTTGGCGAGTATTTTATCTTGTTTAACTTTTCGGGTGGCAGCCGCCGCCCGCCCAGCTGCCTGTCTTTTGGGATTTTTTATATGAGGTATGTCATCCAGTGGCGGAATAACACTCGGGTTCGATTGGATTGGAGCAATCGGGTTCAACTCCGTCACTCTCGCGGGTGTGTCTTTTGTCATTATTTATGATATTAATATTAGGGCTTATAGTTCGTGGGCATATATGTCCAAATTGACAGTGTTTACCCGTGGTCAACGCGGTTGTCAGGGAGCTAAGTACATTCCAAACTTGTGATAAATTGAGCAGCAGGCTGTTCTAAGAGTGTGACCTATAAAAGGGTCAGTCTCTAGATCGTCAACCAATCCCGCGGTGTTTGGTATAGGGAGAAGTATGCTAACGGCGGTTGCGTACAAATGAATAGCCGCCGATCCGAGAGTTTTTGTCATCTCCGCACCTAACCTAGATTCGTATCGCGCATACATTTTATCGATCTCCTCATCTGACATCTTATCCACCTGAAAAACTGAGGGACGCCTACCGAGATAATGCTCCGATTGTCCCCCAGCAACCAGCGCAGCTAGCCGCTCTCGTTGCGCCACATTTTCATTTTAATTCGGAGTCGTTGCACTCAACCCAATACCAACCGCCGTTGGAGTTGGAGTTGATTCCGATTGCTCTGTCGGATCATTATCTATGTTGGCAGTCGGAGTTGAGGTTTCTTCTATTAGCTGATCGAGAAGTTCGTCGCAGTTCATTTTTCTTAAAATTAATTTAACTATTCTAACAAGTCTCATCACTTTAACATATTGCCAAGCGCACCACCCGATACTTATGATCACCATTATGCTCGCAACAAAGCTCGCAGCGGAGCACCAAATTGTTAACATTGTTAACCATTGTTCAGCATTTGCTCAACATTTGTTAAGCATTTGTTCAGCATTGTTCAGCATTTGTTCAGTAATTGCTAAGCATTGTTAAGCATTGTTCAACATTGTTCAGCATTTGTTCAGTAATTGCTGATTAATTATAAAATTAATTGATAACTTCGTAAGTAGTTGGTTGATCAGTCTTTAGCAAAAGCTTGGCGTGCTTAGTTTCCGAAAGCATCTGTCGAACCTCCAGGCGCTCCTCGCGCGTTTGGATAACGTCATTCTCTCGAAGACAGTCATCGAATGAGTCTCGGTCCTTGCAGTGAAAGAGGGCGACCCATTTCGTTTGCTCGCGCAGATCCTTGAGGACGGCGTTGTACTTTTGCCTAGCATGGCGGCCAGAAAATGCGAGCTCGGAGAGCATGTCCTTCTTTTTGATCATCGCCGCCTTGGCCGAGCAATCGTCAATCACGTATAGGGTGGGCTCACCCTGGAATTTTTGGTATAAACCACGCAACCAATCGTGAAGCCTATCACCGGGGTCAATAACGTATACCTCAGGGTCGGTCCATATCCACGGGCGCCGTTGATAAGTATCGTTGTGCCGCACAGTGGGACACAGGATCACAA
Organism: Conchocele bisecta; assembly: GCA_029237695.1. NCBI lineage: Eukaryota > Metazoa > Mollusca > Bivalvia > Lucinida > Thyasiridae > Conchocele > Conchocele bisecta. The sequence continues at coordinate 26,607,160 of CM055267.1, forward strand.
TATGACGAAAGGCATCGCGGTAGGAGCCCTCGAGCAAGTCTAGGATGAAAACCGTTTTTCCACATCCTGTCTGCCCACATATTATGGCAGAGTGGGCATCTCCAATCGTGAATTGGTATTGATTGCTAATTTTCTTAATTTTTTCAAATTTATTAATTAATAAATCGTTAGAATGATTGCTAATTATCTTAAAATTAATTTATAAATCGTTAGATTTAGTAGAGTGCTGAGACGTATCGGCCATCTTCGATGTTGAGTTGTGCGTCTGTAATGATATATAAGTACACGTTCAATGGCCCGGCTCCGTCCGCCTCTTTGGTTATCTGGATCGTCACACCCTCCTAGCGTTCTCAACTTGGCGTCCGCTGCCGTGTATTTGGTCGTCGCCGCTGGCTCGCATGTCTAGCCATAACGCATATTTGGTATTCAGGAACTCCGCGAGGGAGACGGCCGAGAGATGCAGGTCTTTTGCAACTGCTGCAACCTCCGGAGAGCGCTTAGAGCCGGCAGCAAACTGCTTTCTTACTTCGTCCCACTGTTGGTGCGCGCGAAGACCCGCGCTGTAGAGTTGATTGGGTACTCCCTCGATCGTCACCTCTACCTTCGTGATTTTGGGGTTATAGAATTTGTCGGTTTTTCTAGCACCGAACGCGAACCGAGCATCCTCGAACAGCATCAGTATGCCTTTCATCGAGCGGGCGGGTACGTTGACATCAATATTCCACAATGTGTCGCCTTTGTCTTTCGTCATCTTACGATGGCGAAGAACTCGGTCGTAAAGTATGGCAACGCGCCCGGCGTACTAGGTTCTGATCAATCGCGCGAGTTCGGGCATCGTGACCATGTCGTACTCCAGCGAAACATTGTCGATCGTATACTTCGATGTCATGTCAGTGGCTATGAGAACTCGGCCGTAGTCATTGAACGTTAGTTCGTATTCGAGGCGGTCAGCCAAAGCGCTCTGATAGTAGGGCATGTGACTCTCCAGCAACTCAAAGTCGAGCGGGATGTAGAAGCGGTTGCCATTGGCGCCCGCGACCGCATTGTCGCTCGCGTTGTTGTCTGCCTTGTTAGCAGCCCCGATTCTAAGTTTGGTTACGTTCTTATTTTTGCTGGTGTCAATACCCTGATAGACAGCGTTTTCGCGCTCTTGCGCTCTGATAACAATGGTAGACGTCGCTGTCGTCGATCGACATCACCTCATTACCAGAAATCTTTATCATGGTCTTCTTGACGATGGCGCGACCCAGGGTCTGAACGACGGTTCGGTCCTCGTCCGTCGACGTCAGCGAAAAAGTGAAAGCGAGGCGAACAGTACCCGGCACAATGACGTCGTTAGCTCCGAGGTTGGGGAAGCGGACTAAGAGCTGCTGGTTCTGGTCGATCGTCGATGGGTTGTTCGTAATAACGACACTCTGTCTCACGCCTTTTGCCCCGAGGGGCTCACGCAGTCTGCGGTATGGATTGAGTTTGCGACTGTATTGACTCAAAGACATAATTTAGTGAAACTATATTAAACCCGTATGGTTTTGTCTTTAATACATAATTAATTTTAAGAAAATTATAAATATGACTGATTACGATATTGAGATGGATGAAATCGGCAGAGACGATTTCCGCGATGATGATGACATCGATGACTATGACGAAACGACCTTCATAGAGACGGATAGAAGGGCGTCACGATAGTAACCATCATCGCAGCTTTCAGCATGATTATATCGACCCTAATTCTATCTATATCGTCTCTATTTGTAGCTGTCAATGCTGGTGCCGCACCAGCACCCGTACCAGCACCCGCACCAGCACCCGCGCCATCCGGCGGAGCCAAGGAGTTGATAAAAAAAAACTAAAAGCCCTCGCCAGTCTCCTGGCTAAATTAGCAGGAAAGTTGGCTGCCGCGATGCCTTGTTTGATCGGGGGTCTCCTCCCCTTCTTGTTATCTATATTATCAAAAACGGTCGGATGGCTCGCCGAGAATACCTGGGCTTTAATCGTGGCCATCGCCGGTCTCCTACTATTCTTCGCCAGAGAGTTCCTAAAACCAAAGCATAATAGTCCGATCGCCACGAGGGCGACGACGAGCGCTAATTTCTCCTCCTCGTGTGTTGTGCTTCCAATCTCGATTGGTGTTTCAACATTGTTGATGATTGGATTGGGGGAACTCGATGGTGCATCCAATTTACGAATTGGGGGTACTGGGTTCGATTGTGTTGAGGGAGGTGTATCCATTTTGTGTTTTGGGGGTTTTATGAAATCTTTTTCAAATTTATTTCAATTTACAACTCCGCGCCCGATCATTTTGGGGGTGCGCTTGATGATATCCGTGTTCACGTTACCGTTGTGACCGATTTTTTGATTGGCGATGGCGATTACGATTTGATTATTGTAACCATCAACCTGGTCGTCTCGTAGTATCATATTGCTCGGCGCCATATAAAGACCTATTCCAAATACATTTTCCACTGGGGTGCTGGCAGTCTGTAAAACATCTTGATAATTCTGGATCGCCTTCTCCAGGTCCACCTTAGCTGAGATGGCGTCCTCGACAAGTGCCAAGAACTGTTTTTGCGCGTCAAACGCCGTTCCGACTCCTATTATAGAACTGCGAGTTTGCTTCTGTGCGACGAGGATGGTCCAAACGTATACGCGAATGGAGTCGTTGAGGCGGGTAACACCGGCCTGCGTAAATCCTAGACCGTCGTCCAATATAAAGGTTTCTATACCCTTATGCACGTTTTCGTCTTGTAAAATATAATTCGACGTGAGCTATTTTTGGTGCATTATACCAGCAGTAATCGTAATTACACTGTCTCTTTGTACTAACTTCAGACCCGAATGTCATTTTATTTACTACATAATCGGTGGCGGTCCAATTTTTATAACCTCTAACTGGGTTCACAACACGATTTGAATAGTAGAAACCAAAGGTTACATCTGGGGTGGCATACTTCGTGCTTGCACCGTAATCTAGACCACTGAGATAAACAGTACCTAAACCTCCGGTGTCTGAAAATGTTTTCTGTCTCCAATCCGAATCTTTTGAAACTTTAAATTCGTCACATATCTGTTCGAACTCCTTACGGTTGTATGTGTTGGAAATGGGATTCTACCCGTCGTCTTGAGGTAGTGGAGTACCTAGTTCTTTGAGAATCCTCCTAATAGTATAATACACATGAAAGTTGTAGACGCTACTGCCTAACATGCTGTTACGGTCTGCTATGTGGTCTCTGAAAGAGACGCCACACCCGGTTGTGGCACACCACACGGCAAAATTTAGTTGGTTCTGCCAGAACTGCATAAGATTGTTGTTCCAGTTTGTTATGACATCCTGTGTAATGGTTTTAGGAAGTCTGTACTTTTCAAACATGTTAGTGAAATTTGTGTCGAAACCCATGCCCAAACTAGCTCTTATTGTGGGGTGCACAAGCTCACCAATGGTGTTCTTTTCAGTGCATACACCTCCGACCGCGTACTTTGCATTAGAATTAAAGCTAAATGCTTTGGTATCCATTGAAAGATATTATTATGTTTGCTACTATCACTAATGTTCAAAAAGGGAGTTGTGAACTTCAAAAATTAATAGACAACTGCTGCGGACAACGCCGGGTAGGCCTTAGATCAATCACGTTCACGGTCGGGTGGAAAAACCTCAAAACGTACGAGTATATCAGAGCCGTAGATCCTTTAGATTTAGACGACCCTATACATTCAACTGCCACATTACGTCCTGGCCTTTGGGGTTTCGGAGATCTCCAAGCTTTAATAGCGGAGAAGATTCCTGGTTTAGCCGCTCTCGAAATCGAAAAAGCCACGGGGCTTGCGACAATATCAATATCACCCCATCAACACTGTGTACAATTAACGAAAGAAGTTCAGATTTTAGGTTAAATAATATCGTCGCTATGCAGGGTATTTTAGTTAGAGAATATACAAATAGAAAAAGAAACGCTAAAAAATATAGACGCGCGGTGAACACGGCTGAAGCATCTAGCACGGCTCTAGCGAGTGTTTCTGTGTTGTGTGGGGCGGGGACAGCTGAAACTATATCCACCATTATAACAGTTCCTGTAGCGGGGATTTTATGTGCGGTGTCGGCCGTTTCTGGGTTGTTGTGTATGGTAATTAGGGCGTCGGGTGGAAAACTCGAGAAAAAATGTAGAAAACATGATAGAATATCTGTTCTCGCCAGGTCGAAGAAAAATACCATCGACGTTATGGTGTCCAAAGCGTTGGCCGATAAGAAAATATCAAATTTAGAGTTTGAATCCGTGGTGGAAGAAATGGGGAGATATGAACAATTAAAAAATGATATAAGAATCAAAGCGCGCGCCACCATGCCCAAGATTGAGTGTACTGATTGGCTCGAACCCGTGCCAGCAAAACCCTTCTGGGTCCACCCCGCTAAGCCTTCGCTTAATTTCTTGTATTTTCTTTATTTTTTCGGCTTAGCGAGGTGTGTTACACTCACATCTCCTACACTCCATCATTGGACCGATGCCGCGGACCCCACCTCATCGTTACCTCCATCCGCTATAATGTGCAGAGCGGCCAGAGTGAATTACATGTGGCGAAACTTATCTCACTGTTGAGATATTAATGCCGGCGTTCCGACACCAAACTGTGTTTATTTCTCGTATATAAACTTAACTTTGCTGGTGAAATAAAAAAAATGTTATTTATTATTAATTAATTATTTTATATTAATTAATATGTTTTCTATATAATAGGGGGTGTTCAGCTTTAAATTATAAATAATTTTATAATTTTATTAAAATTAATTAAATAACGAACCATCCCGGAAATTCGTGAACTATATAACCCTCACTACGTGTTTATAAACTGTGTACACCACCTGTGTAAATCGATAGCCTGTTTACATACCATCGATAAGGCTATAAATAGCCGTGTGTGTAATATATATTACAGTGTGTTTATTTTCCATCCCGGAAGACGTAATCGTGTAAACCTCTCTATAAATGGACACTTAATATACGTGTAAGGTGGGACACCTTAATTACATTTTCATAACGCGTGTAATTGGAACATTGTCGTCTGGTTGGTGTTGTGATTACAACATAAATTTATAAGCGATATCGTAGAAATGTACATTCGTAAACGAATCGTTGGGTTTTAATTTTTTTATATAATACGCTATTAGTTTCATATCCGATACGCATTATCCGTCTTAATGTTTGTATTTGCCTCTTGTATTGTTGACATAATTGCCGGTATAATATTGTAAATGCAACGTTTTTATCGGAGCGTAATAAATTACGCTGGTATTTCATGTATTCGATATCGCCTAGTGTTCTCATTTTATAGAATTTATATACAGGATTATAACCCCCGTATTCTTCGTAAACTTCTTCAACACAGCCATTAAAAACTTTCAATTCCAATTGTATTGTATTATCCATTTTCTCTAATAATATTGGTACTTGTTTTTTCTGTTCAATTTCCAATTAGAATTTTCAAATCCATTACAATATGATTGTAGAAACGCATATCCGTAAACGAATCGTTGATTTTAAAATGTTTTATAAAATTAGTTTTATGATGTTCCGGTAGTTGTTCTCCGATCCTATTTAGTCGCTTCGTTTCACGAATTTGATCCTTGTACCGGCGACATAATTGCCGGTATAATATTGTAAATGCAACGCTTTTATCGGAGCGTAATAAATTACGCTGATATTTCATGTATTCGATTCTGCATAATGTTTTCAATTTATAGTAATATTTTTCACCAAAGACATTACAAAATTCCAATTCCCATTCTATTTTATTATCCATTTTGTTATAATATTTGCATTGTTTTTTCTGTTCAATTTTCAATTTTATAAAATTAGTTTGATAATGTTTTTTTTACAGTGTTTTAATGCTGTAGAAACACCGTGACTTATTAGATCGATTCTATCTTTGTAACTGACTTTCCGATTTGAATTATTACTAAACGATAATACTTTCGAGCACGTAATCCCTTGTTAACCATTCGATGAGTAGCCTGAGTGCCACCGAATGGTGGACATAGCAATGACTTGGCTTTGGTCCCTACCCCACAATGCCGACATGGGCGAGGTGAAACGGAACCTCTTCGCATCCATGCACGGTGATGTTTGCAATATTCGTAAATACCGGTGCGAAAACACCTCTAGTGACTACCTGTCTTCAACCACGCACACTTAATTAGAACCATTATGTTGTATATATATACTGAGTATAACATAGGGATTTTATCTCTAATAGGGTGTATCTTCTCATGTCATAAATATATGGTCTCGCGGTAGTAGTATATAAGAGTCACAAATGATACCATCATGCTGTGGAAGGTGCCGCGCGTAGCTGGCACCTTCCAGAGATGATGGTATCATTGTGACTCTTATATACTACTGTTGTTGCCCAGCTATGGTCGTTTATCGTTATATACGAGATGATATTATTCGATTTCAGTTGCGGCAATTATCTGTTATTTGGTTAGATGAAAATTGGTTACACTACTTCTGAAGATGAGAGAAACAGAGAAGATAATACACGGCGGTATGGCATTTGTCCATATATTAGTGAGATGCAGTGAGTGACGTGAGTATGCAAGTATCAGGCTGGCAGTTGATTGGCCTCATCTCATCTCTGATACATTGCAGACCCGGTGGAATCTGGTCACAGATAATTCACTTCATGCTGTGAAACATACTTTGGGCGAATGGACACCTGGCTACAGACATGTACTCCGGTATGAAGTTGTTCTTTGTCGGTTTTGTATCGGACATACACGACTAACGTATTCGTATTTGCTGAAAGGTGAGCCGAGTCCATGGTGTATTCCATGCCACAGCGCATTTACCTACTGGACTCTATCGACTTTGTTGAAATTCGCCGTAAACACTCCAATATTGCTTCACTTGTGGAGCTGTTTCAGGTGGAGAACATTGAAGGTTTGCTTAGATTTCTCCTTGACACCAGATTGTATCGGAAAGTATATTTATCATTGTATACATGTTCCTCATTTCCCTCATATTTTATTGTTACATAGCGCATCCTGAACATGATTTAGAGAAGGACCCGGGTAAGAGTTGTGAATCACAGAGATTAACAGCGTGTACAATGCACACATGTACCAAAAACAAACCAGGGCCATTTCCCCCCATATATCTGGCCAGTCATATGTATTCCATATGGTATACGATACAAATGTACGCATATTTTCATATGCCTGACTACGTCATAATAGCGAAGGAATGAAACTGGGACCTTCATAGTTTTGAAGCAAAATGGTCCACTGCAATTCCCAAAGGGAGTGACAAAACTCGTATGTTTTTCCTCCCCATCTGAATAGTAGGAATTTTTTGTGCTGGTTTACAATATGTATTTGTGAAATACGGGTCTGAGAGATCTATCTTTACAAACCAATCGTTTGGTTGAATCTAATCCTTGACAAATGTTATGCATTCCGTTTTGAACTATTGGTATACTAAATGCTTGTTTAGTTTTCTCAGGTTTATGACTGGTCTTTGCCTCACTTATGTTTTCTCTACCAGAAATGTGTGACTTGATAAAGACGTTACCTCTTGAATTGCTCTTTTGTTTAACATTTATTGTACTTGTAGATATATCATTTTTGTAATTTCCTGACTGAATTTCGGTTCCAATGTCTGACATTTATGGGAATATACAATTTCCGGTGTTGAAAGAAATTATAGATCGATTATGTTTGCCTTCTCCTGACTGGTGGTCCGCTTCGAAAAAAATGGTTCGACCCTGCTCCATTGTCGTTGTGTGATGCATCTCCATCATATTACTTTTCTTAAACGTAGAAAGTAGTTTGGAAAGTTTATGACTGTCTTGGTTTTCAGAAGATATTAACTTCAGAAATCTCCGACCAAACAAACGTGTCTTTGATTTCAATAAAGCCTTCCTACCTTGCTTGTCATCAGTAAATATAGACAGCCTGATAACAAACGTCCCAACACGGGTCGCCTTCTGTCCGTCATGTACACATAATGAGCATTTCCGATAAGCACCAATGCACGCTGTGTAACACTTATCACATCTCTCGGGTCAACAGACCGCCCCTTCTTCTTCTTCAGGGTTGGTTCCCCGCAATGGCTGAGTAGTGCCCCGTGAAGGCGATTCTTCATTTCCCCTAGATGACAAATGTCCTGTCCCTTCGGACCCCGAGTTGTTTCGTGACGAACACTCGATGTAGAACATTTCCAAGACGCACATACTGTGATAAAGTACATTGCGCCATTCAGGAAATCAGGCCACGTGGATCATCACAAAACACAAACCTAAATACACTTCGATATTTGAAAGCGAGCATACACGTGGAGGTACGGCTTATATAGGCGGTCTCCCACTATGAAAATTCCGTGAATGGTAGACTGGTTAGTAGGTCAGTCTACATTAGCACGTTATAGTAAGGTAGTAGGGTAGTTGAATGGCTATTTTTGGCTGAATTTGAAGGCATTTGCAATGTTATATATTTCGAGCTTTCTGAAGTATAATTTGTTTTAGCCCTGACCAATATTGCGTTAGCGTATCTATGGTTGCGATGCCTCCAATTGCAGTTTGAGAACATCCAGCCAATGCTGAAGCCACTTTCCTGTCGTACTTACGAGTATATTATATCAATATAAGGTAGCGTATCTATGGTTGCGATGCCTCCAATTGCAGTTTGAAAACATCCAGCCAATGCTGAAGCCACTTTCCTGTCGTACTTACGAGTATATTATATCAATATAAGAAGGTTTACCTTTAGCGACTTGACATGTGTCAATTAAATCTACACTACAAGATAATGCAGTTTATTTAGGATCTCACTTACATGATTTGACCGGCTATATCCTCATTTAATTGTATCCCATGAAAATATGTGACAATACTGGGACAATGTTATACAATATGTTAGTCAGTAATGTCATCAGTTTCGTGGACATTCCTGTGTTTTGATTATCTGACATGTGTTCTTGTAATTTTCGAATTCGCACATAGAACATTAACACCTGACGAGATCCTACTTTGGACTATGTAATTAAATTCATATACGTTTATATCACAATGAACATATACAACAGTGTGCAACATATCGAAGTACATGAAGCCTGCTGCCACATGGTGCAGGTGGTACATGTATACCTGAAGGTAGTGAAACGGATTGTCAGCATTCCACATGTTTGGAGCGGTCTGTTTTCAAATGTTCTTCAAATTGATTGATAGCGACATACACATGTAACTCATTATAAACATGTTCGAATATTAACATTTTTAGTTGAAAGCTACATTGCAGAATTGTGAATCACAAATATTTCACTGTGTGTGTGATATAACGCTAATGGTATACATACTTGATGGTCGTAAATCATATAGTTTCATTCACAATTAGCATAGGCCATCTTGAATTATGAAAATATCGCGATATTTCTCCTACCATGTTGTGGTAAAATATGCCATGATAACAAGAGAACACATGGCAGGACTGTATCAATGAATGAATGTATAGTATTACTCATTTTTGACCACCCATTACTTCATTGTAAATTAAAATTCCATTGCACATTTTGAATATATGATAATGATACCGAAAAAATAAATCAAACAACACGTTTAATGGCGTTTGACGAGTGTTATATTGCATGATATTTCCACAGTACAGTAGTCCGCATTGCGGGCAGTTGTTGTGCATGGCGTCTAGTACGGGTATGCGTATCCGGCATCTTCCATCGTGTTTTTGATCCAGTCCGAGTACTTTGACACATCCTCAAACACGCCGGGCTCGTTGGCGATGGTACAGTTGCCGCCGGACGACGCGAGTCCTATGATGGATACAGGAAGCATTCACATGGAGAATACAAATCTAGTGCATTTTGATTATCAAAGTGTATCAGTCAAGGCTGGGAAACACGTTTCTTAGCCTTGCTTGATAAAGTTGATATCAACAGACACTCGACTGTTATTCTCCTTTTATCACATTTCCTAACATTGACTGATATACTCGATAACAAATTACACAAAACTGTTATTCTCGTGTTATCAGGGAATGAGTTTTGCATTGGCCTACGGACTGATAACAAACATTAAGGCTTTTCATATCTGAATTGACTAGATACTCATATCTGGGTAACAACTACCAGAATCAAACGCCAGAAAAGGTGAAACTGGCTGATGGCTGGAACACACAAATATGGCCGACTTGGCCACTCCATTTGCCGTATAGGAAACAGTAACGAGGCAGTGTTCACATCATATATGTTATACATATATTCCATCACATTTGAATCAAAGAATGATCAGGTATAGAACGTCATCTTAAGTATGTTGGGAGAGAGGGTGTGGGTCAAAGAGTTGTCACAGAATTATAGAGGTTCGCCATGTGAATGCATGTATTAAATATCACGATACTCCATGAAACAAAACCGAAAATATAATAAATTTCCTCAATGTTACGTTTTGTGAATGCGCCAGGTCTGTGAAAGGTTGGAGGGTCGCTGGTTTGTCACAGCATGATAGTGGACCATCAGAGGAGTGCATGTGTGAAATATCAATACCTTCTATCAAAGGAAACACATTATAAGAAGTTTACCCGAACGTTAAGTTTATGAAAGCGCAAAGTCTGTGACATTGACTAATGGTCAGAGGATCATGGCTCCTTCACATAGACAGTGCATATAGTTTAAAACCCGTCCTAAAAATGACATCAGGGGTAAGGTCATGTTAATGCTTGTCATCCATGCTAATGTTTATCTATGACCTTTTAATGTTATAATAAGCCCGGATGACACTTGATATTATGATTTTTACCATATTGTGACCCAATTTGTAAAAGATGGTGTTCGGCCATTTCCGCTGTATATGAACCAACATATAAACTGTTAATAACATTATTACAGATATAAATGGGTCATTTTGGTGTCAAATCGTCATGAATAATATGTCCTACATGTGTAAGCATGTTAGAGAAACAGTTCAGCCGTATATGGAATATATATGGGATATATTTGCAAAAAGAAGGGGGAAATATATTAATTAATTACTTCAGGTTAACGATGAACTGATTACAAATATGTATAAATATATATCTAGCGATATTATATACGATATAAATATATATCAAATTCCGTTCATACTATTTTCAAACATAGTACACTATATGTTTTCACCCTATGACATTTCAGAGTTCGTATAAAATGCAAAATTACCCCACACACCCCATTTGCATTGAAAAACAATATGACTACGTGTTTACATTTATTTATGTCCAATTCATTGAATACATTGCCCTCTTGTAACTTGGTGACTAAATAGATTCTAAATACATAGTTTATTCAATATTTGTGTAAAATATGTTCTTAATAGGTTATTTAAATAAGCATCAAATGATGCATGTTTATAAATCTGGTACAACTATGTATTACTTGAGCCCCAGCTAATATGCCCAGTCTAAACGTATTTATGTTAATAGTATTGTAAAAGCTGTTTTCAGAATTGATTATGTTCCATGTCTTTAAGTGTAACTCAATTGTAAAAAAAAAGTGTGAGAAGCATAGCATTTGTTGAAAATGGACACATTGATTTGGGTCGTGATCTGCCAAAATTGCGCATACTGACGCCGTATTGTTATCAGTGAAGTTTCAGCCACCCAGAAAACACATGTGTGCCTTTCTGATAAGTGTTCACAGTTCATGCAAAAACCCCTTCCAAACAGTGTGACATACTACCAGGATGCACTATGTGCGGTACTGTGTAAGTATACAAATAATTCAGCTCGATTAACTCGTATGTGCGAGAAATAGTTTCATTTTGTTTTTTTTATCGCATTGTCGTACTTATGTACTGAGCCAGAAATATAGATATTGTTTACACACAGACTGCCTGGTATGTATCACAATTATAACAGGTACACTATCTTTTCAACATACTCGATACTGTGATGTATCATCATCATACCAGGCATCATTCACGTGTGTGTATGACTCCTGGCAGATACTGTCAGTAAGTACGCAAATACACTTGTATTATTAAGTTTATTTCCTTGCATGTACAACTGCCTTTTGTTAGTACGCAATTTTTGTCTCACCACGTTAGTGGAAAGCCAGAATTTCTGGTTAGGCGGCGGTGTCGTAGTAGTACACGTAGTAGGAGTCAACAATTTTGGACATACATGTCTAAATCTAAAATATCAACTGATCTGTTAGTCGGATCATTACCAAACTTCCTCACAGTGATGGCGATTTACCCAGTGTCATTCGGGTGACATTTACCTTACTGATATTGACCTTCGTGTGCGAGATAGATCTCTATGATAAACGGATGTCCACGATTAGATGGGGCTTCAGTTTCTCGGGTAGTGGGATGGCCTGATGAGCTATGTCGGGCAATTCTGCGTAGAAGGATGTGAATCGCGATAGTATTGGTGTCTGTTAGAGAATCATACAGTGTAAGCACACCATATCCAAGCACATTCAGCTGAATGTTTTTCTTTGTGAATGTTACATGTGTTTTAACTGGCTGAATGTGTCTTGTGATACGCATGATGTGATTGTATATTCGTTCCGATATTTGGGTCAATCTTTTTATCGTGGAGAACTTAGAGCCAAATCAAATGTGGTAATAGGAATTTGTTTCTGTGATGAAATTGTCATTAGGTGACCATATAAAGGTACGCAGTATGCTGTGCATCCATATATGTATTACAGTGTTTCAGGGACTCAGAAACAGAGGGTTATCACCCTCATTAGGCCGGCATATTAACTTATAATATACAACAATGCACTGTGTTGCCATATTATGGCGTTTCATGTACCCGTATCAGAGTTATGCGGCCACTTGGCAGTGTTTCGAGATAAATCAGTACATCGTGATACCATGTGAATGTGTTCCATGAACAGAAAACATATTATATGGTCATGTGGAGTGTCACTGGAACATATTATTTTGCTCTGAAGTTCCATATATGCATTTCAGAGACAATTTGACATGAAGGTCGGTGATACAAACATGTCGTAGCGACAAAATACAGTTCTGTGTAGTCTTATGAATTCATCCAATGGACAAATTAACTTGCTGTATGAACATATTGATGTGTTACTGTATGAAACTATCCATATGAAGACCATCCGGGACAAAGTAATGTATTGCGCCATCATATTAATGTGTTTCAGGAACACAAAATAAGCGATGCGTCCATGATAATAATATCTCTAGGAAAATGGAATGCATTGTGTTGACATATGAAAATGTTTCAGGGACAAAGAAACGTGTCGACTGGTGGATGTTTAATCCAGGGATGCAGGATGACCAGTAATTCGTCGTCTGAATGTATGTGTGTGTTTCACGGATCAATGTGCATATTATATGGCACTAGTTTCAACACATGTTAACAAGGCTTCAGGAAATAGCGTGTACATGAATCATGGGTACTGCATACAGTGTATCATGACGAGACAGAACGCATGTTACCGTTGTTTCGAACAGTGTACATCCCTGTCAGAGGGCACCTTTGTGAAATAAATCCTACAGGAATTTAGACTGTAAACAGATATATCATTGTTACCTAATTAGTTCCTATAGTGACTGACTATCGGCAAGTACCTCCAACGAGTAAGATGAATTTATTATGTTTGTACATGAATTATGTTTTCAAGTGCATAGTTGTTGTATAAAGTATTATATCTGACCACAATGAAGTTGTAATGGTAAACATGGGAGAGCTAGTTGTACATAAACGTAATTATCTGTATAAATTTACATAGCTTTTTCAAATCGTTGAAATTTTTAGTGTTTCGAATTTGTGTGTGTTTGCATTATTATAGTAATATGGTTTAATAAAATGTTTCCTTAAGTGTTTTGAATTGTTGAAGCTGAACAGATAGTGGTATTCCTCTCCTATGCCACTTTTACAGATTATGCATTTTCTTTCATTCAATGGTATTCTTTTCCATCGTCCTGGTTCTACTGGTATCTTGTGATTTCTTGTTCTAAATATTTTATTTGTTTCCACATTTATTTGGAAGAATAGCCAAGTATTTTTCAAATCTAAATGATTTTTTATATATTCTATAGTTTACACAAGCGAACACTGCTAAACTATTCATTAATATATAGGTCTCTTAACTTTTGTTTAACAGTTGATTTCAACAATAACAATGTTATTGAACTCCGTCAGCGTTGCCGTGTAATCAGATTGAGATGAACAACATTTCGCAAATGCAATAACGTGGGTGGGTGGGGTAATTGATCTGTTTTAATTTGATTGGCGTACATTTTGACTATTATTCATACAATATTTATTTCACTTATTTGGAAACGATCTGCAGTATGTTCCGGTTAAATATAGTTAGTATATCACATTCATAGTACGTACTTGATATACAATTATAACGCTTTATTCATTAAACCAAAAGAAAATATTCATTCTTTCTCTGAAATGTTTGTTAATACATATCACATATACATGTAGCTTGCGCATTGATCTTGTGAGTATTCTATCTGCCATGATATTTCAAACACTTTCATATCTAAATAAGCCAAACTGCTCTATATTAATGACAGCTTCAGTCATGTATGTGTGGTTTCTAATTTAAAAAATATGTCACAGAACGGCAACAAATAAAAATTTCGAGTGTCAACCGGGCTTATTATAAAATGTTGAGGTCACATATAAAGATTAGCCTGGATGACAACCATTAATACGACCTTACCCCTGATGTAATTTTTCAGCTTTATTTTTACCAGTCTAACAGCATTGGTCCATTCTACAAAGCATTATATAGGATCATTAGACATGTTAGATGGGAGAATTTATGACATATTAAAATGAAACGGAAGCGAAAAGAAATTTATCCGAACGATAAGTACTGGATATTCCACAGCATGGGAGAAGAAGACTATCAGAGGAAGGCATGTGTCAAATATCAATAAGTTATATCAAAGGAAACAGAAGTTATAAGACATTTACCCAATGTTAAAATTGTGAAAGCGCTCAGTCAGTGACATTGACCTTGGACTTACTGATGGTCCCAGGGACATGCATTTGTCAAAGCATAATAGTGGACAATCAGAGGAACGCATGTATGAAATATCAATACGTTCTATCAACAGAAACATATTGTATACGAAATGTGCAAGAAAGCTAAGTTTATGAAAGGGCTATGTCCGTGACCTTGAGTTTGGGATTACTGGGGATCAGCCGATCCTGGATGTTCCACGGCATGATATAAGACTATGAGAGGAATGCATGTGTCAAATATCAATAAATTGTATCAAAGGAACTAAAATTTATAAGAAGATTACTCGAACATCAAGTTTATAAAAACGTTATAATATTGACACCGGGATTATTGGTGGTCCGAAGTTAATGGATTTGTCACAGCATGATCGAGGACCATCAGAGGAATACATGACTGTGTGATATAGCATCAAGTTCTATAAAAGGAAACAGACGTTTCGGGAAATTTATCCGAACGTTAAGTTTATGAAAGTGCTAAGTCCGTCACCTTAACCTGGGGATTACTGGTAGTCGGACGGTCATGAATTCGGTACAGCATAATGGAGGACAATTAGCGGAATGCATGTGAGAAATATAATCAGTTCTATCAAAGGAAACGTATGTTATGCTAAATGTACCCCAACGTCAAGTTTGTTGAAGCCGATGACTGACTCCGGGGTATGCCATTAGCACTACCTACACTTCGTGCAGGTAACCTGAAAATGCGTACCCATGGACCATGGACACGCATATTTGTATGTTATTCAGAAATGAAACAGTGATAATAATGTACGTTCGTAGTACTAAGTTTAACGTACTCACGTGCAGGGACTATCGCTCTAGCTATCGAATTTAACATGTGTGACGATATAATACTATAATTATAATAGTATTAGCTATGTATTAGGAGTTGACTGACTTCATAAGAAAGTGGACATGCGACGTTTAATAAATATATTAATTCGTCGCTCGGGTAAGATAATGAAAAGTACTAATGATGGAAAAACTATGGGAATTTATCGAAATAAATAACATGGGCATCCTCAGTGTACGTGTGTTATTCAGTTGTTTGTTTTGGTCATGCCTTTACATGACGACGTACCCTTAATATACCTGCCGTCGCTGGCCACCAGCTTGTACAGTGGGTTCAGCGTGTAAGTGCGCACACGAACGAACACGACAGGTTGGAACCAACCTGTCGTGTTCGTTCGTGTATGCACTTACACGCTGACCCCACTGTAACATGTCATTGACGACTTACCCTGAATATACCAGGCGCCATTGGAATCCTTGCACATAAGTGGACTTCCGATGTCATCCTGAAACAGAGAATGGTCATCAACGGCAATGAGCAAATCTCAAAGACGTTTACCGACGACATATGAGACACGCCATGGGATTGTGTGCCTTCGGACATCTGTATTTCTTAAAAAACGCTTACAAAATTTACCAAATTTTCAGTAAATGGCGTCAGTTTTTCAGATTACTTTCCGCCATGTGACATATGCGTAATTTC
The DNA here is from genome assembly GCA_029237695.1 of Conchocele bisecta. Lineage (NCBI taxonomy): Eukaryota > Metazoa > Mollusca > Bivalvia > Lucinida > Thyasiridae > Conchocele > Conchocele bisecta. The sequence continues at coordinate 26,623,659 of CM055267.1, forward strand.
ATGAAATACGTATACAAAATGTTCAATATTGTCCGTAAATGGCGTTAAATTTGACATTATTTTCAGATTCCGCATGTACTCTGCAATTTTGTCAACTTTTGACTTAATTCATAAAAAATATTGTAAATTTTGTCAACGTATTTAATGAAATTCTGAAGATTTCCGAAGGTACAAAATCCCATGGCGTGTCTCATATACGATTGTATTGATGTTTATCAGGTAATGATGGTTGCACTGGTCTATTCCACACTGACTGCTGACAAATTATACAGTGAAACCTCTCTAAACAAGACATCAGGGTGTCCGGCTTATAGAGGTTTCACTGTAAATCAGGCATTTGATCATTCTGAGCCATAGGTGTGTGCTACGCGATCACGAACAAATATTATCACCTGAGATAAATGATCAAGAAACTCATCAAAAATAAGATCGCATGGGTTGTCTTGGTGTCCGTTTAGAGAGGTCCCACTGTAGTATCCTACATTCACTAGATCCCACATACGGGTCATTCTGGATTCGAAGTCTCATTACCCGAACAACATCATGGTGTCGGTGAAATGACATAACGTAAAACTGTCTGCGTTCTTGTCAATATAAATAAAGGATTTCCAACGAGTTCCCAAACTTATCCATTTTATACATTTCACATAAGGTTGGCGCAAAATACGAATACGTAATTAGGCTGATCTGCCAAATCATCTTTATACCTCCCGCAATGAGTTGTGAGGGGCATACCGGATTCAGGTTGTCCGTGCGTCCGTCCGTCTGTCTGTCTGTCCGTCACCAAACTTAATATCAGAGAAATATGTCATAACTTCTATTTCCTTCATCAAACATTCTCAATATTTCACGCATGCATTCCTCTAAGGTTCTACTATCATGCTGTGACAAATCCACGACCATCCAACCCGGGCTGATGCGAAGGTCAATGTCACATACTTAGCTTTTTACACAACTTAATATCAGAGAAATATGTTATATCTTCTATTTCCTTCACCAAAATTTGTTAACATTTCAAGCATGTATTCCTCTAACGCTCTACTACTATCATGCTGTGACAAATCACCGACCGTCCAACACCGGTTGATCCCAAGGTCAATGTCACATACTTAGTATCTTAGTCAAAACGTAACATCCGAGAATATGTTATAACTTCTATTTCCTTTATCGAAAAGTCTTAATATTTAACAAATGCATTCCTCTACGGGTCTTCTATCAACCTGTGACAAATCCATGACAGTCCCGCCCCGCTAATCCCATAGTCAATGTCACAGGCCAACAGACTACAAATCTACACATGTATGGGCACATGGGCCCACGCAGTGGGTATTCCGTAAACCTCGCTTACTTACAAATCTAGTTTACTTTTATTTTTGTGTTGGCTCCTCAGTCACACTGGTATCAAGGGCAATGGCAGTCAGACATTGCTGCCAATTCTGCCCTGGAGCTACCGGCTTCTAATTGTCCTGTTTGCTATCATAAGTTTAAATAATCCATTAACTCATTCATCTCTGATAGAATGCAGACCCGGTGGGATCTGCTCAAAGATAATACATTTCATGCTGTGAAACCGTCTTTGTGCGAATGGATTCCTGGCTACAGGCGTATACACCGGGATGACGTTGTCCTTAGTCGGTTACGCATTGGCACATACACGACTAACGCATTCGCATTCGTATATGCTCTCAAAGGTGAGCCGCATCCCTGGTACATGTATATGACATGCCACAGCGCATTTAGAAGCACATCCTAGTGGACTGTATCGACCTTGTCGATCGATATTCTACGCAAACTCTTCAATGGTACTTCATTTGCGGAGTTGAAGTGTTTAAGTAATCCTTCAAGGATTATTGAATTTATAACATAATTTAGAAACTCCGGTGAATTGCTAAATGTTCCGGATGGACACACGGACTGTCGGACACACAGTCCACACGCTATATGCCTCCGGATCTACACAGACCGGGGGCATAAAAGTCATGTTCATAGCCATTACAGTGGGGTCAGCGGGTAAGTGCACACACGAACGAACACGACAGGTTGGAAGCAACCTGTCGTGTTCGTTCGTGTGTGCACTTACACGCTGATCCCACTGTATGTTTGTTGTACTTTAGCTTGGTATTCTCCATGTACATGTTGCAATATAGGTTATATCGCTGTATCAACCAGATACTGAATGACGCGTGTGGTGTGCATCCGCTCTTAACTCGTTGCATGATGGCGGTGAAAATATCCGCCAAACAAATTAGGAGTATATTTTTTCTTTCTCTCTGTAAATATGTCTTGGAATTTCATTACAATCGAGTCCTCCGGACATATTCATGATATTTACAAGGAGAAATAAAAGAAAATATGATGATTTTTTGTCCGCTATTTGTGAACTATTTATAGCCCACAAGTTTCCCAGCATGTAAAGAGTTAAAGGTATATGTCCACTCATTAGGCATAAGCCGTTCTGTATAGGAATTAAATCAGTGTATAATTGTGTCACTATTCCACCAGTTCTAAAAATTTCAAGTGCCCGCCATACAGATATAATCATTTAGTAATATTTATTTTACTAAGATACATCTATATCAGAATGCCTAATTTAGTATACTGTCTAACAGCAAAAATACCAATATGAATAATATTGACACCATTCAACACAGTGACTATAGTGGGTGGGGTAATATTTTCCTCCACACTATAATACCTCACTTAGTGAGTAAACTTAAAATATTCATTGTTCGAAACACAAAGAGTGTTTCATTAATAAAATGGTACAGGTCCAAATCAGACTCTGTATCTACACTGGTCGCAAAACACATTAATTTGTCTTGTCACAGCCAAAACTTGAAGTTGGTTACGATACAATAATATACCACGCTACAATAATGTACCTCACATAGTGAGTAACCTTACAATACTAATGCTTATTATTACGTTGCTCGGTTCAAATCTATCATCTCTGTCCACCTCTCTTCGTTTTCTATGTTCTCATCTAGCCTCAACTCTTCTTCTAACATCATTATTAGCCGATCTATTATAGATCGGCTATATATTGGTTATCCATTCGTGTGTGAAAAAGTTTGTAACCACCCTTTTCTCCTATATTCGGTAATCTACAAACGCGAAATTTGGCTATTATCTCTGTTTAAAACTTTAAATGTAGCGAAATAACACAATTTGTCTATAAATAAACGTTTTAACTACAAGAGTTCGGCGGTTTGCAATTTGGCTATAAATAAACGTTTTAACTACAAGAGTTCGACGGTTTGCAATTTGGCTATAAATAAACGTTTTGACGTTACAAACCGGAAGCTCCGCCATGTTGGAGGCCGCGTGTTATTGCGCAATAGTTCCAATATCTCGATACACAAAACAAAACACTTCGAAGTTTGACCTAAATTCAGTTAGTTAAACGCATAATGGTTGTGAAGTGTTCTATATACGGATGTAGTCATCGTAAAGATCGCGAAAGGACACTGAAATAGTATATCTTGCCTGCAGTAATCACAAATCAAGGTGTGGAATGCGAGAAACTGAGTTCGGATCGGAGACGTGAATGGCTGGCTAGAAATGGACAAGAATTTGGGCACAAGAATATCCAAAATGTTCGGGTGTATTCGGCGCATTTTGTCAATGGTAAGTCCTTGATATTATAAATAATCCGACAGTTCTACTTGTCAGTTGGTGAGACAATGTAAGCTGGTGTAATCATTATATTGTGTGTGAACCCCACCCAGCGCTCCAGATAAGCTGCGTATTTGCGTAAATATCCACAGGGGTCCGAAGTTGTGCTGGGAAAAGTGTACTGAGTCCGAATCGGTGGGCGTCTTAGTCGGTGGGCGTCTTGTAAAAAAGAGCCAAGTAAATGGCAAATCCATAGTAATTTACTAATATAACTGGGAGAATTTGGTTGGGGAGGAAATCAACACTGCTCTCACTTTTCCCTGAAATTCCGTAACTACTAAAATGTGGACAAATATTGAACCCTGATTTGATCGGCTAATGACATCATGCTCTGCATGACTTTTCATTATAATCATTAACATTCTGAAATGTATTCATTTATGTATGCATGTTGATTCACATGGATACATGTCAAGTTACATAACAGTAATACATTTCACGGCACATACGCACTGTGCTGACGAGATAAAAATATTTAGGTTGTGCCTATGCCACGTTAGTATGGGTACGAAATTGCACTTATAATGTGTACACACTGTTGGCGACTATGCAGCTGTCAGAAATAATGGAAAATGAACAAATGTAAGTATTTCTATTCGTAATATTGAATGTGTTTTACGAATATTACATTTCGATTCCATGCTGCATTTTAAACGTTATGGTGTGTTTTCATATATGAACTATTGTCATATGTCCTGAAGTGGCTACACGCGGCCATTGTACATGCTCTTAATCGTGTAAATAGTTTAAAGTTGAAATTACTCGGTGGCGAATCACGTTATCTATTGTTTTGGTTTTGTGTAATGGCCGAATGTAGGAATTTTCGGTTAACCGTATCTTGTATTTGGAAGCTGTGAACTTTCTCTACAAACTGTTCAGACTAACAACAAACGTAATGCTTCTGAATGTTGTAGTATCGAACTCGTAATGCTTAAGGATCGAAACCGTAGTTGTATTGATAAAACATAAGACAGTAATCAGGGCTCCAGATAAGGGGCGTATTGGCGTATTTTACGCACAGCAATGTGAACATACGTATTGATTTTCAAATTGAGTAGCGGAAATACTCTAATAACGTTGAACATTTACTGTTCAACTATATTACGACACATAAGTGTTTGTTTGTGTGTTGGGGTTTAACAGCCTATCAACAGCTAAGGTCATTTAAGACCGGGTCTATGGGTTTAGTACTGAATCCCATATATTACCTGTACAATTATATTCAGCCCTGAACTCAGAATAATCCTGATCTGATGCCAGGTCCTCGCCACACCAGAATCACATGGTCCCAAATAAGTGAATAAGTAATACTACACTCAAATAAGTGCATCTTTAAATTAGTTTTGATCAGTCGTTCCCTATTTAATAATGAAGAAAATCAATAATCCATTTGTAAAAATAAAATACGTATTTGATTTGAAATCAGGGGGTACAATACTCTTTAGACACAAATCGTATCTAGAGCTCTGCAGACATGGACACCGCCATTACGCAGAAACAGAAACAATATACCATGTGATTCCCCACCGTTAACTAGTTGGAGATCTTACCACGCAGAAATCCTTGTGCATATTCTCAAAGCCGGCACAAACCTCCGTGAGCGGCAGAAAGTCAGGCCAGTGTGTCGAGCACACCGTGTCGTCAAGTATGGGCATGCGCAGTTGGTTCATTACTTCTTCGTTCCCCGTATCTGCCGGAGAAACAAATTGCGTGTGTAGGTACTCGCAGTATTGGACGGTCGGTAAAACACTGAATGCGTATGTGGATGTGGGGGTGGGGGGGGAGGCTAACTACACTAAGGAGTACATCACGGAAGAACATGCTAATCACTTCTGTTTACTCACTGTATTTTTACACATGTTACCATGTACATTTTACTAGAAGATGGCAAAGCTCAGTAAGTGTCACCAAAGAGGCATTAAGTGCAGTTATTGCCTTTTGTCATACGCTCATGATGCTCATATGTAGCTACGGCATATACGCGGTTTTTATCGGAATTGGCTGGCTTACGGCTTACATGTAGCAAACTATAGTGACGAACACACATTGGGTACTTTTAATCAATTAAATATTTAATTACTTCCGACATATGACACCGTTGCGTTTGCCTTTTAGTTAGGAATCCCCATTATATTTTAGTTATGATTTCCACTTCCGGTGATACAGGTGTTTTCTCATTACTTTTTACAGCCTGTTGAAAGCTGAGAAAGACTTTATAGTATTGTTTTTGTGAAACTTTCTGTTAAGTATTTGCATTAGTTTACGTTATCTGGAAATATTTTATACTTGTTTATTGACGATTGTCTTGTTGTGATTATTCACGGTTTTGATTGGTCAATGGGCGTGGCAGTTTACGGGCACCTGAAGCCGCTTTTTCCACAGCTCTTAACATCTCGTCGTTCAGTTGACAGAGCAACTGCCATTTTGTTTTTCATTTCTCACCCACCAACCACATTTTCATTAGAATTATGTATTTACATGTATATACTTGTACGACAGTTATGCATTTGGTTAATTTGTGATGTACACTATGTCCTACACGTTAGTGCGTGATCAAAATGGTATATGTACTGCGGACAATGTGTGTATGTTGTACACCAGAGGGTCGTTTCACTAAACTTCGTACGACTAAAATGTTCGTAAGTGCAAACTTATGATAGTCTCTAAATTTCCCATTAACACCGTTTTCTTGTAAACAATTCTTGAATTTACATTTATTGAGCACAGGCTGCATAGGCAGCCTATGCTCAATAACTGTAAATCCATCAATTGAAATTTCCAGACGATCCTAAATTTGCACTTACGAACATTTTAATCGTACGAAGTTTAGTGAAACGGCCCACAGGCGGTTGCTTAGCGTCTGTAGAAGGTAGTTCGTATTATCTTCTCCAGTATATATTTGTTTGGTTCGTCCTTGCTTTGACTTTTGACCAAGTTACGAGCTATCAGAGTTGTAGATATATTTTAGATGAGATCATATTTGTAGTTTTCATGCATTTATTCACACAATAACTGAATGACCAGGATACCTGATACAGTTCTGCTTTTCAACTTTGGTTTCTTTAGCCTTGAACTCCAGTAGTCTAGCTAAGGGAGGTAATTATAATGCACTCTATAAAGATCACGCAATCCGATTGGCTGATGGTTATATATTACAGGTATATCATTGTTGATAACTGTCCGTACAGTTTACAATATATACCATCGGGAACTTCAGAAACGGACAATGAATACATTCCTACGCCAATACTAAGTTCAAAGTCCGCCAATTTACTCTGCCACCAAATGACCAAACCGTGGGAAAACTCACATATAAGTGGAATTCTGGTATTAGTGTTAAAGACACAGCTGGCTTGCATTTGAAACGTCCTGGTCCGAAACGTCCTGATGAGCTGGTCAGAAAGTTGCATAGTCCGAAACGTCCGGCGAACACTTATTTAACTCTTTGCGTGCTAGCAGTGAAAATATCCGCCAAACGAATTAGGAGTATATGTTTTATTTCTCACTGTAAATATGTCTTGAAATTTCATTAGAATTGAGTTCTGAGGGCTCGGTTCTAATGAAATTCCAAAACATATTCACGATATTTAGGGGAGAAACACAAGAAATTATGATGATTTTTTGTCTGCAAGTTTTGAACTATTTATAGCCCACAAGCTTCCCAGCATGCAAAGAGGTAAAACATATCACCGTTGCATGTAATCACGGTTCATATGTATTGTAGTACTAGATCGTTCACATACACAGAACGTATGTATCATGTCGGGTCATTTTGCATCTCAAATGGTAGTATATCACGAATGATTACAACATCAGGGGCCTATTTCATCAAAATTGCAAAGTATACTTATCTAGAAAAATATACTTTGAGGAGTAATCATTTATTTTTCCTGAAATGCTTTATTCCATATAGAACTAACAACTGCATATATTTGATGATTAAAAGTATGCAGAATTATTATACTGAATTTATTACATTATCACAGCCAAAATGGCTGTGATAATGTAATAAATTCAGTATAATAACAAATAATAAATTTATTCTTAAATTGAAAATTTCTCCCTCAAAGTATACTTTGCTAGATAAGTATACTTTGCAATGTTGGTGAAATAGGCTACAGGAAGTTTGATAGCCGAGCGGGCATTGAAATATAATAAAGCAAAAATTGCTAATATCTTGTAATTGTATTAGAACTATTTTTTTCTTATTTGTGTGATCCGTCCGGTATGACCTGCGCAACCATCTTGCACTCCGGTACGATTTTCGAAACTAGACTAGATAAAAGTTGGAATATCGTCTACTGGTACTTAGATATAGGTTAAGCCCACTGTAATTTTACAAGGTCGGAAAACATTTAATGGCTCCGCTTAATGTCAATTACTGTATCTTGCCATAGCAGACAGCATAGCCTTCCGTGACGAATTCTTCCGAAACCAGACATGGAGGGAAAGTCTGAAATTGTTCTAGACTATCGGTTTGTCATTCATGGTCCGACTGCCATCCTTGTTGAGAACATCTGTCGTTTCTTCGGTATTTTTTTATTTGAGCTAATAAAACTGAGAGAGCTACAGTGGGGTCAGCGTGTAAGTGCACAAACGAACGAACACGACTGGTTGGTTCCAACCTGTCGTGTTCGTTCGTGTGTGCACTTACACGCTGACCTCACTGTATTTTCACCACTCCCGCATCGTCAGCGGCGTCCACATCCTCATCGTCCGTGATCCGATTTCGGCTAACCTTTACATTCGAGTCGTTTTCTCAACATCTCCTTGAACTATCTTCATGAAACTCGGACTCGATTTCCGTCGTGCATGAAGTCAATTTTCATTGCCCTTGATTTTGCGAAAATATCTTGGAGAAAGCATTTCATTTTATTGTCCGATTCATTATCTCCACTATAAGCTTTGTACAATATGAAGCTTGAACATTCACTTCTCCGCCGAGTTATTGAGCTACATCAACTTTTACTTTCGTCTCGCAAGTGCATTAATTTGTGTTGGCTCCCCAGTCATACTGGTATCAAGGGCATGACGGGGCAGATAGCAAAGCCGCAATGGAGCTACCGACTTCTAATTGTCTTATTTACTATCATAATTTTAATGAATCTATTAACACATTCATCTCTGTAGCCTATTTCACCGACATTGCAAAGTATACTTATCTAGCAACTTATACTTTGAGGGAAACATTTTCAATTTAAGGGTACATTTATTAATGTGTATTATACTGAATGTATTACATTATCACAGCCATTGTGCAAGGTACCTCGTGGTTTCCAAGGAAACAGGCGCGCAATTACGGGTGTTCTCCTCACGGTGTATTATTTGTAAGGAGTTGATTACGGGTTTTCACTCACAGCGAAACCCGAGCAAATAATTTACAAGAGTGTAATAAAATGCAGCCACGATGGGATCTGCTCAGATTTAATAAACTTCAAACAGTGGAACCGAATGGACTCTACAGGCGTGTACGCCGGAATGAAGTTGTCCTTAGTCGGTTACGCATTTGCACATACACGACTAACGTATTCGTATATGAGGTGAGACGCGTCCATAGTGCAAAATTATTACTGTATTACCGTGAAACACATCCTACTGGACTGCATCGACTTTGTCGATATTCGACACAAATACTGCAATGTTACTTCACTTGAGTTATTCCAGGTTGAAAATATTGAACATTTTCTTAGCTTTCTTCATTAAACCATGTAAAGTGCACACACGAACGAACACGACAGGTTGGAACCAACCTGTCTTGTTCGTTCGTGTGTGCACTTACACGACAGCTGACTTACTGTCTTTTATATTGTGTTCATCGTATTTTTATGTTTACCCTAATCATTTGATTGCCTACCGCATCTAACATACTATGTTCCTATTAATGTCTTCTTCATCTAAATTGCTTGGACCTAAATTATATTATTTTCTGTTGATAGGCCGTTAAGCACAATTCCATTCCATTCCATTTACAATTAATGTCTTCTTTATCTAAATTGTTTGGCCCTAATTGATACTAGTTTGTGTTGGTGGGTCGTTAAGTACCATTCCATTTCACCCGCCCATCCGTGTCCTTAACTTAGGTGTTTTTCGTTTGAATTACTTCTACTGCTTACTTACTTAGCATCCGCCAAGCTTAGAATTACATTTTGGTTTACCTTTGCATTTGAGTCATTTTCTCAAGAACCCCTTGGCCTATCATTACGAAACGTGGACACATTTTTTTTACCGATCGCCTATTCGTGCCATTGACCTATTTTTTCCGCTTGCAATATTTCCAGTAGTATATAAGAGTCACAACGATACCACCACCCTCTGGAAGACACCGGCTACGCGCGGTGCCCCCCACCGCATGGTGGTATCATTGGTGACTCTTATATACTACTTGGATTTTCCCCCACTGTTAGGTGGGTATGTATGAGAAGAATGGAACATATTTTTCATCAACCGCGAGACCATATATTTATGACACGATAAGATACACCCTATTAAAGATAAGAATCACTATGTTATACTCAGTATATATATACAACAATCTGTCATACATTTATTACGAATAAAATAACAACTGACACCCTATTAAAGATAAGAAATCCATAAGTTATACTTAGTATAAATACAGCAATCTGTCACAAATATAAACTGACATCCTATTAAAGACAAGTTATCCATAAGTTATACTAAGTATATTACAACAATCTGTCATACATTTATTACAAATAAAATATAAACTTACACCCTATTGAAGATAAAAAATCTATTGGTTATACTCAGTATAATGCCTACCATAAAGCAAATGAGAGAGCAAGCTAAGAGTTGGGTATTTCCCTAAGAGGTTTGAGAGTCAAGAAAGATATAGCAGATAGGATAAGTGACGCGCGAGCCGTCGTCTACGAGGAGAGGCTGCGGCGTACGGTTTCGACCGGACGAATGCCCGCCGACCCCGAAAAACGCTCCGAGAAATTGGAGAACGAGACGATGGCCAGTCTGCGTGAAGAAGATCCCAGCGCACGTAGAAAACCCCTATGCATGGCGTACTACAATAAGATTTATCAAGGGTTGGTGGGGAGACCTCAAAAGAGGAGGAGAGATATCGCCAGAGCTTTGGTGGAGGAGGGTCCCAGGATTCTCGCCGAAGAAGCCGAAGTTAGGGAAACTGTTGATAGGGGTAGGAGGAAGATAGTATGGACTTTCGAGAGGGGAGTAGATGGGGAGATCGCTAATCGCATAATAAATAAAATTCGCCCAGAGATGACTACGGCGTGTTATCTGAGGTTTTCGTGCTCGTATCGTATTAGGAACATCGAGACCGACGAAACGATGATCTATCACAAACACTCAAAGGGCAGTCCGTGGATAAACGAGATTTCCAAAGCGGAGAGTTGGATAACCGATAGAGAGAAAGGTCGAATGGACATCGACAAAGTCGATAGACCAAACACAAAATGGACCTTCGTTCGTTGGATATCGGTCGAGGTGAAGATGATCATCGACGCTCAACAACTTCTCATGGGAGCGGGAAAACTCCCAGACTGGTTAAGACAGAAAAAGGGAATGTATTCCGTCTACACGTACGACGACTACTTGTGTCTGTTTAGGTGCATAGCCATCCACCGTGGAGGGAGACCAGACCGATGTTGTGAGAAGGCACGAGCTCTAGCTCACTAATATCTCGGTCACGATAACGGACCGGATAGTAAAGGAATTCCCCTGGAAGATATTAAGAAGGTCGAAGAGCACTTCAAGATGGGCATTCGCGTTTAAGAGCCCACCGACGAAGGAGTGTGGTACCTCATCAAGGTTCCGGCAAATTACGACGTGGTTGGGGAGAAGATCATGACGATAAGAATGTTTGGAGGTCACTCTTTCCTCATAACGAACCTCCGCAAGATGACGAACGAGTACGGGTGCACCGGATGTCAAAAACGGTTCACAAAGTCGTGTAACATGCACAGGCACGCGACCACCTGCATGGGTGGGAAGACCGTGGTGACATGTCCAGGTAAGAGGGTAGAGAGACCACAGTCGGCCTACGAGAAAGCGTTCTATCCCAAGGGGTCAGTGAGCGAGAGATCGATTCAATGGTTGAATAGAGGAGAAGAGAGGGTGGGAAAGCACATACATCACGCGAGATGCGGTCACGGTGGAGAGAGGTGGGTGGCCGGCGATCCGGTCGACGGTTATTGTCACGAGACCGAGACCGTGTTTCAGTTTCACGGATGTTACTGGCACGGGTGTCCGACTCATTGCAGGAGAGGTCACGCGAGATCGCTGTACATGAGGACGAAAATCCAAGACGCCAAGATAAGGGAGGCGGGTTACGAGCTGGTGATGATGTGGGAGTGCGAGTGGTTGAATGAGGGGAATCCCCACTATCCACCACCACCGCATGAGGAGGCGACGACTCCGTACCCTCACCAGATAGTCTACGACTTCGAGGCGTATCTCGACAAGTCAAAAACCACGCCATCCACCAAAGACCTGGCCTTTGAGGTCGAGCACGTTCCTATATCGGTGTCGTTGGGGGATACGATGCATGAAGGGATCACACACATATGCGAACGAGATCCCGACACGCTAGTCGAGAAGTTCGTGACCGAGCTGCAGATGAGAGGCAAGGCAATCAGGGAGGGGGTTAGGAAGAAGTATCTGCCGGCCGACATAGATATGTTATCGAAGTCTCAGCAAGCAAAGATTATCTCTTGGATTGACCGAGTCCCGGTGGTGGGGTTCAACTGTAGCAGGTACGACCTGAACCTCATCAAGCAGTACTTTGTAGAGAATTTGGCGGCCACCGTGAATAAGGTGATGGTCGGAAAGAGAGCCAGCACGACGATGTTTCTGTTTACCCCGGAGTTTAGATTTCTCGACATCATCCAGTATCTGGGACCCGGTACCACGTACGACCGGTGGGTTAAGGCATACGACTGTAAAACGGTAAAGTCTCACTTTCCGTACGAGTGGTTCGATAGCGCGGACAAGCTCGACCATCCGGGGCTGCCAGACTATTCCGAGTGGTACTCGAAGTTGAAGGGTGAGTTCCTACTGTCGTTGTCCGAGTGGAAAGAGTGTAAGAAGGTATTCCGAGAAAATGGGATGAAGACGTTCAAGGAATGGTTGCAACACTACAACGACCGTTCCTGGAGGCTCTGACTAAAATGACTGAGTTTTACAGGGGAAGAGGAGTGGACATACTCAAGGATGCTGTGTCTCTGCCCGGTGTATCCCTTCAGTACCTACTCCGTGGGTCGATCGATGGGAAGGCGGACACGCCCGAGCTGTGGTCACCGAAGTCTGAAACTTACGAGATGATGAAGCAGGGATTGGTCGGTGGTGCGTCCATAGTGTTCTCCAGATACGCAGAGGCTGGCAGGTCGACGATCAGGGGTCAGGTAGGTAGTCGGAAGGAGAAGATGTGCAAGGCGGTGCTGGGGTACGACGCCAATGCACTGTATCTGTCTACCATGTCGAAAGACATGCCGTGTGGGGAGGAGACGATATGGACGTGTGACGACCCGGAAAAACAGTCGTATATAGACTGTTTCGTGAGGGAGGTCAGGAGTGAAAAGTGGTTCGGATTTGCGGAGTTGGATATAGCGGTCCCGGAAACGTTGAGAGACAAGTTCTCGGAAATGTCGCCGCTGTTCGTTAATCGAGAAGTCGACGAGAACGAGGTTCCACAGCACATGAAGGACTACCTGGCAGGGACCGTGAGGAAAAGAGTCGAAGGACAGAGAAAGCTCGTGGGGGCAATGTCCGCCAAGAAGACTCCCCGCTGCTAAAGTGGTATCTGGAGCACGGTCTGATCGTCAAGGCGGTGCATAGGGTGATAGACTACACGCCCGGCAAACCGTTTCAATGGTTCGTTAAAGAGGACACCGCTGCCAGGCGGACGGGGGACGTCGACAAGAGCAAGGCGGTGTTGGCGGAGATATTCAAACTGGTTGGCAACGCGTGTTGTGGCAAGCTGATAGAGGCACAAGAGAGACACCTGAACACCACATATACGAAGGATGAGAAGACTGTCGACCGGGCACTGAGGTCGGCGTGGTTCGAAGACCTGGAGGAGATTGGGGAGGCTTACGAGATATCGAGCACGAAGACCCGAGTGGTGATCAACAGACCGTTTCAGTGTGGCATAGCGGTCTACCAGTTGGCCAAGCTCCGGATGCTGGAGTTCTACTACGACTTCTTGGACAAGTACGTGGATCGCGGAGATTTCGAACTGATACAGATGGACACTGACAGCATGTACTTCGCGCTGTCGGAGAAGACGCTGGTGGTGGTGGTGAGAAAGAATATGATGAGAAAGTTCAATAAGGAGAAGACCGAGTGGTTGGCGTGGGACGTGTGGAGCAACAGAACTCCGGGACTGTTCAAGCTGGAATTGGAAGGGGATAGAGTCATAGCTCTGTGTAGCAAGTGTTACTACGTGAGTGGTGATGGAAAATCTAAGCACTCGGCCAAGGGGATGTCGAAGAGATCTAACTATCTGACTTGGGGAAGGTACAAGAGTGCTCTCGAAGGGGGTAGGGATATGGCGGATAACAGGGGATTCCGAATGATTAACGGGGTGCTGAAGACGTACAAGCAGACGTTTGGGTTGTCGGCGTACTACGACAAGAGGAGAGTGATGGAAGACGGGTTACACACCGAGCCTATAGGATAGGTAAAAAAAAAAGAACTCTGACAAAAGGAGAGAATACTAAAGACTCTGACGATCCGGGGGTAGCTGGGTGTCAGAAGGCACCATAAGAAGTTCTTCGCGAACAAACCCTCGAGATGGCCCATCATCCAAATAGTAGAGCACGGGCTCATCAGGTTTGGTAATATATCGATCTAGATGATATACATTGAGAGACCACACGGGATCAGTCGCGCGGCGGCTGCCACCTTCGAGCTCTCCCGGTTGATAGAGGTACCGGACGTCAATATCTGATGGAAGCCGTTGCTCCTCTAAACCAACGGGTCGCCCGCGCGAGACGGCAGAGGGCTTGCTCGTCACCATTTTAAACTTGATAGCATCTACAGGCTTCTTACCTGTCAATCTGGTCACCTCTCCGTTCAGTGCGGAGACCACGGCAGGGCAGTCTGGCCACCCACTCGGTCGATCGCGAATGAGGGTCTACAAGTTCTTTGGCGTATTGGTGTCCGAACAGTCTCTCAGCCAGGGTTCGATTGAGAAACAGGAGATCCGCTTGGTGAACTTGGTTCGGCACCGGCACGTCGAATTTCGGGCGCGGAATATTGTGAGGCGCGGGTAAATAGATCTGCCAGATGGCCTGCTTCTTGAGCCATTCCTTGACAGCGTTTTCTGAAACCTTGGTCGCCGCCGCGAGGTTCTTGATGGCCGCGAGTCCCTTCCAGTACCCGCGGGAGCTACAGTATGTGTTCGCTAGCTTGCGCGTTAGGCGAACCGATAGTTTAGTATTAACTTTGCGCGTGTTCATCGTATGTGATGTATTCTAATATATCGGACAATCTCCAACATGCCCTCGGCAGATCGTCCGGTAACTGCGTCGTTAATAATAAACCTTTGTTGGAAGTACAATTGCGATTGGGGGTTAAGTTCTGAAGGAACTTGGGAAAATCTAATTCATCCAATCCCCCAGGATTGGTGCAGGAATCTAACATCCGCTTTGCGAAAAGGGTGGCAGCTTTTTCATCCTCCAGACACGTCTCGAGAGAATCTCGGGCCAGACGAATCATACCCTTTGCACCAGCTATACGGTGCTTAAGGGCAGTGTAGCCTATATCAATCATAGCAAAATAAAGTTCGTCAACTGACATCGTTCTATATATATATATACATGTATATATATTTATAAAAAACATTATTTAAAATAATTATTAATTTTGTAAAAATTATTAATTAATTTGAAATCTCGATTGAATATAGTAGCCGACGAGCCCCACCACACCCATTCCCACGACGATGAACGCGATCTCGCGATCTTTCTGGGGCTCTGACGGTACATAGAGATCTGAAAGTTGGGGCTCGCGATCCAGCGACTTTTCTGTGGATATGCCAGCGCGTACTCGCGGTTGGATTCTTCAACGTTCTGGAAAGTTTGCGCGGCGTGATTCTCGCGGCGAAGCTCTTTATTGACCCAGTCCAGATGGGTGGTTCGTTTTTTCGACCACGCTTCCTTTGCGCTATTGAGTTGTTCTACAGCTAAATCGTGACGCTTGCGCTCCTCATCCACGTCCGAGCTTCTCATTTTCGAGAATATAAAGTTGCTACCGCTGAACGCCAATGCGTTTACAAGCGCACCACCTATCATTATTCCGATCGAAGCCATTATTTCAATATATTAGCAGGTAGAATTCCAGCTTTAACTAGATAAGCTCGAGTCGCAACTGCGACCATTATATCTACACCCACGAGCCAGGCGTCTTTCACAGTAAATTCCAATTTGGGAGCGGGCCTCCCTAAGACCGTCTTAAATAGTTGAGCATACCCGATACTTAAACCCGATATCACCACACCGTTATAAAGTGCGTTCACTATCATTTTACCATCTTGTTCAGCCATTGTTGATAATTATAATTATTGCATATAAAAGGGATCTCGATCAATGTTTAAATGGGGCGCATCCAATTGCGATAGGTGTTTCGTAACTATTTTTGGATGAATTGATTGGGGTTGTTTTCTCAATAAGGATTGGTGTAATAGGGGGTATTTCCACACGCACAGGGCACCAACAACTGCCAGACCACCACCAACAACCCGACTCCAATTCGTGAATTGGGGTTCAATCGGATTCGTCCAACCTCGATTGGGTGTTGAGTGTGCTTCCAATTCGTGAATTGGGGGTGTTGTTGTACTCAACACTGTTGAACCCGATTGCTCTGTCTTGTTTTGCTGTCTCCGTCCCCGATTGCAACGACTGTTTAGCCTCTCGAAGCTCGGCGAGTATTTTATCTTGTTTAACTTTTCGGGTGGCAGCCGCCGCCCTCCCAGCTGCCTGCCTTTTTGGGTTTTTATGTCGTGCAACCCCCAACTCCAATCGCGATTTGCCTAGCATGGCGGCCAGAAAATGCGAGCTCGGAGAGCATGTCCTTCTTTTTGGTCATCGCCGCCTTGGCCGAGCAATCGTCAATCACGTATAGGGTGGGCTTGCCCTGGAATCTTTGGTATAAACCACGCAACCAATCGTGAAGCCTATCACCGGGGTCAATAACGTATACCTCAGGGTCGGTCCATATCCACGGGCGCCGCTGATAAGTATCGTTGTGCCGCACAGTGGGACACAGGATCACAATGTGACGAAAGGCATCAAGGTAGGAGCCCTCGAGCAAGTCTAGGATAAAAACCGTTTTTCCACATCCCGTCTGCCCACATATTATGGCAGAGTGGGCATCTCCAATCGTGAATTGGTATT
Organism: Conchocele bisecta; assembly: GCA_029237695.1. Lineage (NCBI taxonomy): Eukaryota > Metazoa > Mollusca > Bivalvia > Lucinida > Thyasiridae > Conchocele > Conchocele bisecta. Next base: position 26,640,716 of record CM055267.1, read on the forward strand.
GATTGTTAATTTTCTTAAAATTAATTAATAAATCGTTAGATGATTTTTATATTAAATCAGTAGAGTGCTGAGACGTATCGACCATCTTCGATGTTGAGTTGTGCGTCTGTAATTATATATAAGTACACGTTCAATGCACTATTTCCATCCGCCTCTTTGGTTATCTGGATCGTCACACCCTCACTAGCGTTCTCAACTTGGCGTCCGCTGCCGTGTATTTGGTCGTCGTCGCTGGCTCACATGTCTAGCCATAATGCGTATTTGGTATTCAGGAACTCCACGAGGGAGACGGCCGAGAGCTGCAGGTCTTTGGCAACCGCGGCAACCTCCGGAGAGCGCTTAGAGCCGGCAGCAAACTGCTTTCTTACTTCGCCCCACTGCTGGTGCGCGCGAAGACCCGCGCTGTAGCGTTGATTGGGGACTCCCTCGATCGTCACCTCTACCTTCGTGATTTTGGGGTTATAAAATTTGTCGGTTTTTCTAGCACCGAGCGCGAACCGAGCATCCTCGAACAGCATCAGTATACCTTTCATCGAGCGGGCGGGTACGTTGACATTAATATTCCATAATGTGTCGCTTTTGTCTTTCGTCATCTTGCGATGGCGAAGAACTCGGTCGTAAAGTATGGCAACGCGCCCGGCGTACTGGGTTCTGATCAATCGCGCGAGTTCGGGCATCGTGACCATGTCGTACTCCAGCGAAACATTATCGATCGTATACGTCGATAACATGTCGGTGGCTATGAGAACTCGGCCGTAGTCGTTGAACGTTAGTTCGTATTCGAGGCGGTCAGCCAAAGCACTCTGATAGTAGGGCATGTGACTCTCCAGCAACTCAAAGTCGAGCGGGATGTAGAAGCAGTTGCCGTAAGCGGCCGCGATCGCGTTGTCACTCGCGACGTTATCTACCTTGTTACCAGCCCCGATTCTAAGTTTGGTTACGTTCTTATTTCGGCTGGTGTCAATACCCTGATAGACAGCGTTTTCGCGCTCTTGCGCCGTCTTCCACAGGTCCTGATAACAATGATAGACGTCGCTGTCATCGATCGACATCACCTCATTACCAGAAATCTTTATCATGGTCTTCTTGACGATGGCGCGACCCAGGTTCTGAACGACGGTTCGGTTCTCGTCCGTCGACGTCAGCGAAATAGTGAAAGCGAGGCGAACAGTCCCCGGCACAATGACGTCGTTAGCTCCGATGTTTGATTGGTGGTTGCGACTACGATCTGATTATTGTAACCGTCAACCGGGTCGTCTCTTAGTATCATATTGCTCGGTGCCATATAAAGACCTATTCCAAATGTGTAGTCTACCGGGGTGCGGGCAGTCTGCAAAACGTCTTGATAATTCTGGATCGCCTTCTGGAGGTCCACCTTAGCTGAGATGGCGTCCTCGACAAGTGCCAAGAACTGTTTTTGTGCGTCAAAGGCCGTTCCCGTACCCAGTATAGCGCTGCGCGTTTGCTTTTGTGAGGCGAGGATTGCCCATACGTATATGCGAATGGATTCGTTGAGACGAATAACCCCACCCTGCTTAAATCCAGTGCTTTCATCTAACATAAATGTGGTCCACCCATTTCCCATCTGTGGAGTATCACCCAGGTCTAGGTATTCCACGTGGGCTACTTTAGTAGGTAGCCAATGACAATAACCGTCTTTACACGCAAGCCCTCCAAGCACTTTATCGCCGAACTTCATCTTATTCAATTTATAATTATATTTAGTCCATGTTGCCATTTTTCTAACTGGTGGTTGGGTAGCTCCGCGAGCACTCCACAACCCTGAGAAATATGCGGGAACTTTATCAAGATGCCCACCACTAACTAAGCCTTTAAGGTGAACTAACCCTAAACTGTTGGTTGGGGTGTATACTTTCTGTCTCCAGTCCGCGTCTTTTGGTACCCCAAATTCGTTACACAATCTTTCGAACGCCTTACAGTCGTGTGCGCTTGAAATGGGATCCCAGCCGTCGTCTTGAGGTAGTGGAATACCTAGTTCTTTGAGAATCCTCCTAATGGTGTAATACACGTGAAAGTTGTAGACACTTCGGAGCATGACATTCTTGGATGTCAGATGGTCTTGATGCGAAACTCCACATCCGGCCGTTGCGCACCATACAGCGAAATTTAGTTGGTTCTGCCAGAAGTTCATATGGGAAAAATCCCATCTTAGTATTACATCTTGACTAGTAGTCTTTGGAACTACATATTTCTCAAACGTGTTAGGAAAATTGGTGGTAAAGCCACTTTCCGGTCTAACTGTTACGGTTGGGTGTACAAGGTGGTTAACAACGTCTTTTTGCGTGTATTTACCTCCGACCGCGTGCTTTGCATTAGAATTAAAGCTAAATGCTTTGGTATCCATTGAAAGATATTATTATGTTTGCTACTATCACTAATGTTCAAAAGAGTTGTGAACTTCAAAAGTTAATCGACAACTGCTGCGGACAACGCCGGGTAGGCCTTAGATCAATCACGTTCACGGTCGGGTGGAAAAACGTTGAAACGTTCGAGGCTATCTATTCCGGAGATGTTGGAGATTTTTTAGATATTATCAATAGCCCCGATCGTACAAATGTAGCGAGACGCCTTGGGGAAACAAGTGCCGTATTACATCCTGGCCTTTGGGGTGGAGGAGATGTCCAATCTTTGTTCGCGGCGAAGCTTCCTAATATAGCAGCCCCCCCCCCCCCCCCCTCTCGCAATCTCAAAAGCCACGGGGCATGCGACATTGTCCGTTGAAAAAAAATTAAAGATGTCCCCGGGGTTGGCCTCAATGTTAGGATTTAAATTTGCACCCCCTTACAACGAGGATGAAGGGTTTAGTACCCCGTTGAACTTTGTCTTCCCTGTGGGAGAGCACCGCGGCGATACCCCAGTAAACTTCGCCGTCACTGTAGACGGCACTCCCAGCACATTACTGAAACCGTGCCCGCCAGCGACTGTTTCTTTTGGGAGACTGTGACCTTAGACTTCCCACACCCCGAGATGAAAGTTTTGGAATCGGGACACATCCGCGAGTTGAAGATTTCTATTCTTGATGATAAAGGGCCAGAGTTGAAGAACGATTACCCGATTTCGGTCGTCCTAGAAATTTCAAATTCATTAATTTCAAATTAATTAATTTCAAATTAATTAATTTTAAGAAAATTAGAATTAAACGCATGTTCGTAATTTATATATATATATATATTATCAACATTATTGAAAATGAGTATATACGGACCAGGTAGTTCTTCCAATTCCAATCGGGATTGGGTGACAAATTCAAAGAATTTGGAACCGACAGAAGGGGGATTCATCCCGACAGAGGGCGACTTTTTAACTACCCAAAAAACAAAAGCCTTGATCAATAGAACTATATCGGCGGCCACGGACGATATTCACAGGAATCTACTATCACAACTTAGAGAATATGCCCTGGCTGTGAATACACAAAGTCGTGAAGAAACGCATACGGAACTAAACGAACTAGGCGAAAAAATAAGCGAATTTCGAAAAGAGGCCCGGTTGGGGATTGAGGGAGTCCGAACGGGTGTTGATAAAGTCCGAGAAGACCACCAGGCGGATCTTACGGAGGCTTATGATGGGTTGCGCTTAAAGGACTCTCTCATCAGAGAAGCGGCACTTACCGAACTAGGAAAACAAATAACCAAATTTCGAAAAGAGGCCAGGTCGGGTATTGATAAAGTCCGAGAAGACCACCAGGCGGACCTTACGGAGGCTTATGATGCGTTGCGCTTAAAGGACTCTCTCGTCAGAGAAGCGGCACTTATTGAACTAGACGGGAAAATAACCAAATTTCGAAAAGAGACCCGGTTGGGTATTGATAAAGTCCGAGAAGACCACCAGGTGTCCCTTACGGAGGCTTATGATGCGTTGCACTTAGAGGACTCTCTCAGCAGAGAAGCGACACTTACTGAACTAGACGGCCGAATTTCGGAAAGAGACCCGGTTGGGGGTTGAGGGGGTCCGAGAAGATCACAAGGCGGCCCTTGCGGAGGCTTATGGGGTGTTGCACTCATAGGACTCTCTCATCCGAGAAGCGGCACTTACTACTGAACTAGAAGGAAAAATAACCGAATTTCGAAAGGAGGCCCGGTTGGGGGTTGAGGGGGTCCGAACGGGTATTGATAAAGTCCGAGAAGACCACAAGGCGGCCCTTGCGGAGGCTTATGGGGTGTTGCGCTCATAGGACATTCTCATCAGAGAAGCGGTGGTTGCTGAACTAGACGGAAAAATAACTGAATTTCAAAAAGAGGCCGGTTGGGTGTTGAAAAAGCTCTAGAGACCACCAGGCGGCCATTACGGAGGCTTATGATGCGTTGCGCTTAGAGGACTCTCTCAGCAGAGAAGCTGCACTTACCGAACTAGACGGGAAAATAACCGAAGTTTCCGATAAACTGAAACATGTTCGTAGAGCCGCGACCAAAGCGCTTGAGGAGGCCTCTGAAAATATTCGTGCTGAGGCCCATACCTCTATCGGGGCTTGTCGGATTGTTGAAAACAATAAAAACGCAAAAACGTGTCATAACAATTTGGGCTGAGAAGCGGGGCCCATTGGCTCTCTGAATATTCGTTCGGTGCCAAAGCGAGTAATAAATGTGGGGGATACGCCATGACAGCTCCAGGTACACTTCTCCGAATGGCGGTCTGCTCGGTTAATGCTAATGGTAAACCTGTGGGCGCGGTCACGATAAATACTGTACTGGATGGGAAAGAACAGGCAATTGGAGTCACTAAACTCGCTGGAGATAGTTCGTCGGTGGTTTCGTTCTCCGGTGATGATCTAATTAGACTTTCCGAAGGTAGTGTTATTAACTTTGTTACGAAAATCGCTGACCCAGCGAATTCTTCCACTATTGTCTCATTGTTAATTGAACTTAATTTGTAAATATTAATATATTGAAAATCATGAACGAATCACCGCTTCCAATTGTCAATACCACTCCATCAACACTGTATCCAATTAACGAAAGAAGTTCAGATTTTAGGTTGAATAATATCGTCGCTATGCAGGATATTTTAGTTAGAGAATATAGAAATAGAAAAAGACACGCTAAAAAATATAAGCGCGCGGCGAATATAGCTGAAGCATCTAGTACGGTTCTGGCAAGTTTATCTGTAATGAGTGGTGCTGGGACTGCTGCAACGCTATCTACAATTGTAACGGTTCCACTTGCAAGGATTTTGAGTGGAATTACCGTTTTATCTGGAATACTTTGTATGGTAATTAGGGCGTCGGGTGGAAAACTCGAGAAAAAATGTAGAAAACATGATAGAATATCCGTTCTCGCCAGGTCTAAGAAAAATAGCATCGAAATTATAGTGTCCAAAGCGTTGGCCGATAAGAAAATATCAAATTTGGAGTTTGAATCCGTTGTGAAAGAAATGGGGAGATATGAAAAATTAAAAAATGATATTAGAATCAAAGTGCGTGCCACCATGCCCAAGCTTGAGTGTACTGATTGGGATAAATTTAGGGTAAAACTTGGAGATAAAGTCGGAGGAAATTAATATTTTTATTAAATAATTAATTTTATAATTTTCTTTAAATTAATTATAAAATTAATTGTATTGGTGCAGTAAACAATTTAAATCAGTAAACATAATAATTAAAAAAAAAATTCGGGTCTAGCCGAGGCTCGAACGCGCGCCAGCAAAACCCTTCTGGGCCCACCCCGCTAAGCTTTCATTCTCATTCATTCATTCATTCATTCTTTTTCTTTTTGGCTTAGCGAGGTGTAGCTACCCGTACTGCACACCCCCATCTCTCGGCTGATCTAGGAGCCAGTGTCGAAAGTCTAGGCAACCTTGGAAGTGTCAGCACGGATGCACTGAGCGCTCATTTTTTATCAAGGGGCGTCCCCCAAGACAAATTATGTTGTTAATTTTACATATATTAAGCTAACACCGTGTTGTGTAATGCCAAATATTTACCTATTTTTTGTATTTGTTTTTTATATAACAAGTTCGTTTTTTATTTAATAATATAGGTTATAACGTTCTAAATTATTAAAAGTAAAATTAGAAAAATAAAAACATGCCAACCAATCAGAATGTAAGAAATACTTCCGGAATATCGATAGCGGGTTGTCGCTGTAATACACACCCTAGTGTGTGTAGTATATATTACAGTGTGTTTATTTTCCATCCCGGAAGACGTAATCGTGTAAACCTCTCTATAAATGGACACTTAATATACGTGTAAGGTGGGACACCTAATTTACATTTTCATAACGCGTGTAATTGGAACATTGTCGTCTGTATTTTTTTTCTGTTCAATAATATACATATCTTTATAAGCGATATCGTAGAAATGTACATTCGTAAACGAATCGTTGGGTTTTAACAATTTTATATAATACACCCTAGTTTCATATCCGATACGCATTATCCATCTTAATGTTTGTATTTGCCTCTTCTATAGTTCGCATAATTGTCGGTATAATATTGTAAATGCAACGTTTTTATCGGAGCGTAATAAATTACGCTGATATTTCATGTATTCGATATCGCCTAGTGTTTTAATTTTATAGAATTTATATATAGGACTATAACCCCCGTATTCTTCGTAAACTTCTTCAACACAGGCATTAAAAGCTTTCAATTCCCATTGTATTGTATTATCCATTTTTCTCTAATAATATTGGTAGTTGTTCTTTCTGTTCAATTTCCAATTTTATAAAATTAGTTTGATAATGCTTTTTTTACAGTGTTTTAATGCTGTAGAAACACCGTGACTTATCAGATCGATTCTATCTTTCTAACTGACTTTCCGATTTGAATTATTACTAAATGATAATACTTGCGAGCACGTAATCCCTTGTTAACCATTCGATGAGTAGCCTGAGTGCCACCGCATGGTGGACATAGCAATGACTCGGCTTTTGTCCCTTTCCCCACAATGCCGACATGGGCGAGGCGAAACGGAACCTCTTCGCATCCATGCACGGTGATGTATGCAATATTCGTAAATACCGGTGCGATGACACCTCTCGTGACTACCTGTCTTCAACCACGCACACTTAACTAGAACCATTATGTTATATATATACTGAGTATAACATAGGGATTCTTATCTCTAATAGGGTGTATCTTCTCGTGTCATAAATATATGGTCTCGCGGTTGATGAAAAATATGTTCCATTCTTCTCATATATACCCGCCTAACAGTGGGGGAAAATCCAAGTAGTATATAAGAGTCACCAATGATACCACCATGCGGTGGGGGGCACCGCGCGTAGCCGGTGTCTTCCAGAGGGTGGTGGTATTATTGTGACTCTTATATACTACTCTTCCAGTGATCAAATTTCAGATGAGCATTTGCATCGTTTTGCGATGCTCTTCTTTATACTTATTTACTTTTATTCAGTCGTTTTTCATTTGTTATGAAGTGGTTTTTTGTGTATTTTCTGATTAATTTGGTGAACCGGCTTGTCTAGTTTGCCATTTTGGCTATGTCGTTCCTTTTGTCCAGTACTTATTTCTATTTTATCACTTTCGTACTATTTGCGTATACAATGTATATTGCTTAACATGAATTTATTTGCTTACTGTATTTGTAATGTTTGTGCTTGTGTTATATTGTGCATTTGTCTCGGACGAACATGACGCCAAAGCATACGTGGAGGGTTTATGTCGCAACGAAATTGTGTTTATACAGTGTGCAGTTTGGCCTATGGACCGTTCCAGGTCGATAACCTTGCCGTTATTTTATTTCCATCGTTTGTTAATGTATTGACTGTTTTATCTCGTGAAACCTTTGTTGTGGACATCATTGGCGTCATTGGACATCATTGGCGTCTGTGTTCTACGACGCGTTCGTTATAAATATTGCTTAATATATTTCTCATTGGGAAACATCACTATTGCCAATGTGCACCATCGCGCCGGTTGAAGACCATGTGATTCATATTAAATAGTCAGTCATGTTAAATCTGGAACTATTTTCGGAGTTTTCAAATACCAAAAATACTGACTGATTTGTGCTGAGTTTCCATTGGTTATTTGTCATCTTACTAATTAACGAGGCACAATGAAGGAAACATTGGTATACATGTACGCCAAGTTGTGGTTTTCAACAAAATGAATGTCCATGTACTTGATGAAATTCCACGAACACTATATATATAGTAGGTTAGTGCCGTGAATGGGAAAATATCTGGCAAGGTTTAGGAAACGGGATGGGAGAGGCTCTGCCGAGCACATCTCGTTTCCGTGCTGCGCCAGATATTTTTCCCATTCACGGCACTAACCTACTACTCTATTTATCCCGTCAACACCTACAAATAGCTTTAAAGTGCCATAAAAATAACCCCAGTCACCGCACATATTCATACGCAGTGATTAGGTCGTATTGACAGGATATCAAAAATGTTTCACGTCACCGTGTTTCACGGCACACATGCACTTACGTCTGGTACTTCCCCAGCCGGGGAGATAACATATGTCGCCCACTGTATACTGGTGGGCGCTGTCCGGCAAACACGCAGGCCGGGTGTGGTCGTTGTAACTGTAATGGAAATCATACTCTATAGTCAATCAAATTACAAGCCAACCCAGGACAAAGTAATGGAAACCTAGTGGGGAACAGAAGCCACCAACAAAATTAAATTATTGTGATTTAACTCTGACTCGCATGCTGGGTGTGACTGGAGAAATGATGCTCGTATGGTCTGCGGTCAATGCAGAAACGAATCAGCGAGAGCATACGCACAGTCTGATCAGGATCTGCACTGTTCGCCATTTCATCAATGAAACACCCGCTGGATCTACTCCGGTCGTAAAACCCGTAACATACAGTTGTCCAGTCACAGCGAAATATCGCACCTGTTGCCTATTTCACCAAAATTCCGAAGTACATGTATACTTATCTTGTTAAGTGCACTTTCAGGGAGAACTTTCCAATTTAAGGATATATTTACTAATTATTATTATACTGAATTCATTACATTATCACAGCCATCTTGGCTGTGATAATGTAGTAACTTCAGTATAATAACTTTGCATACTTTTAATCATCAACTATATGCAGTCGTTAGTCCATTTTCAAATAATGTATTTCGGGAAAAATAAATGATTACTCCCTCAAAGTATTCTTAGCTCGATGTTTGCAAAATTTCCACTATTTTTCATATAAAAAGCAAAAAGTTGACAAAATTAAAAAACATTACTGAGTAATTCCGCATGTACTCATGTAATTACGCATATGTCACATGGCGGAATATAATCTGAATTTGTTTTCAACTTTTGACGCCATTTACGGAAAATATTGTACATTTTGCAAACGTATTTCATGTAATTAGATGCCCGAAGATACAAAATCACATGGCGTGGTCATATGTATATGACCGTGTACTTACGAGATGGGGTTAGTGAGCAGGATGAGAGCGATATCGTTGGCAAGCGTGTGGATGTTGTAGCCCGGATGTAGCTGCACGCGATGGATATGGTAGTACCGCTCGTGAATGTCGTTAGTGCTGATGTTGTACTCCCCCGCGTACACCCTCCATTGGTGAATGTCGAGGTCAAATACACTTAGTCCGTGCCTGGCAATATACACGGATACTAGTATTATATGGCCGCTTGAAAGTTAAGTGCAATAACTTGACAAAACACCCGTATCGTCCCTAGCTACTAGAAAGTATGGGTTAAAGATGCAGTTTCAAAATGTGAGGTACATGCCCCCTCAGTAGGTTCAATTGATGGATTTACATTTATTGAGCATAGGCTGTATATGCAGCCTATGCTCAATAAATGTAAATCCAATGTTCTTTAAATAAGTGTATGATGTGTCACTATTCCACCAGTTCTAAACATTACGAGTGCCCGCTATACAGATATAATCATTAAGTAATATTTATTTTACTGATAGTGACTCGCGGTTGTGTCGGGCAATTTTCATGTGCAAATGAGACATGATATGTTTTAATTATTTATACCAATTAAATGCCTCACCTGAAAAAATAATATTGACGACATATTATAAAGTATGATCATTACACATCAAAAAATAAATAAAGACATAAATAGTAATGTCCGTTAACATTTTAAGGATCTGATATAAAAATGTATCATAATGCCAATCAATACGTGGGGTAATGGTTAATGAATGTTCATTTTGCAAGAATATGTCTTCGCGGATGCCTCTGATATAAATAACAGTTTGTGCTTACTGAGTGGGTATGTACCTTTAAGCCATGTCGCCTGTATGTAACGGGAATGGACTGTTATGTACTAATTTTCTGAATATTTACTTCACCGCAATATTTCGTAAATAAATTCAAACAATATTCACAGATGGTTCAGATTCTAGTGAGACGGCTCTGCAGTATTTGGGTCTACACTGTTTGCAAACATTTGTAGCAATATCTACAGAGTATGAAATTGTAACAATGCATTATTGCATTGGAACCTCTCTAAACCGGACACCAAGAAAACACCCGTCATCTTATTTTTGATAAGTTTCTTGGTCTTTTATGTCTGTTCGTGATCGCATAGCACACAATTATGGCTCAGAATGATCAAATATATGAGCTACAGAGAAACCTCTCTAAGGCGGACACCATGGGGACGTGCCAGGGTGTCCGGTTTAGAGAGGTTTCACTGTATATCATTTTCGGGAGCTGCATTCGCAGTAAAGCGTTTGGTTTCTGCACTTTTTTGACAAAGTTACAAACATATGACAAATGCTGGGAAATGATAAATCTAATACGAACAAATGGGGCAATAATTCCAGCACAAACATATTTACACAATTCCCTAGCATTTGATTGGCCCGTAGCAAGTCACTGCCCAAACTGTATATCCCAGTAAACTCCCATGCCGAACTACTTTTCGTAACCGTGAGGCGCAGTTAAAATAATTCTTAAGAAAACGGAAAATAAACACATTTTCTCGATGAATTTGTTTCAAATGCTGGAATTATAAGGAATGAATGGCCTTTTTGTGGAATTTATCGGGGGTATAAACTTGGAAAAGTCGCGGGAATACTGGACGAAGGCCGGAAGGCCTCGTCCAGTATTCCCGCGACTTTTCCAAAAAAGGCCATTCATTCCTATAATGTATTCGTCCACTGTTCATTTTATATCTGAGTTCGTACCTAAGAAGATATGCGTACTGTCATGAAACATATTTACAAACTTTACGATATTTTTCCTAAATGACATCGAAAGTTGACGAAATGTGCAGGGCAAATATAGAATGGAACTCATCATTCGTTCGTCAACGCTAAGCGCTCATTAAGCGCTCACAGAAAATTCTGCAGTTTCTGCAAACATTTTTATTAGAAATCGCACGTCTTCTTCGATACAAACTAACATGGCTTGTCTAATCTAATATACGGTTCGACAATGTCCGGTCGTGGGTAAACGTTTGCCGTGCCACGGGGGAAGTGTTTGAACCCCAAAGCCGTAGGCCGCGGGTTCAAACAGTTCCCGAGTGCCATCACGGAAAACGTTTACCTCGGCAGGACATGGGCGAACGTTATTGTTACATTTCTGACGGAAATATCATGTAATTTGAGCATACAGCCTGCTAAAGGCAAGGACGACGCAGGTCACCTCAATTAAGCGGCCCTCACATATCAGCCGGCGTCCGCGCGATTTTTCTAATCGCAGGTAGTCGCCGGGAGATTTAGAGCCCGTGGATGAGTCGGGCGAATTTCATGTCTGCGACGTATGCCCTCATATATTAGACGGGGCCAGGGCGGTGCCATTTGAACATTGTATCGGAGTGGAGACAGTGCGCCCGCTGGGCCGTCGGCCGGACGCCGCTAGATAATTTGGCGGGCGCCGGCTGATCAATGAACAGATCTGTAGGCGTCCTGGCGGGATCCGTGAGGGGGACGTGAGGCTATCGTAGGTTGGCCGTGAGGGGCCCGTGAAAATCCCACGGCGCCGGGCGGTTTTTTTCCCAATAATTTACGTCAAAATCTTAATGCGGCCGCCATATCACTGGTCTGTTTCCTGCAGGCCGCCGGGCGGGGCCCTAGCCACATGTCTACGGGCTTACCATGAACTAAAATCGCGCTTGGAAAATGGCAGGCTTAGGAGTCAGGTTTTCACGCCCGCGGCCGCCGCGTTCGTGCTACCTCTAAAAATCGCAGAGGAGGCCGTAGAAATCGGGCAGCGTCCGGACGGAAGCCTCGCGAAAATGCCCTTTTTTGCCAGTTTTAGGAGTCGCGTGGGCGCCGCGACTGATATGTGACGGCCGTTTTACCTTTCAAAGTGCTGCGCCGACGTCAGGATCACGTGCGGGTGGATGAGAGCGCCACTTCCGGCAATAAACCCGATGGCGTCGGCAAGCAGCACCTGTAACGTCACCGGTAACACACCACCGCTTGCGCTAATCTTGCCAATATTTGTCATTTGTTTATTTCAAAAATATATTGAAGTCGAGCAGCTTGATTGGCTGACCCTGAGCTGTGCTACAGCGAAAGCTCAGCCAATCAAACTGCGTGTTGGGATTGCGAACAGATTTTCAGAAATGTTGACATCTGGGCAAGATTAACCCTTTCAACCATAAAGAACTGGAATGGATTGTGATATGTCAATTGAGGGACCGATCCAGTAGTCACAAAGTGACTTTCAGACTAGTCCGTTTATAAGAATACTGTGTGGGTTTTTTTTCTCTAAAAATATGAAAATTACTTGTCATAAATGAACTAGTCTGAAACCATTTTGTGACGGTTTGATTGGTTGCAATAGTTGCATATCGAAATCCATTCCAGTTACTTAAGGGTGAAAGGGTGAAGAGCCCGCTTATCTGGATCTACACTGTTTACAAACGCGGCAAGGGTTAACGCCGGTTGTTATGTACATGGCCACGGCTGGAGTTTGTGGGTTATGTATTGCTTCCGGAGGCTGTATGCCGCTTTTATTGTACAGTGTAACCTCTCTAAAACGGACACCCAAATACTATCCCTGTGTTATAAGTTTACAGTTTTCTTAGTAATTTATATGTGATATTAACGTGTGTTCATGCTTGTAAATCACATAAACATTCTGTGGAGTGATCACATGCCAGACTTGCAGTGGAACCTCTCTAAGCCGGACACCCTGTGGCCCTTCCAGGCTATCCGGTTTAGAGAGGCAGCCATCTCTGTACCCGTGCGATAGCTGGCTATGAATAATGTGTATATTTTACTTGTTTTCTGGCTACTTTGTCCCGGGAGGGAATTTTCAGGATGAATCCTGAAATCATGATTTGAGGTTCCTGACAATTGCAGAAAAATACTACCGTTTCAACATGTGAAGCACACTTTTTACGAATGTGTGGGCGCAAACATATGTTTGTTTCGTAATTGTCAGGAGTTTGCATTTGTGTAACTGCTCCCATCCCTGTTTGTGTCCATGGGTGTATCTAACTATTTTACTAGAATAGTATACCGGGTATTATTTATGCAAAAGCGATATCCATCTTCCGGCCAGTGATTCGTTACAAAGTACGCATACACAGTGGGGTCAGCGTGTAAGTGCACACACGAACGAACACGACAGGTTGGATCCAACCTGTCGTGTTCGTTCGTGTGTGCACTTACACGCTGACCCCACTGTACGGGTACATGTATACATTGTATAGGACACACAGAACCATACCACAGTGGAACCTCTCACACAAACAGCCGGGTTATCCTTAATTGTATGTGTTTCATTGATGTATATTTATGATGATGTTCATACACAGCCGCATACTTTGGCATAGCAATATATCTGATTTACTGTCTGTACAAAACTATGGTGCAGTATGATTAAATGTCTGACTTACAGTGAAACCTCTCTAAACCGGACACCCTGGGGACCTCCCAGGGTGTCCGGTTTAGCGAGGTTCCACTCACTGTACATGCATTAATTGTTGACTCCCATGAATTAGTCAAAACTGCCGTTTACGCGCGCGTATCCAGCTATTTAAGTCGCACCGTTCGCCATGCAGTCGGTTAAACGCCAGGCATGTTGTCAACAAACTTAATAGCTCCTTATCTATGGAACGCCAACTCAACATAATCTCAAATAATTAATGCTAGCTGTAAGTAATTAGAGCTAGCATTAAATATGTAGAGCTAGTTCCAAATCATTTGAAGAGCTCTCTATTTAATCCTAGCATTAAATATTTAATATTTAGAGCTAGAAATAATTATTTGAGTTCATGTAGATTTGGCTTTCCATACTTATCGGGTTACAGAGATGTAGTACCAGATCTGGGGTCTGTTTCAATAAACTACGTTTGACCATAATGTTCGTAAGTGCAAATTTAGAATCGTCTGGAAATTTCAAATGATAGTTTTACATTTATTGAGCATAGGCTACATATGCAGCCTATGCTCAATAAATGTAAATCCAATAATTGTTTACAAGAAAACACTGTTAATGTGCAATTTACAGACTATCATAATTTTGCACAAAGTTTAGAAAAACGAAACCCCAGGCCCCCGACTGGCGACAACTGGCATAAGCACCATATTTCCAGTTAGAATATTAATCACGTGACTGTGTAGTTCCATCATTGAGACACGCCATGCGATTTTGTACCTTCGGACATCTGCGTAATTTCATGAAATACGTTTACAAAATTTACAATATTTACCGTAAATTGCGTCAGAAGTTGACATAATTTTAAGAGTACACGCGGAAAAATATTGTAAATTTTGTAAACGTGTTTAATGAAATTACGCACATGTCCGATTGTACAAAATCGTATGTCGTGTCTCATATGTGACCATGATTGGAGACTTGGGGCCGGTTTCACTAAACTTCCTACAATTAAAATGTTCGTAAGTGCAAAATTATGATAGTCTGTAAATTTCATACTAACAATGTTTTCTTGTAAACAATTGTTGGATTTACATTTATTGAGCATAGGCTGCATATGCAGCCTATGCTCAATAAATGTAAATCCATCAATTGAAATTTGTAGACGATTCTAAATTTGCGCTTACAAACATTTTAATCGTAAGAGGTTTAGTGAAACTGCCCCATGATGCTTAATCGCATCTCTAACCACTGTAGTGCATGATCCGCTGGGCACATACCCGCAGCCTGGGCCCGCTTGCTCAAAACCTCAGTTAGCTTAACGGACTGTAAAATCCTTAACAATTTAACAGTCCGTTAAGCTAACTGAGGTTTTGAGCCCGGGTCCTAATAAAGACATATACTGATTGTCAGAGGCGGCATGTTTCATTTATGGCATGGCAGACGGTGCAGATCCGGATCAGTCTGTACGGATGCACAGACTCATGGGGATCTGGGGGCCAGTTTCACTAAACTTCGTACGACTAAAATGTTCGTAAGTGCAAAACTGTGATAGTCTGTACATTTCACATTAACAATGTTTTCTTGTAAACAATTATTAGATTTACATTTATTGAGCATAGGCTGCATATGCAGCCTCTGCTCAATAAATGTAAATCCATAAATTTCAATTTACCGACGATCCTAAATTTGCACTTACGAACATTTTAGTCGTAGGAAGTTTAGTGAAACGGGCCCCTGCACCGGTTGCAAACACACACGCCCCATTTCTCCAATCAGAGCCATATATGAGTACTCACCAGCCACGGCCACGAGCCCTGTGCCGCCACTTGACCACCGACAATACGTTTGGTGATTGGTTGGACCACAGGCACACCGCATGGTGGGGGTCCGCTCGAGACTGGGGACAGAAAAGATACCAAACACATACATGTAGAGAACACCGGCATACTTTTTTTTTGCCGATAAACTTCTGGCTAGCAAACACTTTTAAATATAAAAATATTTACATGTAAGTAGTTTTTCATCAACAACAAAAAGGTCACCCTCCCCAAAAAAAAATTTGACGAAATTCCATCAAATATTGATTTTATTGCGAAAAAAATATTTTCTTATGGGAGTTTAACATTGGGGCTAAAGATAGATTTTCAAAATCTAACTTTTGCTTTCTTCGTTAAATCATTTCCAAGCTATTTAGCCAAGTCAATTTCCAAATGTTTTCGTTTTTGACCCTCAATGTGTCTCATTTCCTCATTTTTGCCCCGTTAAATTCCCGTAGGAAAATCGTTTTATCACAATAAAATCAATATTTGATGGAATTTTAGCAAATAATTTTTTTTGGGGAAGGTGACTTTTTTGTAAGTACTTATAAAGTACTCACCTTTAGATATTTCTGAGATTTAATGTGTTTAACCCTTTGAACCCGAAATCCCGCTATATCGGTGTATGTAAACAGTGCAGATCCAGATGAGCCGGCTCGTAACGAGCCGTCTCATCAGGATCTGTAGCCGATTTCATCAAACTTGCAAAGTATACTTATGTAGCAAAGTATACTTTGAGGGAGCAATCATATATTTTTCCCGAAATGCATTATTTCATATAGAACTAACAACTGCATATATTTGATGATTAAAAGTATGCAGAATTATTATACTGAATTTATTACATTATCACAGCCAAATTGGCTGTGATAATGTAATAAATTCAGTATAATAAAAATTAATAAATTTATCCTAAAATTTAAAATTTCTCCCTCAAAGTATACTTTGCTAGGAAAGTATACTTTGCAATGTTGGTGAAATAGGCTACTGCACTGTTTGAAAGTAATTTTAATATTTTTGAGAACAAAAACATCCCCTTTTCATAAATGGACGAATCTGAAAATCATTTTGTGACCATTGGATTGGTCGGAACATTAGCATATCACAGTCCATTTCAGTTCCTTATGGTTGAAAGGGTTAATAGCCAAAAGTTCGTCGGCAGCAAACCGTGGAACAAACAGTAGTGTGTTTATATATCTAGTTTATCAGGCAAGGTTATGAAATGCGTAAGAATTCCGAAGCTCGCCAATGAATTCCTACCGTTTTCGAGCCAAGCCTATATACTTACGGCGTCACATGACGAATCCGAATGACGTCAATGTAATGACGCAACGTTTAAGCAAGTCCGCGCTCTTTTTAACAAAAAATATTTTATATTTTACAATCGAGCTAGCGTAATACATTAACTGATAAATATAATACAGTGGGGTCAGCGTGTAAGTGCACACACGAACGAACACGACAGGTTGGAACCCAACGCAACGTTTAAGCAAGTCCGCGCTCTTTTTAACAAAACATATTTTATATTTTACAATCGAGCTAGCGTAATACGTTAACTGATAAATATAATACAGTGGGGTCAGCGTGTAAGTGCACACACGAACGAACACGGCAGGTTGGGTTCCAACCTGTCGTGTTCGTTCATGTGTGCACTTACACGCTGACCCCACTGTATTATATTTATCAGTTAACGTATTACGCTAGCTCGATTGTAAAATATAAAATATTTTTTGTTAAAAAGAGCGCGAACTTGCTTAAACGTTGCTTCATTACATTGACGTCATTCGGATTCGTCATGTGACGGCGTACGACCAATGAAACGTATTAATGTCGTTGTAACCTGGATAATATGTGTCTCGGGTGAATGCCTGATACGACTTTAGTTTAGCAGTCCGTACGAATTCAGCCAATACAAAGTTCGTTACCTGATAAATAAGGTTCGCCTGTTGCCAGAAGTGAACTACACTGCAGTTCACTTCCGTCAGCGGGCTAACCGGGCGTTCACATGTCAATAGCAAACAGTTTGTATTGTGTCCGTGTGCTTTCACCCACACGGTGTGTGTCTACATGCACCTTGCCGTATGAACGAGAAAAGCCTCTTTCAATCATACCCAATATTACTCTGATATAACATATCTAGAAGGTAGGACACTCACCATCTTGTCAACCAACGGAAGTCGATTATTTACCCAGATCCCGGCTCGCTCATTCAGTAATTGCAACGTGCGCGAAGGCCGGGACCAGCACAAGGTACACAAGTACCACTTCCGTTGGTTGAAAAGATGGCGAGTGTCATACCTTTTAGATATTTAATATCAGAGGAAAATTGGGTATGATTTAAAGAGCGTTCATATCACAGAGTACCTGTGTGTGTGTCCAGTGAAATACGAGCTACCATAATTTGCCTAATAGGCGAATAGTATCATATCATTTGTATGCATGCACGCCAAATACTAGTTGCTCATTGTCCGCTTTATATGCAACAGGTTGCACTATATCGCTACACCACGTTACACAGTAAAAATATGCGTAAGAGCATTTACATTTCGAGCACTAAATGATAGAAAAAAACCTGAAGTGTGGTGACGTTCATACTTCGATATATTGTTATTGAGAGACAATTATACAATATAACACAAACATATTACCATAAACTTACATAATAAAACTAATCACCAACATTTTTATGTCACTCTCAACGAAGTATAAAGTAAACAAAGAACGCTTCAAACGCACATTTGTAAATACTGCCCCATAATAACTATTATGTAAATATGCAGTGTAATGAAATGTAATTAGAGTAATGTACTCAGAACTAGCGAAATACAAGCCATCAGTTGTTCATGAGAAATGTAATTTAGACTAGCAAATTAGTCAACATCGCGAATCCACCAGTGTGATTTTAACTCTTTGAAGAACCCGAAAGCCCGCTATTACGGGGCGCCATGCAGGACAGGTTAATTATGTGTACCAAATTGAGCTTTGTAACACTAAAAATCACAAAATTCAATTCTGTCAATTCTGTGTCACAAAATTCAATTCTGTGTCACAAAATTCAATTCTGCATACGTTTCGTATACAAAATTCATTTTTGTTATAAAGGATTCAATTTTGTAAGACAGAATTGATTTTTGTGAAGAAAATTCAGTTTTGTAGGACACAATTCATTTTTGTCCACAATAATTAGTTTGCGTAGGATAGTCTATGTCACCTCTACGTTGATTGGTTGAGATCGGTCTTAGTCCATTTTACTAGATGGTGGAGTACACTTGCAGGTTCAAATATTTCAATGCGAAAATATAACCCAATATATCAATATTATACTTCTTTATGGACAGTTATTTTGGTTATATTATGATTACAAATGAGTGGTCACACCATATAAGCATATATACTTTGAAGGAGAAATAAGAAAAATATTCAGAATTTTCCCTCAATTATGTAAACAGGGTCAAACATAAAGTAGCCGGGACATAGCTAGACCTGAGAGCATGCCCATATATAGAGAATACCAGGCTAGTGTATTTTGATATCAAGTTTATCAGGCAAGGCTAGGAAACGCGTAGGAATTCCGAGGCTTGCCGAGGAATTCCTACCGTTTCCGAGCCGAGCCTGATAAACTTGATATTAAAATACACTAGCCTGGTATTCTATTTATCAGGTAACGTTTTATGCTCGAAAATGACATTAGATGACGTCGTATTCTAACAGTAGATCTAACCTTGTGAATCAAATGGTATTGGATTTGTGTCTACTAGTTGCGAAGTTACGTGTTCGCAACTATGTGTCTACATGCATTATTTACAGTATACACCATCTCAGTACATGTATCCATGGTATCTACACAAATACTACAAATGGTTTCCTCAAATGGCCCAATACACACATTCTGTTTATAAACACAGACAGCAGTCAGAACACAGGCCACGGCGCGTGTATTATTGATTTAACTGGGGCAAATGTACCTTGCGATACACACTAAATGACGTCAGTACTCGCGGGAGATCTACATGTACATGAATTATGTGTACAATTATAACGCAAATGAGTTTAAATACGAATGGGTTTGTCAACGTTTGACTGTTTGGAGATAGTTGAAGCAAAATGGCAGAATGAGAAATGAATCATCGGCAGAATGAGAAATAAATCATCGACATTGAATGTGTAGATCGGCGACCGTAACCCATTTCTCCAGTGCAGTTTCTGACCAATGGTAGTCCTTCTTACATGCGTGTGCAGAATTGACAGAATTGAATTTTGTGACACAGAATTGAATTCTGTGGCACAAAAGTGAATTTTGTGACACAGAATTGAATTTTGTGGCACAAAAATGAATTTTGTTGACAAAATTGAGCCATGTCCCACTTGGCGCCCCGTAGCTATAGCGGTTTATGCAAACAGTGCAGATCCAGATGAGCCGGCTCGAAACGAGCCGTCCCATCAGGATCTGCACTTTTTGAAATATAATTTGCATTTCAAAATGTTTATTTAATAATTACCTGACATCATGTCATACAACTTGACGTCGAATCACGTGAAACACGTCTTTCCGTAGCTGTGTAGTTAATTCGCTAAATATGCACGTCTATACAACACTGAAGTGTAATAAATTACTAGCACGATATTCTATTATACATGTATATGTGTGATCCGTTAACCCTTTCAACACCAAGTAACTTAATAGGATGTTCCATGCCAATGTTTCACGCTATTTCATTGGTCCATTCAAATTTTCAGGCTATCAGAAACGGTATTTTTTCAAATTTGATAACTATTAACAAACAGTGGAGATCCTGATGAGACTGTTCGTTACGAGCCGGCTCATCTGGATCTGCACTGTTTGCAAACATTGTCTCTATAGAGGTCTGTGGTGTTGAAAGGGTTAAAGAAAAACGGACCAGTTGGGTGAAACGTGCGAAATTGATGTTTCTGCAGTTTATGAAACTACCTTTTTTTCTGATCTTATTTTAAACCAAGATACTCTTTTATTATTATATAATTATTACATGTATTATTTTAGCAGATAAAATGACTCATAAACTGACAAAACAGAACATGTTGCATTTCGGATAGAAACAATATACTTTACAATGATTGCGACCAGCGTAGTCACCGATCAGCAGAACAGACACACAGGGTATGGGATCGCGTGGTCTATTGTTTACACTGGATTAATGGCGGCGCCCGTGAGGTCTCGGGTAATTCTTAATTACGTCGCGAGTAAAAAAACGTGCTTCACCTTTGCGACGTCATTACTCAAAATAACGTCGCCAGCCAACTGGTCCGTTTTCGCTGGCGGATCACATGTTTGAATAACGGGAAATAATACACCAATGTCGGTCAGCGTCCACATAAACAACTACTTGTCGATGGTTGCACATATTCGTTGTTTATCCCGTCAACACAGTGCGTATGTGCCGTGAAACACGGTGCCGTGAAACATTTTTGATATCCTGCCAATACGACCTACTCCCTGCGTATGAATATGTACGGTGACAGGGGTTATATTTTTGCATTTTTCAGCCATTTGTAGGTGTTGGCGGGATAAATAGAATAGTAGGTTAGTGCCGTGAATGGGAAAAAATATCTGGCGCGGCACGGAAACGCGATGTGCCCGGCAGAGCCTCGCCCATCCCGTTTCCTGAGCCTTGCCAGATATTTTTTCCCATTCACGGCACTAACCTACTATTCTCTATTTATACGCACACTCTTATATTATTTAAGGAATAAAACAATAGGCTGTTTTGTTTGATGGGGTGTAAATACATTTGGAATGTTTAAAGTGCGTGGAGTCCTCCTTCGGACTCCACGCACTTTAAATATTCCAACTGTATTATTCATCCCAGTAAACGCAACAACTCATGGTTGTATTACTTATATTTACACTGTATTTTCTGATAGTTTAAAAAAATGTAAATAACCGAATATGGCGTTAAAATTAACAATAATCTTGTTTTACGTCATTTTATCGCAATTCTTGGAAGAGCGACGTTGCGAAATTTAACCAATCAATAACATCGCGCGACGTCAAATGTGTCTAATGTATTTTATTGGTATGCAAACGCAATACGTCGAAAGGGCGTTTGCAATATGAATGCATAGAAGGTGTAAATATTTCCCGACATTCAAAATGCACTTTGGACACTTCTAAGCAGCTTACTTGGCTGGGCATAACCCACGGCCAGTACGCACACCGCGACTAGGACTTGCAGAATCATCTTCTGAAATGTACACGACAAAACGAATGAACCATTATAATGATGGGGGCCGTTTCACTAAACTTCGTACGACTGAAATGTTCGTAAGTGCAAATTTATGATATTCTGTAAATAATTGTTTATAAGAACACATTGTTAATTTTAAATTCACAGACTATCATAATTTAGCACTTACGAACATTTTAGTCGTACGAAGTTTAGTGAAACGTCCCCCCTGATGATGGTTGTAATGTCCAAGGTGCAGCGGTGGCCAGTAGCCTATTTCACAAACATGGCAAAGTATACTTATCTAGCAAAGTATACTTTGAGGGAGAAATCTTCAATTTAATGATAAATTTATTAAGTTTTATTATGCTGAATTTATTACATTATCACAGCCATTTTGGCTGTGATAATGTAATAAATTCAGTATAATAATTCTGCATCCTTTTAATCATCAAATATATGCAGTCGTTAGCTCTATTTGAAATAATGCATTTCGGGAAAAATAAATGATTTCTCCCTCAAAGTATTCTTTGCTAGATTAGTATGCTTTGCAATTTTGATGAAATCGGCTACTGATCAGAAGATCCTAGACTGTTTGGATATTCAAAATTCCCAATTACGGATAATGTGTTTCAGTGTTATGAATCGTATATACATACAAGGTGTATGGTCACGTGGTACTAACAACAACAACAAGTACTGAAACTTCCAGAATCCTTCCGATTCAAAGTACGTATTCTTTTATAGTGTCTTGTTCAGCTGCATTTTGGTTGTCTCTGTACGCTGGCCCAAACTTATTTTGTTTTTGCGAAGAATCGATTTCCGTGTCTACCGACACGGAAATCGATTCTTCGCAAAAACGACATGAGTCTGTGCCGAACTCACTGGACGACCAAATGCAGCTCATGAAGACGCGTTTGCTGCGCCATATTTCATCAAAATCCGTTTCATATTAAGGAAAATATCAAATAATACTTGGAGTGGGCAAGAT
Source organism: Conchocele bisecta (assembly GCA_029237695.1). NCBI lineage: Eukaryota > Metazoa > Mollusca > Bivalvia > Lucinida > Thyasiridae > Conchocele > Conchocele bisecta. Next base: position 26,663,481 of record CM055267.1, read on the forward strand.
TTCAACACTTTCAGCCACTGTTGTTGTTGTTATAACCACGTGATCATACACCTTGATACATACATATGTCTATCTGTCTGGTGCATTTTAATGTGAGGTATAGATGAGCATGCAATAGTATTTGAGGACTACCTATTGGTGAACATTGAGAGTGAATACTATGACAAGAGACTACTGTCTGTTCCACGTTTTTCTGCCGACGAACTTTTGGCTATTAAGCACATTAAATCTAAAAAATATTTAAAAGTAAGTACTTTTTCATCAATAACAAAAAAGTCGCCCTCCCCAAAAAAAATTGTTTTATGAAATTCCATCACATATTGACTTAATTGCGAAAAAATGATTTTCCTATGAGAATTTAACATGGGGAGTCAATTTCCAAAATTTTGGAAATTGACTCCGAAACCTGACGAGATGAAAATGATGTAATTAAGAAAACGAAAGTTACATTTTTTAAATCGGTCCACAAATAAAAAAAAAATATATATTTTTAGCCCCCATATTAAATTCCCATAGGACAATCGTTTTTTCGCAATAAAATCAATATTTGATGGAATTTAATCAAATAATTTGTTTCGGGGAGGGTGACTTTTTCTTATTGATAAAAAAGTACTTACTGTTAAATATTGTTTAGATTTAATGTGTTTAACAGCCAAAAGGTCGTCGGCAGCAAAACGTGGAACAGACGAGACGAGACGATAACTTTGCAATGTAAATTGAGTTACATGACTAAAACATAGGTATGTTATGAGAGTATTGAATGTGTATATAATGTATGATTTGCTCAATTCCATGCCTCTTCTTTTCTCATCTTTCCTATTAACTGAAACTTCATTTGCTAGTTTCTCAGTATTGTGATAATAGCAAGGGCTAGTAAATAAGAGTTTTGGTATAAAGTTATCACTATCTCTAGGTATCCACGGGTATAATGATGTATCGTTAACAATGGCTGATCTCATTTCATTACAGATACATAACAGCGCAACACATGTAAGTTAAACATCCATATTGTCCCGAGTGTCCGGTTTAGAGAGGATCCAAACAGTGTTCACGAACAGTGTACAGTGGGGTCAGCGTGTAAGTGCACACACGAACGAACACGACAGGTTGGAACGCTGACCCCACTGTATTTCATATGTAAAAAAAAATGTAAATATTTTTCTGCATTTTTTCTCATTTCGCATCAAACGTGTATGTTGTTACCACTCAGTTGAACCGTCTCGGCGAGACGGTTCAACTGAGTGGTAACAACATACACTTTGGGTGGGTAGCGATCCAATCTGTCGTGTTCGTTCGTGTATGCACTTACACGCTGACCCCACTGTACGTGTATCTTATTGAGCTATCTTGGCATGGACTTCGACAAAAGTACTGTTCTGTCGTTTATGAAATGCATGACTTGCTGTTATTGTTTATACTAAACAGATATGAACGAAATTGGCATTTGTTAAGCACAAAACAGATACTATATGTGAACTATGTAGATTCTGAAATGAACCTAATAACAGTACATATTAAAAGATATTTTGAAATGTCACACCTTAAGAGTTGTAAATTATCGAACAATTAGCCACTGGTGCAGAATGTATGCTGGTCAAGTCGTTTTTTCCGGTTTGCCGCACTAGTCACTCCCACACAGGGGCGTCGAAACAGACCCGACAGGTCCGGCCACTGCCGGATCAATAAGTTTGACATATGTGTAATTCGTGAATAAAAAAAACGGAATGTAAATATGTTTCTGCAATTTTTCTCATTTCTTATTAAAAGTGTATGCTGTTACCACTCAGTTGAACCGTCTCGGCGAGACGGTTCAACTGAGTGGTAACAACATACACTTTGGGTTGGTAGCGGGGGCACCCAGTAGATTCGCCGGACCAATCATATGATGCATTCGGCGCCCCTGCCACAGATGGTGCCACAATACTTACAGCAACGGTAACATGTGATGGTATTTGATTTACTTCCGAGTGTTCTAAAACTGGTGCCAATCGACCACACCCCGACTACGGAGATAAGAGCAATAGAACTGTACCCAATGACCAGCTACGTGTAAGTATCTCTATTTAATATACATATTGACATTATAGAATGTCTAAGATCAACTATAATACGGTATATAGCGAAAGTAATAAATACAACGTATTATTATAACGTATTAACATAAATTAAAAACACTACCGGTTTCGTTATATTATCTACGGAGCCCCGCAGGGGACGTAGAATTATTTTTTGTATTCATTCGTTCCCACGAAATAACAATTCGTTCCACGAATTAACAACTCGTTCCCCTAATTTAACAATTCGTTCCCACGAAATAACAATTCGTTCCCACGGGAACGAATTGTTAATTCGTCGGAACGAACTGTTATATCGTAGGAACGAATTGTTAATTCGATGGAACGAATTGTTAAATTAAGGGAACGAATTGTCATTTCGTGGAAACGAATTGTTAATTCGAGGGAACAAATTGTTATATTGTGGGAACGAATTGTTAATTCGAGGGAACGAATTGTTAAATTGAGGGAAAGAATTGTTATTTCGTGGGAACGAATTAATAAAACAAATCCATGTCCCCTGCAGACGATATGTAGAAGAATGGGATACAGTGTACATGTTTTGATAGAAAGAACTCGACTTACCTCTCGGCCTTGTGATTAGTTGCGAAATATTTCTTATCGCCAACAGACTGTCAGTTTATACGCCGTGTCAATGTGGGGAAGGACAGGAGAAATATGACGGCGCCCTAAGGAATCTCGTACAGCATAGAACAGTTGCCGTTCACGTTGTTTTTATTATGCTATTACAACGTATGCTTAATAATGGTTGTATCTAGCAACGTATGAAGTCAGTCGACGTTATTTAATTCAATCGTCAGTTTGATACGAACTTGTACTCGTTACTATAAGCAATATTCCAATGGAATTGCTGGTGGAAATAAGCGATGATAACTTTCATAGAAAACAGGAGAGATATAGATAAATATCTGGCTGTGACTGCAGAAATGGGGCTTATGGGTTTTGCGACCAGTGTAGATCCAGATCAGCCTGTGCATCCGCAGGGCTAAATGCAGATTTGATGTGCAAATATGCACTTGCAGATATATTACGTTGTAGCCATTATCTAGAACAATACGTCCTTATTCTATAAGTATCTCCGGTTTCGAAGAATCTGATATCGCATATAGCATGTTGAAGATAAGTGTAGTACCATTTCAGTAATTTCACCAACATTGCTAAGTATACTTATCTTTCTAAGTACACTTTGAGTGAGAAATTTTAAATTTAATGATGAATTTATTAATTTTTATTATACTGAATTTATTACATTATCACAACCATTTTGGCTGTGATAATGTAATAAATTCAGTATAATAATTATGCGTACTTTTAATCACCAAATGTATGCCGTCGTTAGCTCAAGTGAGAAATTTTAAATTTAATGATGAATTTATTAATTTTTATTATACTGAATTTATTACATTATCACAACCATTTTGGCTGTGATAATGTAATAAATTCAGTATAATAATTATGCGTACTTTTAATCACCAAATGTATGCCGTCGTTAGCTCTATATGAAATAATGCATTTTGGGGAAAATAAATGAGTACTCCCTCAAAATACACTTTGCTAGATAAATATTTGTTGCAATGTTGGTGAAATATGCTACTGGTCATGACGTTAAAATACATTTATTACACTCTTGCACATTATTTGCACGGGTTTCGCTGTGAGAGAAAACCCATAATCAACTCCTTACAAACAATACACCGTGAAGAGAACACCCGTAATTGCGCGCCTGTTTTCTTGGAAACCACGAGCTACCATGCAAAATGTTTAATCTTTATTACAGTCAAAATAAAGTTATTTGAACATTTGGAAAGGGTCTCGACTAATCTAGAATGTTAATGTGATTGAACACATTCCAAACATGCACTCAAATATATCTGGCTCATAGAAACACTGCTGCTAATTTGGATTTCAAAAAGTTTACATGACGTCACATTTGACGTCACACAACGTAACATCAAAACGCGGGAAAACACGTCATTGTATAACTATTCATGCGCACATCACAATTCATTGAATATAATCTCAAAAATAGACTAAATGTGCATATATCCGCCGTGGAAGTGTAATAAATAGGATATTCTATCGTACATGTTTGAATAGCGGAAATAATACACTCGTGTCCGTCGGCGTCCGTGCAAGCAACTCGTTCGCTACGCTCACTCGTTGCTTACGCGGAAGCATACGCACACTCGTGTATTATTTCCCGCTATTCAAAATGTACAATGGAATATCCTCTATGTACTACGAAATCCAGACGTTGTCTGTTATTAGGGGCAAAATGCAGCTGTGACTTGTACATATGCACTTGAGGATAAATTACGTTGTAGTCATTAGAACGTTGCGAAATGTGGCATAATACGTCCTTATACAATAAGTATGTCTGGTTTTGGAGAATCTAGGATCATGGCCTGTGGCATCATTTTGAGGAAATGCGTCTAGAACTGACGTTCACTGTCTAGACATACATCAGGCACGTACGCAGAGAGGGTGCGACGGGTGCGTACGCACCCCCTTAATCATTTCACTATTAACCCGCATGCCTGTATAGTGGTATTGGCAAACAGTGTAGATCAAGATGAGCCGGCTCATAACGAGCCGTCTCATCAGGATCTGCACTTTTTGCAATTAATTTTCATAATTTTGAGAACAAAAACACCCCATGTTCATAAACGGACTGGTCTGAAAATCATTTTGTGATGATTTAGATTGGTTGCAAAATTAACAAATCAAAATTCGTTCCAGTTACTTAGGGGTGAACGGGTTAATCTCCCGAGGCCCGTGGATGTGCAAAAACTATGTTTAGCCCTTTGCACCGTCGAATACGCATCACCCACCCCCCCCCCCCCCCCCCTAAAATCCCCCCCCTACCCCAAATAAAATAATTCCTGCATACGGGCCTGTACATCGCATGCTGACAATAAGTTTAATTGTATTGACTTAGCACACTATTGATTTGTGATTTCCCCTAATGTTCGACTGAGATGGAAATGACAGTAAATGGAGAAAACTCCATTTATCTGGTTTTTAACCAGATATCACATTTTTTAAGGTTTTTATCATTAAACGTCCGTCCTTTTCCCTTGACGAGCCACATATCAGTATATAGATGTTAAGACGTACAGTGGCGTACCATTCCAGGCGTGTCAGTACACAGTGAAACCTCTCTTAACTGGATACCCTGTGAGGTCCACATGGCGTCTGGTTTAGATATGTTCCACTGTAAATCAGGCATTTGACCATTATGGGACATACTTATGACGTGTGCAATCATGAACACGCATTATTATCTGGTATGCGTTAACAAGAAACCTCTCAAAATGAGAGGTTTCTTGTTAACGCATACCAGATAATATACATTGTATATACATGTATATTGCTGTCACGAACGGTGCACATTAATACGTGGTTGTTAGATAACGCCGTGACCAACACTTCACGAAGCCATTTTCTGTTGTTTGATAATTTGGCCTAGTATGTACTCTATATCCACGGTTGTAATTAACAACTTTGATTTGTTGAAAGTGGGCTTTGTTTATTTGGAGTACATGTCTGAAAGAAAATAATACTTTAGTTTCTAGTAAAACCCATGATGTTTTAAAGTACCGAGGTCACGCAGTATTCCTTGCTCTAATACAAAGAATGACTGTACATGCACATTTATCCCGTCAACACAGTGCGTATGTGCCGTGAAACACGGTGCCGTGAAACATTTTTGATATCCAGTCAATACAAGTTTTGCATTTTACAGCCATTTGAAGGTGTTGACGGGATAAATAGAATAGTAGGTTAGTGCCGTGAATGGGAACAAATATCTGGCGCGGCACGGAAACGGGATGTGATCGGCAGAGCCTCGCCCATCCCGTTTCCTGAGCCTTGCCAGATATTTTTTCTTCCCATTCACGGCACTAACCTACTATTCTCTATCTATTTTCTTTATTTCTGAACCAAAGTATATGTTGTGACCACTCATTTGAACCGTCTCGGCGAGACGGTTCAAATGAGTGGTCACCACATATACTTCTGATGAGAAATAAAGAAATTCTTGAGCCTTGCCAGATATTTCTTCCCATTCACGGCACTAACCTACTATTCTCTATATACTGTATGAACATACACTGCACTATTGTTGCTGAACTTGTCTGAGCGCCGTCGTAATATAACTACGTATATGTATCAAACGGCTGTTTACATTAAGATTTACCAGAAATTTAAATACGACATACATGTATTAATTATGGATTAGTATCCACCCGCCGATAGGCAAGAGGGGATATAGCGCTACTCCACGTACGCGCGTGCGTACGTATGTAAGTAACATCTTTCATTTCAATGTATGTCTGCGGATGGTGTTTTGTTTTGCATATGACCCACGTCAGACCGTCTAAGGTCAAGGTTTGCTTAGCTTTCTCCATGAGACTAGCTTTTATCGGAAAATCTAATTGTCTTAGTGTATGCATGTTCCTTATTATCCCCTCGCCGATAACAATGTGCATGATCACGTGGTTATAACAACAACAACAGTGGCTGAAAGTATTGAAATCTTGAAAGTATTATTTGATATTTTCCTTAATATAAAACGGATTTTGATGAAATTGAGTTGCATTTAGTCGTCCAGGGAGTTCGGCACAGACTTATGTCGTTTAGACACGGAAATCGATTCTTCGCAAAAACGACAGAAATTTGGGCCAAAGTACAGAGACCACCAAATGCAGCTTAACAAGACGCGTTTGATGCGCCGTATTTCATCAAAATCCGTTACGTAATAAGGACAATATAAAAGAATACGTACTTTCAATCTGATTGGTTCTGGAAGTTTCAGTACTTGTTGTCGTTGTTATACATGTACCACGTGATCATACACCTTGGATAAGCAAGAGGGAGATATATCGTTAGTCCATGTACGCACGTGCCTACATTAGTAACACCTTTCATTTTTTCAATAACTCATGAATAATCGATTTTGATAATATTTGGCCACAATGTGTCGAGGAATAGTGCTTTATTTTGCATACGACCCACGTCCAACCGTCCAAGGACAAGGACTTATGTTCACCTTGTTTGTAAGGAAATTTTGTAAGGCAAAACTGTTCCCCCCCCCCCTCCCCCTCGGCCTGAATCCAATATAATCCAATTGGAGACGGGTATCGCGTCGGCATCGCCCACCATCCACTGTACATGAATTAACATGTGACATCTTGCATGCCTGATATACCCTATCTCAGAAAACCATCAACAGCCTGATTCTGAGTATGCCCCGCCGATGTCTAGAGTGTGTGAACAGTCGTGCACATTATTAATATGAATATGTTTAACCACATAACTTCAATTTTTAATACCACACATTATGTCTTACTGTTTCTCATCATTTCGCAATTTGTTTTAGTGCAAATACCCACTGCTAAAATATATTTATCTCCAAATGGAGTTACTGAGTCCTAATTATGAGATAGTAATTAGAACTTACTATCTCCTAATCTCCTAATTAGGAGTTAGTATCTCCTAATGAATTATGTGTACCACCATGGATCCTCGTTCTTTACAAATAAATATGTTATATACTTATTCGTGTGTGCTCCTTTAATAATTTGAGCAGTGTATATGTCTCCAGAAATTGCGCACTGAATGTCTCATAGACTTATGAATATGTTACAAATGTACCGACTGTCAGTGCATTTGGAGTTGTTTTTCTGTTTCACGTCATGTTACTTGATTTCACAAATTTTAGCACCGATGGTGACCCGGAAGTAGTTACGCGCCATGGTACTCGTTACTTCGGTAATCTATTTGTATAAGGTGACTCGGTATGGAGCGACTGAATACTGGCTGATAACAAATTGTATCAGGTAACCTGCCCTGTATTGACCGAATACGTACTGACTGACATTGTTGTATGAGGCATTGACCTGATACAAACATCCGGGTTACAACGAAGGGAAAACTGACGTTCCATTGGTCGGATGACGTCATTTGACGTTACCGAATGGCGTCAGTGGAATGACGTCACGGAAACGAGTCGGAATTCTTTTCAACGAAAACAACGTCGTAATTTCATTATTTGGACAAAAACGTTACCTGATAAATAGAATACCGTTGTAGTGTATTTTAATATCAAGTTTATCAAGCAAGGCTCGGAAACGGTAGGAATTCCTCGGCAAGCCTCGGAATTCCTACTCGTTTCCTAGCCTTGTCTGATAAACTTGATATCAAAATACACTATCCTTGTATTCTCTATATATCTGCAATATCAATATTCTCTATATCGCATCCCGCATTGACTACATATGCATATCCGGGTCACAATTCATGTTGCTGACGTTACATGGCGTGACTTGTATTGACCCAACATAAACAAATCCGCGTTATTTTCAAAATTATGTTGTGAAAAAAACGAATTATTGATTTTTATATTGATGCTCTAAGACTCTGGCTCCAGCATGTACAATGGAACCTCTCTATCCCGGACACCAAGAATACACCTCTATTTTTCATGAGTTTCTTGGTCATTTATCTCAGGTGATAATGTCTGTTCGTGATCGCATATCGCACAACTATAGCTCGGAACGATCAAATGTCTGATTTACAGTGAAACCTCTCTAAACCGGACATCCTGGGGAGGTCCCCAGGATGTCCGGTTTAGAGAGGTTTCACTGTAGTATGTACGCATGACAACCACGCGACGAGATAACGTGTACCGGATTTTGGAATATACTAGGACGACCTTGAAAGCTAGAATGACTTCAGTCGTCAACATACATTTCGAAATAACCAGCTGAAATGTAAGTGCAACTTGTGAAATGGGGCTTATGTGATTTGTGGCCATGATAGCTCCTGATCGAATATCACATTCCTACGTCTGATAACGATCTATGTTCCTTGTTGAAGCATGACGGATTTTGATGATGAAATTACGAACAATACGATCCTGATCAGACTGCGTACATGTATGCATCGCCAGATATGGATCTACACTGGTCGCAAAATCGCCCCATTTCTCCAATCACAACCACAAATATAGGTCATGAGGCATTTGCGTATTGCATACATTTGCATCTATCACAACCAAGATCTCTATACCATACATATTATACCCATGTTCAAACAATCGTCTATTTGACCGGCATGATACAGTGGAATCTCTCTAAACCAGACACCCTGGGATGTCCCCAGGGTGTCCGGTTTAGAGAGATTCCACTTCAAATCAGACATATGATTATGCCAAGGCATGCGAGTGTATCTTGCGAACTTGAACAGGCATTAGCATCAGAGATATGTGAGAATGAAACCCATACAATTAAGAATACAGAGACTGCCTGTGTGTCCGGTTTAGCTGAGTTATACTGTACATGTAATCAGGGTACACATACGGCGGTGGTCAATCAATAAGGCACGACTTCCATTAGCTGCACGTTTTCCGCTTTATAGGCAACATGTTGCACGATATCGCTACACCAGGCTACACATACACAGTAAAGGTAAACATGTGCGTTGTAGAACCCCCTATTGTTCACCCTCCCTTATTGTTACCCAGGTAACAATAGGGGAGGGTAACACTATCGGAGGACTATACAATTATGTAGAACCCCCTATTGTTCACCCTCCCCTATTGTTACCCCTCTATAAGTTCGTCCATTCAGTTATTCTGAGTGTCCGACAACAAACGTTGCAGACCAAAACAGATGACGAACTATTGTATCGGATGTTTGCAGTTCGATATCGAGCACATTCACATGGCGATATCACCATTGTATGCCAATATCACCATTATGGTCGTCTATAAAACATGCTTTTTATGACGAGTAACAATAGGGGAGAGTAACAATAAGGGAGGACTGTATAATTTGTAGAACCCCCTATTGTTCACCCTCCCCTATTGTGAACCCTCGGTAAGTTCGTCCATTCAGTTATTGTGAATGTCGGACAACAAAAGTTGCCGACCAAAACAGATGACGAAATATTGTATCAGAGGTTTGGAGTTCGATATCGAGCACATTCACATGCCGATATCACCATTGTATGCCGATATCACCATTCTGGTCGTCTATACAACATTATTTTTATGACGGGTAACAATAGGGGAGGGTAACAATAAGGGAGGACTGTATAATTTGTAAAACCGCCTATTGTTCACACTCACACCCCTCGGTAAGTTCGTCCATTCAGTTCTTGTGAATGTCCGACAACAAAAGTTGCCGACCAAAAACAGATGAAAAATGCAGTGTTTAGTTATCTCTGCAGCTGGCGATACAGACACGCAGCTTGTCTCGAACGACTGCATGTACGACCACTCCCTTCCGCTAATTTGCCTTGAGCATTTTCCAGAAAACGATGGTCAACATTATGTCAGTATCATCGCAAGTCAGAATGCTGTAGAAATGTGAATAAGCCTTGTTATGACCAATGAAGATAATAAAACAGGGTAATACATCATGCCGTGTATACAAGGTACAGTGGGGTCAGCGTGTAAGTGCACACACGAACGAACACGACAGGTTGGTTCCAACCTGTCGTGTTCGTTCGTGTGTGCACTTACACGCTGACCCCACTGTACTGATACTGCAATGTATCAGCATATTACATATAGCAACATGGAACAGTAAAGTTGTTTCATAAATTCATTACGAGTACTGCTTTAGATGCCGCCGATGTCAGCATAGACCTTCCGAATTGTTTTTAAATATTCATTGGTTCACTAGCTTGTTACTACTGTAGCAATACGCTACAATTCACCTGCTCTATATTACTATTTGTATACAATGGTTAGACGGTTTCAAATTAGGTAAACTTGTAAATTACATGTTTAATAGTTTTCCCTGTTTAGTGTCGTAGCCAGGTCGTCGTGGGCGAGGGTGCAATGAGTGTGAACACACCCCCTAAAATTTGTTCAGGTGTGTATTTTTTTTTCTGAGGGAAGTATCAACACTCTTTGTGAAATTGACTGTAAAAATCTATATTTTTTTCTGAGACCCTTCCACACTCCTTTCCAAAGTTGATCCGGATTTCGCACCCCCACCCCCAGCAAGAACCTGGCTACACCACTGCAATTGGTTGTATAGTTCATGGTGTGACTTTATCTTGAGGTTCGTTTGCTTCAAATGATACATGTAATATCAAAAGCCTTAGCACATGCAAATGGCCGTAAGAAATTAGATAAAATTGATAAATGGTAAGTGAAAAAAAGTGTGAAAGGTTTCATCTCAGCCAATACACCAGTAGCCTATTTCACCAAGATTGCAAAGTATACTTTTCTAGCAAAGTATACTTTGAGGGAGAAATTTTCAATTTTGAGATAAATTTATTAATTTTTATTTTACTGAATTTATTACATTATCACAGCCATTGGTTGTGATAATGTAATAAATTCAGTATAATAATGTTGCATACTTTTAATCATCAAATATATGCAGTCGTTAAATCTATAAGACATAATGTATTTCGGGAAAATAAATGATTACTCCCTAGCTAGAAAAGTATACTTTGCAATGTTGGTGAAATCGGCTACTGACGTCGAGTAGGACATACAATTGGCATCGCACTACTTACAACAATTGTTGGGTGATGTTGCGCATCCGTATTTCTATGAAATGTTATAAACCGGAGTATCCTGAGACTCGAACCTTACTTTGGCCTAAAACAGCTAATTACAATCCCATATGGTAGTTTCATTAAACCCTAGTTTAAGCAATTAGGGTGCACTCCATATCTTAAGCAATGGTTTGGAGCTTAAACCATAGTTTAGACGAAAGAAATTGTGGTTTCAGTTGCAATATGCACAATAATTCCCTAAGTGTTTGTGTGAGAGTCTAAACCATGATTTAGGCTTTCAAGCCTTAGTTTGAGCAATTATTTGGCCAGAAACTGCAGAAAATACAATTAAAATTTAAACCTTAATTTGGACTCCAAACTATAGTTTAAGAAATAAATTTACAATCGCAATCCCAAAAGGTAGTTTTCTTAAACCGTGCTTTGGGCAATTAATGTGCACGCGGCAGACAGAGCCCAGCGTAAGGTTTAAGTTCCAAACCATGTTTTAGGAAATTATTGTGCATATGCAATAAATGGAATATGGCCAGTCAACTGCAGACTCATTTCCTAAGCCCTGGTTTGGAGCGTATGTTCTAGTTTAGGCTTCCCGGGAACCTAACCCACGGGAGACTCACAAACAGGGGTTTATGGGAAGTATTGTGCATTTGGCGACTGAAACTACCATTGGGCAGTCTAAACTCCAAACAGTGGTTTAAGTTATTTGAAGACATCTGCCTTTTTATTTGTTTTATTCCAAACTGAGGTAAAGGCAGGACTTATTGAATTACAATCTCAAACAGTATTTACTAGCCAAATGCACAATAATTGCATAAACTAGGGTTTGTGAGTGTATTCTAGTGTTTGTATGTGAAACCATGTTTTAAGATTTATTGTGCACATCCATAGCCCAAAACTAGGGTTCGATGAGGCTAAAATATGGTTTAAGCTCCTAACCATGATTTAAGAAGTTGTGCATTTGGCTTTCTATAGAATATCGATAGCTAATACTAATAATTGTAGCTTGTACTACATTAACATCATGGTTCGGGATCACGTGGTCTCCGAATCTCTTTCTAACGGAGTGACGTATTTTTAGGAAACATAGCGCAGCAAATGCAAAGTTGTTTGCCCTGTACTGTACAATTTGCTTAAATCAGATAACTGTCTCGTTTTTACGAACAACATGTTACCGGCAAATTGAAAGTAAATACAAATCTAGAGGACGTGAATATAAGAAATTAACGGTACTCGAATCTTCGTGAAAGTTATACGGTGTTATAAAGAAAGTTTAGCGCAACCGTAAAGCATGTAACTCAGCATCGTTGGTGCGCTATATATCATCGAAATCCATCCGTTTTGTTAGGAATGTTCTGAAGAAAATATACTGTAAAATGACGTAAGAATACGTCACGTCTGAACACCCAGTTCACAAACTTTCGGAAAGCACGTGATCACATACCCCGAGTATGCCAGTCTTACTTCACGAACTTTTGAAATGGATTCATTCACGAGAGGGTCGGAACATCGTTATAGTGACAACACAAATTGAAGTGACGTGCGATTAAAGCCAACGATTATGCTTGTTTGTGAAAATGATGTAGAAAATATCGCAATATCATACGATACACGTTTGTATGCTGCATGAAAAGACTTATTGCTTATAGTGGGCACATGATACACATATTTAGACGTCGTGTGCACTCGATGGTTCATACACGTGTCAATGTCTTCTGGCGATGTTGTTCATCCTTACATGTAGCGATCCCCGATATCCCTGTTTTGACGCTCATGTTTAATATTTGGCTTTTTGGTACGTGAGTGTAGAATCTGGTTATACCCACTATAAGAGTAGTATGATTAGTGTTACTCATATTATTGTTAGATAATGAGACTAAGTGACCCTGGTTTGATGAGGACCTGACACCAGATCAGGTTATTCTAATTTCAGGGCTCAATACATGCATGTATTTTATTAATCAAGTTAATGGAAATACTCTATTGGAAAATTTGAGTTTCCCCGTATTGATGCAATTAAAATATGGGAGTCGATTCCGTTAACCCGGTTGAAATTGCCCATAGCTGTTGACAGGTCGTTGAACACCATTAAATAAATAAATATTTTAAATAAATAAAAAAATAATTCCCCGTCCGTGAGGGCGACGGGAAAACCTTGGACATTAGATAGCCAACATTTCCATTTAGCGGGGATTAGACAGTCAATCTTCCGCTGGGGATATTACACAAATCACACAGACCAATCGGCTACATAGAAAAAAAGTACAGCCCCTGATGAGTATACAAAATTGATTTCCTATATACCGGAATTAGACGGACGATTTGTAATGGGTCTTAAAACCGTTGTAGTGTGTCCGTCACTTGTGTGAGAAGACATTGATAGGTGCATCATGACATCGATAATGTTCTCATCTTACATGTATATATACATCTGGTACATGTACAGTTACTTCGGCAGTAATGGATCATTATAGGAATGAATGGCCTTTTTGTGGAATTTATCGGGGTATAAACTTGGAAAAGTCGCGGGAATACTGGACGAAGGCCGGAAGGCCTCGTTCAGTATTCCCGCGACTTTTCCATGTTTATATCCCCGATAAATTCAACAAAAATGCCATTCATTCCTTATAATTCCAGCATTTGAAATAAATTCATCAAGAAAGTGTGTTTATTTTCCGTTTTCTTAAGAATTATTTTAACTGCGCCTCACGGTTACGGAAAGTAGTTCGGCGTGGGAGCTTACTGGGATATAAATTTTGGACAGAAACTTGCTACGAGCCAATCAAATGTTAGGAATTGTGTAAATATTTTCGTGCTGGAATTATTGTGAGTTACGGTTCAAGTCAACGTGTTGATGCTCTAAAAGGAACACAACGCCTCTTATTAAAATTGTAATACATGCGTATCATTAATTTCAAGATTCGTCATCTTTAGACTCAACTGACCAATTTTTCTAAAACCTAGCGCCTGTGTAACGCGTGTTTTATGAAGAAATCAACATACAGTAAAGCGTTCATGTAACTGGTGGCTTTCATGAATCGAATGTTTTAAAATAATTGTATCATAACACTGGAGTCGCTGCTTTCAAATAGTGTCCGAACATGATGTACATTTATACATAAACACTGCCCGGAGTTTTCCGCAAACCAGTGCAATAGATTGCAACTGGAAACGAGGTGAATACACAAACTAGTTTAGGTAAAAACAAACCACACCATTTGTATGTGTTATATAGTTAAGAACGAACGTGTATACAGCACAAATAATGGTATTTTTGGTCATGGTTGGTCATGTATATGTCCTTCGTTAATGTCATAAAGCTATGGTAAGTGTACATCATATAAGTTTCAATACAGCTTTCTACATCTTCGGCGATGGAACACATACGATAACCATACATTATGTACAGTGTTGGGAAACACTAGAGTAAGTAAGTAAGTAATTTGTTTATTATAGTGACATGTGTAAACAATATATATATATATATATATATATCGCAATGTTTAAGAGTCGGTATTCAGATACACCCGGCCCTATGTGCCTATATGTCACTTTTATCACAATTCATGAATATGTACATATATATAAATAAATACGCACATGCATTGTCACAGTTATACCTTACAGTGTATATGTCTCCATGTGGGAAAGTGTACATCACGGCACGTACATGTACAATAAACGCTGATTCAGATCGAATGTGTTTAGGGGACCACGTCGACGCCATTAGATTACTGAGATAATCTGGTTTAATCAATATTTGCAACTACCGTGATGTACTCTTTTCCACCCAACGGACATATACAAGTCCTAATAACTTATGATGACTGTGTGTGTTTCCAAACATTGTAGTTCCAATAATGTAGTAATACATCTCTCCTATCGACCCTGGAAGGCGGAAATGGTCGTCTGCTGCTTGTATTATACATGTATGTTGTTACCTAAAATAAAGCTGTTTCAGCGGCACATCAGAATTGTCACAAATGGAGACGATTCTAGTGCGTTGCTAAAGCAGTAATTATTACAAAATGTCAAAATTAGTAAACAAAAGAAGCAGACGACAAAACTCTATTCAGTGTTTTAAGGGTTAAATCTCACATTGAACTTATGAATATGAATTTTGCAAGTGTGTATGAACAATATGGCCACTGATCGCTCCGCATACTTGTGGGGGTTTATTTGAGGTCACATTGGTAAGACTAAGCAGGTGCTATTGATACAAGAATAATCTACGCATGTGCATTGCTTTAACCAAGAATTTCGCAGTTTTACGGGGATATTGTGTCACCAGAATTGTTAATTGTGTTTCTTTGCTTAACATGACGAAAAATTGTCTGTCATTTACTGTAGCGTATAATTCATCTCTAACGCCAGTATAATGGGTACACTGTGTGAGGAAATGTAGCTCGTTTTCTACTTGTTCGTTATCACATATTTTGCAAAGACATTCATCGGGTGACTCGCCCACATATCGTCCAGTTTCAATTCTAAGCGGAAGTATGCCACTAGAGACAAGTTACGCGGTCATAACCACAGGTGGATAAAGCGTGATAGTGATGGTAAACAAGTTAACATGTACTAATGAAGGTATTTAGAAACTAGCAGAACTTTGAAGTCAGAGAAATAAAATGGCCATCAAAGAAATCGCCTCTAAAGGCCTAATATTAGAGGAATATCAATACGATTAGCGTGGTAGTCGTGTTGTTTGATTATCCAGAAAATCGCCTAAAACCATATGTATTAAATCAGACAGTTCGTATGATGTCCGCATATGATAAAGCTTCAGGAAAAAAAATATAGCTTCAAAGTTTAACTCAGAATGGTTCGGAAATTATCAACGTGGTAATAACAACGATCTAGGCCAATTTCGCAAGTCGGATAAATTATGTATACCAAGATATATGCGAATACACACCACAAACGGAACAAATAAACGCAATTTAATTTCGATATTCAAACCATGAAGCAGAATGGACATTTATTATATACCTACCCATGAAATACATAGTTATACGATGTAAATGAAAGTCATATGTTCTCATCGATGAAATAAACAACTTCCGGTGAAAATACGACTACTTCCGCTATCTATATTCATAACGCGCACCTGAAAGAAAACAGCGCAAATAGTCTGCAAATACACATTCATTACCGTATACAGTCTAAAAAACTGATAATTTCCATGGAGCGGTATATTATAATAAATAGAATATTCATAGTATTGCAACGAATGTGACATATATGTTCACACCACTCGATGAACAGATATGTCATATTCGTTGCAAAAATATGAATATCCTCTATATATTAGTATGTGTCAATGTCAATTTGTTTCAATGTCCTCTCCTTTGGATAAAAAACAAACTATATTAAGTAACCAAACGTGTTTCAACTTGAATAAACAACTGCTAATTCTGTATCTTGTGCGATCAAAACAAAGTGCTTCCGAAATATACAGATGTTTATTTTATTAATTCAAATACATATTTGAGTTGTATAATATCACGAAATAATTCCAACACAAAAATATTTACACAATTCTCTAACATTTGATTGGCCCGTAGCAAAGTCTCTGTCCAAAATGTATATCCCAGTAAACTCCAACGCCGAACTACTTTCCGTAACCGTGAGGCACAGTTAAAATAATTCTTAAGAAAACGGAAAATAAACACATTTTCTTGATGAATATATTTCAAATGCTGGAATTATAAGGAATGAATGGCCTTTTTGTGGAATTTATCGGGGATATAAACTTGGAAAAGTCGCGGGAATACTGGACGAGGCCTTCCGGCCTTCGTCCAGTATTCCCGCGACTTTTCCAAGTTTATACCCCGATAAATTCCACAAAAAGGCCATTCATTCCTATAATAAATAAAGCATGTTACATGAGTGATGCTTTAATAGGATATTTATTAAACAAGTTTACTGAGTGCACAAGAAATGAGGCTATGCCAAGTTTCTTATGAAATGAGGCTATGCCAAGTTTCTTATGAAATCAGTCAACGAGTTCAATAAATCTCATATTGAATCAACACAAATGTCATATTCTATGTATTGCATAAGCACAGCACCATACATCGAAGCTGTAATGACCACCTAGTGTGTTTTCTGTCTAGTGTAGACTTACATATAGTCTAGTGTATTGTGATTTTTAATACACCGTGTTATTACATTGTGAAAACATATTTTATGCAATAAAGTTTATATCCATATTGCAGCATGGATGAGTATAAACATATGTCAATTATGTACAAAGTTACTTTGTCATGAGTAATCGCGCTTATTCCTCGGTATACACATTGTGTCTGACCTGTGGAATTGGTCTAGAGTTTTGGAGTTACAGCCGTGATAACTTCAGAACCAATTGGAGTTGAAGTTTGAAATAATGTTTTTCTTGGAGCTTTGACATACATGTATATGGACATCGGACGTGAGGTCTGGTTTTAAAACGGGGCTTGGGGAGATATTTTGGATAATCAAACATCACGACGCCGCACTCATCTTACTGACCTTCTTTTAATAATGCGTCTTTAGAGGAGATTTTGTTTTGTTATAATGAAATGTTTATTTCTCTGACTTTCTGCTAGTTTCTAAACATATTAATCAGGAAAGGTTTAACCATTTTTTCCATCCCTGCCACGCTTTCTCCACCTGTGGGTATAGTAGGTGTGATCTTAAATAAAGGCTAATGGGGCCCGTTTCTGTAAACTTCGTAAGACTAAGAAGTTTGTATGTTTAAAATTTGATGTTGGAATAACATTTACATTGACAGCTGATGTTGGAAAATCTTTAGCGGATGTGTTCACATGTAATGTAAGCGCAAAATAGTAACGCTAGTGAATCACGTTAGTGTGATAACCAAATTAATACCCATGCTACCCATTTTGCTAAGACAGACATTTAAGAGATGACTTCCTCAAACCGTTGACACAGATTTCAAAATTGCCAAAAATACCAGGCAGATGGCGTGTTCAGATATTGCCTAAATTGACGTCAGTGTTGTCCAGGACTACATGGACAACTGAAATGGTATGCTTATTCACTACTCTGTTCTTTTTAAAGCACCAGATTAGCACCAGCTATTTATCGTTGCGACATACATGTATGTTTTCACGAATTTACTCATGTGACCAGTTTTTCGCATATTGTATTATGTGGTATGACATGAATAAATATGGGCCCTGGCTGTGAAAAGCTAGCTTCCGCTGTATGTGACTAGTGCATCACTAGATCAGCATTCGATTCCGCGCAGTTTCAATATGCCTAATAGTATGTTATACCTCCATATAACAAGTTTGATCAATCGGTAATTAGTATTGTGATGCGAAGAAAGACCATTATTTACACTGGTCTCAAATGTCATACTGTTCTTGTTCTCAGTCGACGGCCCAATTACATGTATACATGTAACCGAGTTGTAGCCTATGTAACATCAATATACATACAGTACAGGGGCCCGTTTCACTAAACGTCGTATGACTAAAATGTTCTTAAGTGCAAAATTATGATAGTCTGTAAATTTCACATTAACAACGTTTTCTTGTAAATAATTATTGAATTTACATTTATTGAGCATAGGCTGCATATGCAGCCTATGCTCAATAAATGTAAATCAATAAATTGACATTTACAGACGATCTTAAATTTGAACTTACGAACATTTTAGTCGTAAGAAGTTTAGTGAAACGGGCCCCAGGACAGTACATTTCTTCAAAGTATTCTATGTTTGCAATCAATTTCACCCCAGCGCACAGTCCTGAACTATTATTACGCTCCCCTATTGTTACCCGGTACACAAATCATGCTGCATTGACACCTTGAATGGTGATATCGGCATGTGAATCATAAAATATTTCGTCATCTGTTTTGGTCGGCAACTTTTGTTGTCGAATACTCATAAGAACTGAATGGATGAACTTACCGAGGGGTAACAATAGGGGAGGGTAACAATAAGGAATTATACAGTCCTCCCATAGTGTTTGTTCCCCTATTGTTACCCGTCATAAAAATCATGTTGCATTGACTACTAGAATGGTGATATCGGAATAGAATGGTGATATCGGCAGCTGAATGTGTTCGATATCGAACTCCAAACCTCCGATACAATATTTCGTCATCTCTTTTGGTCGGTAACTTTTGTTGTCGGACACTCACAAAAACTGAGTGGACGAACTTACTGAGGGGTAACAATAGGGGAGGGTGAACAATTAGGGGTTATACAAATTGTATAGTCCTCCCTTATTGCTACGCTCCCCTATTGTTACCCGTCATAAAAATCATGTTTTATAGACGACCAGAATGGTCATATCGGCATACAATGGTGATATCGGCATGTGAATGTGCTCGATATCGAACTCCAAACCTCTGATACAATATTTCGTCATCTGTTTTGGTCGGCAACTTTTGTTGTCGGACACTCACAAGAACTGAATGGACGAACTTACCGAGGGCTAACAATAGGAGAGGGTAAACAATAGGGGGTTCTACAGTCCTCCGATATTGTTACCATCCCCTATTGTTACCTGGGTAACAATAAGGGAGGGTGAACAATAGGGGGTTCTACAGTGCGTAATAGCATTTACACTTCGCGCACTAAAATATAAAAAAAACCTGCAGGGCGTTGACGTTCATACTTCGCTATATTGTTATTGAGAGACAATTGAACAATATGACACAAAAATATTACCATAAACTTACCTAATAAAATGTTTATTAGCAAAATTCTTAGGTCACTCTCCACGAAGTATAAAGTAAACAAAGAACGCTTCAAACGCACATTTGGAAAGACTACTCCGTCATAACTGTTATGTAATACAGTGTAATGCAATTAATTAGAGTTATGTACTCAGAACTAGACTTCAGTGACTTCTTTCCATTGACGTTCCGTTGGCCAAGAAAAAGTATGATACATAACATGTGCAGGTCAAACACAATAGTGTGTTGCACAACATAAACAATATGAACTATATCGGGACGAATACTATAGACATAGAGACGAACAGTGTAAGCCCTCAGCAGGCTGCGCAAGTTCGCAGGCTTATCTGGGACTACGCTGGTCGCATATATACAATGAAACCTCTCTAAACCGGACACCCTGTGTGTCGGGTTTATAGATGTTCCACTGTAAATCAGTCGTTTGACCATTCTAAGACGTAAATGTGTGCTATGCAATCATGAATAGACATTATCATCTGGGATAAATGACCAAGAAACCCATCAATACTAAGATCACAGATGTGTATTGGTGTCCGGTTTAGAGAGGTTCCACTGTATTGAAATCCCCATACCGAGAGTCGCATCTCAGTATACAGTTCGTGTAGCATGTCTGATAAAGGGAGATAAGTGTTATTTGTAATACATCTTGTAACAGAATAACAGTAATTTCCCTTTCCAACAGGCTACGGTGAAATAGCATACAATGGGGTCAGCGTGTAAGTGCACACACGAACGAACACGACAGGTTGGTTCCAACCTGTCGTGTTTGTTCGTGTGTGCACTTACACGCTGACCCCACTGTACAGTTATTGCATGGCCATTGGGGGAACAGTGAAAACTATGATATTTAGTTGTCGTCTTGGTCAGAAACAATTTGTAATGTACGGAAGCCCATTAGGGCCATTTAACTTTTTTTTTTCTTTTCTTGAATTTTCGAGATCTTTTCCTGAATTTTCAAGATACTGTCTTGAATTTTCGAGATCTTTTCTTGAATTTTCAAGATGTTTCTTGAATTTGCAAGTTCTTTTCTTGAATTTTCAAGATCTTTTCTTGAAAATTCAAGAAAAGATCTCGAAAATTCAATAAAAGAACTTGAAATTTCAAGATTTCAAGATGTTTTCTTGAATTTTCAAGTTCTTGAGAAAAGATCTTGAAAATTCAAGAAATGGAAATTGAAAATTCAAGAAAACATCTTGAATAAATGGAAATTAAAAAAAAGTGAAGTGGCCCTAATGGGCTTCCGTAGTAATGGCCCTCTTTTGAAGCGTTATTTATTGGAGTGGTCAGTACGGGTATGGTGTAGCACACAGTTTGCGTGTATGTGTGGTTGTTCATGATAGCACGTGGAAAATGTGCGAGTTCTGATATTTTGGCCGTTCGTTGGCATTCGAGTTTTCGTGTTCGATCAGTGTGGTCGTCTTTTTGTAGTGTTATCCCACCCACCCGGAATGGTTGATACTTCCCATTAGGTCAAAGCGTGTGAACAATTATATTTCAATTTAAAGTTAGTTTTCATGTATTTATTGTGAAATATTAATGTATCTAGCTAATTTCTAAGTTTGCATAGCTTAAGCATTTCGATATTAAAGCAACGTGTAAGGTGTAATAAAATAGCGTAGACATACAGTATGTATATAATTATATATATTACAAATAGTCAATATTTTTCGGGAAATTGGCACATTACAATTGAGACAGTGACTATGGGATCTAATAAAAGTTACATGTGCAGTTTGATGTTTGTTTGGCTTAGATGACATCAATCTCGTCGAGTCGTTCCAGCCCGGGTTCTCGTTATCGAGCGGAAAGATGCCAGACAAGAATTGTTATGTTTGATGACGATGTGACCACACTGACCAAATACACGAACTATCTATGCCAGTTCTCGTTTCTTATTGTTATATTGTGCTATGTTTTATCATGCTAGTCATGGAACATAAGGTGGTGCCATTGTTTCTGTTGCTAGAGAATATACATATTTTATTTACGGCTGAGTTTACGAAAGAGCAAATAATTGCTCTGTTCAATAGATTTTAGTATTACCCAACTCCAAATACAAGTGGATATTCCATACTTCCATGGGGTCTGACGTGCCTGGGCAATAGTTCCGCGTGCCTGTGGAATAGTCAAAACTAGTTCACCCCCGAAAATCATGATGTCATGATTTGTGTCGAAGATTACATCAATTCAACGCAATTTACGTCCATTGTGTCACATAGATCTACACCGTTTACAGGTTGAGCAATAAAACAGTTATTTCATGGTCATTCAGGGAACAGCCAAAATATATTGCTCCTCGGTGCTTATTATACCTACCTTCGGCCTCGGGCAATAGTGCATCGGATCGTCCTTAGCACCTTGTTTTGTTACCCAAACTGGGGCCCGTTTCACTAAACTTCTTACGACTAAAATGTTCGTAAGTGCAAATTTAAGATCGTCTGTAAATTTCAATTTATGTTATATGTGGTAGGCAATCAAATGATGAGGGTAAACACATAATAATACGATGAACACAATATAAATGAGAAACATGTATACAATGATAAAATTAGATTAGGTAGGCAATCAAATGATTAAGGTAAATATAAAATATTGTCAAGGGTGAAAGCAGTATTTGCTATTCCACAGGCACAGGCATGCGGAATGATTGCTCAGACACATGCAACTAAGTCTCAGACGCGTCAAAATCCAGAGAATTCGTCAATTGTACAGTGAAAACCCTCTAAACCGAACACTCGGGAAAATACAGATGTATCTATGAATACAATAAATTTCATGATTGCAAAACACTAGAATGTGTCATGAAATGCTCACATGTCTGATTTACAGTGAGACATCCCCAAACCGGACACCCTGTGGACCTTCAGGGTGTGCGGTTTGGAGAGGTTGTCCTGTCTCGGGATTTGGCTAATAAGAAAGCAATAAAAATGAGCAGGTAAATGAAAGTGATATTACATGTATGTTAACCCTTTGAACCCTAAGGAACTGGAATGGACTGTGATATGCTAATGTTCCGACCAATATAATGGTCACAAAATGATTTTCAGATTCGTCCATTTATGAAAAGGGGGTGTTTTTGTTCTCAAAAATATTAAAATTACTTTCAAAAAGTGCAGATCCTGATGAGACGGCTCGTTACGAGCCGGCTCATCTGGATCTGCACTTTTTGCATAAACCGATATAGCGGGATTTCGGGTTCAAAGGGTTAATGCCATACTAAGCAGGCGGTAATCACATAGTGTAAACACCGCCTTCAACAGACACGAAACCAGCCAGTGGGTCGCTTCACTAAACTTCGTATGACTAAAATGTACGTAAGTGTAAAATTATGATAGTCTGTAAATTTCACATTGACCATGCGTTCTAGTAAACAATTATTGGATTTACATTAATTGAGCATAGGCTGCTCAATAAATGTCAATCCATCCATTGACATTTCCAAACGATCCTGAATTTGCACTTGCGAACAGTTTAGTCGTACGAAGTTTAGTGAAACAAACCACAGGGGGCCGTTTCACATTTTGGTCGTACGAAGTTTAGTGAAACGGCCCCAAGGACTGGAAGCGTAAGAAGAACACTCTCTATGGAACGAATGCGTCACAGTGCATAAAGGTCAATAATTTAAAATTAGCCTTTCAACCCTAAGGAACTGGAATGGACTGTGATATGCTAATGTTCCGACCAATCCAATGGTCACAAAATGATTTCAGATTCGTCCATTTATGAAAAAGGGGTGTTTTTGTTCTAAGAAATATTAAAATTACTTTCAAAAAGTGCAGATCCTGATGAGACGGCTCGTTACGAGCCGGCTCATCTGGATCTGCACTGTTTGCATAAACCGCTATAGCGGGCTTTCGGGTTCAAAGGGTTAAGCTACCAACAACAACACTTTATATACGTTGTGTAAATTTTATTATCCATTTTTGTTATAATATTTTATTATAACCTATTAAATTTATATGTTCAATAGGGACGTGAAGAAAAAAACAGATGTATTTATGACACCTCCAATTTTGAATATTTCGTGTGGTTGGTGGGAGACAATTTCATCGTTAACTATTTTTTTGATTTTTTGGGGGTGGTGGAGTAGTATAGAGGGTGGAGAAATGATGCCACCGTTAGGTGGTATCATTTTGACTCCCTCTATACTACTTGATGAAATATGGCGCAGCAAACGCGTCTTCATGAGCTGCGAAAATAAAGAGACCACCAAATGCAGCTTAACAAGACGCGTTTGACGCGCCATATTACATCAACATCCGTTACGTAATAAGGACACTATAAAAGAATACGTACTTTGAATCGATACTTGTTGTTGTTGTACTGAAATGTAACAATAACGTTCGACCGTGTCCAGCCGTGGGTAAACGTTTAACGTGGCACTCGGGAACTGTTTGAACCCGCGGCCTACGGCCTTGGGGTTCAAACAATTCCCTCGTGCCACAACAAACGTTTACCCACGGCTGGACATTGTCGAACCTTGCATTACCAATGTAGACAAATTACAGTGAAACCCATACCATGTAAAACAAATAACAATCACATTGAGATGTTCTGGGTGTCTGGTTTAGAGAAGTTAAACTGCGAGCATAACCTTCATACAGCGTATCGGATTGCTGATAAGGCGCAAAACATAATATACGACTCGATTCGGGCACACTTATGTAATTAAAATACCAAAGGCTTGCTTTGTTTACCGAAAGTATAAGGGAATGAATGCAGGCTGGTCTCCCGCGATGTGACATAGATCCTGTAATCGTCGGGGTCGTGTCTTCTGACAATACCGGCTTTGTTGTCGTTCAACAAAGCCCACTCGTGTCCGTCCGTCCGGCCGTATAGGTCTACGTCAGCCTGTATTAGTGTGATTAACTTCGTGTGTATTATGCTGATCGTCGTTTATTAATTAAAGTTCGTATGTTGGACAGTGGAACCTCTCTTAACCGGACACCCTGGGAGGTCCTCAGGGTGTACGGTTTATGGAGGTTTCACTGTAAGAAGCACATCACTAAAGGGTGTTGTCATTTGTAATTATGAGCAGACTCGACAATGAAATAAATTACTGTGAAATCCATTTAAATTAATCACAATAGAGTCACCTGGGTGCCCGGTTTAGATAGGTTCCACCGTGTGTTTGCAAGTAGTCAAATACTTTAGTCACTGTTCATGGGGCCCGTTTCACTAAACGTCGTACGACTAAAATGTTCATAAGAGCAAATTTAGGATCGTCTGGAAATTTCAATTGTCAGAATTTATGGATTTACATTTATTGAGCATTTGCTGCATATGCAGCCTATGCTCAATAAATGGAAATCCAATAATTATTTACAATAAAACGTTGTTAATGTGAAATTTACAAACTATCATAATTTTTCACTTACGAATATTTTAGTCGTACGAAGTTTAGTGAAACGGCCCACCAGAATACTACAGTGGAACTTCTCACAACGGGACACACAGGCCAGCGTTTACCATCATGTTCCTATCCGAATCAGCATGACTCATTATTGCAGTTTCATGTATAAGGCGAGCCATGTGATTTATCACCAAAGAAGCTATGCGATTTTTCATGACAACAATTTACAAAATTTACGAGTTTTCTGTAAATGACGTCGTAAATTGACGAAATATAATTTTTCCATTTGCTCTGATAATGTCTTCAACTTTCGCCGTCAATTATAGATAATATTACAGTAATTTCGGAAAATATTTTTCACGCAAAATCGCACTTCCTCTTCGTTGCGAAATCACATGGCTTGTCCCATATGTTCCCCGTCAGTCGACGCCATGGGCGTGGATATATGAGGCACGTCATGTGATTTTGTACCTTCGGACATCTGATTGCGTAATTTCATTAAATACGTTTACAAACTTTACAATATTTTTCACAAAGAAAGTCAAAAGTTGACAAAATTGTACATGCAGAATTATGGAATTATGTTCCGTATGTACTCTGAAAATTTTGTCAACTTTTGACGCCATTTACGAAAAATATTGTAAATTTTGTAAACGTATTTCATGAAATTACGCAGATGTCCGAAGGTACAACCTCACATGGAGTGTCTCATATATGTGCCCGTCTAGGCTGGAGTAAACACCAGCTGGCTGGCTTTCTTATTCAGTTGGTCATATTTAATATATGTGCGTTTTATTTATTACATTGAATGGATGACAAAGATATTTGCCAACTGTCAATGTCATTTATGGAGTTTTATGGAAATTTATGAAATTGTTGAGGAAAGATGCGAGCCGTCCCATTAGCCCATGTATGAACGAGCAATTGTCTCATCGGACTAGTATGGAACGCCAAATGTACATAAACTCAAATAAGTATTGCTAGCTCTAAATAATTATTTCTATCACTAACTATTTAGAGCTGGCTCCAAATTGTTTACAGATTTGGAGCTAGCTCTAAATATTTAATGCTAGCTCTAAATATTTAATGCTAGCTCTAATTATTTAGAGCTAGCAATAACTATTTGAGTTTATGTAGATGTGTCGTTCCATAGACTAGATACCCCAAAACATGGGGCAAGGTAGTGCATTTCTGTGTGATTTACGGCCACCATACGTACTCCAGTTCAATTCTAGATAACAGGTGGTAATCTAGCTGTTCATTTCTACGGAGCCCCACAGGGGACGTAGAATTTTTTTTTTATTAATTCGTTCCCACGAAATAACAATTCGTTCCCTCAATTTAACAATTCGTTCCCACGAATTAACAATTCATTCCCTCAATTTAACAATTCGTTGCCACGAATTAACAATTCGTTCCCGTGGGAACGAATTGTTATTTCGTGGCAACGAATTGTTATTTCGTGGGAACGAATTGTTAAATTGAGGGAATGAAGTTAATTCGTGGGAACGAATTGTTAAATTGAAGGAACGAATTGTTATATCGTGGGAACGAATTGTTAATTCGAGGGAACGAATTGTTAAATTGAGGGAACGAATTGTCATTTCGTGGGAACGAATTATTAATTCGAGGGAACGAATTGTTATATCGTGGAAACGAATTGTTAATTCGAAGGAACGAATTGTTAAATTGAGGGAACGAATTGTTATTTCATGGGAACAAATTAATAAGAAATATCCATGTCCCCTGCGGGGCACCCTACATTCCATACATGGGTGTATTGCATGGGTGATGATTTAATATGACATTTATTAAACAAGTTTATTGATTTCATAAAAAAACTAGGCTATTAGTCAATGAGATTAATACTTATCAAATCAAATCAACACAAATCATCGATTTTATTTATTACATATAAAGCACAATATCATACATTGAAGCTATACTGGTCACCTACTTATAACGTTTTTACTGACGGGTTCGTTTATATGTTTATTACACTAGAACATAATGATGCTGTTGTTATGCATTACTATCTAAGCTATCTTCTCTCACTATTTGTCAATTTTTATATTTCAAGATACTTGAAATCATCAAGCAGCTTGATTGGATGAGCCTGAGTTGTGTTACAGCTCAGGCTCATACAATACAATTGTTTGATCGCTAGTTGGCATTGCCAATATACGTTCAGAAACGTTCATAATCAAGATTAACCCAAAAGGTTGTGTTGTACATTGCGAAAAATAATGTTATGCAATACATGTATTTATGTATAAGAAACATGAAACGTATGTCTTCAGAATCTGCTCCACTCATCTTGCCACAGTATAGTTGCATCTGTGAAGCAACACAAGAATGACGTATAAAGTCAAATTAACCCTTTTAACAATACATACCTCTTTCGTGGTATTTTCAAACGGTGTAGATCCAGATGAGCCGGCTCGTGACGAACGGTCTCATCAGTACACGTACCCACCCGCACTTTTTGTAATTAATTAGAAAAAAACACCCCCGTCTTATAAATGAATTTGTCTGAAAAGCATTTTGTGACGCTTGGATTGGTCGGCAAATTAAAGGTGCATGCCCACGGGCCAGGTTATATGTTATCGTCAATTCGCTACATATGACCTTGTCCGGGGAAAATACAGTAATTCACCATTTCCCGACGATATAATTGGAATTATTATAGAAAATACAGTAATTCACCATTTCCCGACGATATAATTGGAATTATTATAATTCATATATATCAAACATGAATGTCCACACTGATATCAGGGGCGATAACCGTGTTTCCTTAAAACGTTAACAGACATTACTATTTATTCTCTTGTATTTATGTCTTGATGTGCAATAATCATATTTTATAATCTGTAGAAAATATTATTTTTTTCAGGTGACTCATTTAATTAGCATAAATAATTAAAGAAATATAATTTGCCTCATTTGCATTTGAAAATAGTCTGATACCACCGCGAGTCACTATCAGTGAACTAAATATTGCTAAATGATTATATTTGTATTGCGGGCACCGGCAATTTTTAGAACTCGTGGAATAGTGACACAATTATACACTTATTTATAAAGAACATGTTGTGCCTACTGTGTTAGCAAGTACCTGTAACATATCAAACTGCTATCCATTTATTTAGGGTTGAAACGGTTAAACTGATTGACCTGCGATTTGTTATGGAATGTACCACATATCCACTGTCAGTTAAACGTGCTTTTGATATTGCTGATAATTTGAGGTGATTGTCGTCATATTAGATTCCGGGATTATCGACCTGCGTTATGTATCGCAGTAGTTCGCAAATATTATTCATGAAAGTACGGAAGCCCATTAGGGCCACTTCACTTTTTTTAATTTCCATTTATTCAAGATGTTTTCTTGAATTTTCAAGTTCTTTTCTTGAATTTTCGAGATCTTGAAAATTCAAGAAAGTATCTTGAAAATTCAAGAAAAGATCTCGAAAATTCAAGAAAAGAACTTGAAAATTCAAGAAAATATCTTGAAACATTCTTTATTAGAAACGATCTTGAAAACTGAAGAAAAGATCTTGAAAATTTGAGAAAAGAACTTTAAAATTCAAGAAATGATCTTGAAAATTCGAGAAAAGAACTTGAAAATTCAAAAAAAGATCTCGAAAATTCAAGAAAGTATATTGAAAATTCAAGAAAATATCTCGACAATTCAAGAAAAGATCTTGAAAATTCAAGAAAAAATCTTGAAAATTCAAGAAAATATCTCGAAAATTCAAGAAAAGATCTTGAAAATTCAAGAAAAAATAAATGGAAATAAAAAAAAAGTGAAGTGGCCCTAATGGGCATCCGTATGACAGTCAGTAACAGTTTATATAATAATTTCGTCAACGAAAGATCAGGAAAAAATGTGAAGAATGATACAATTATGTATGTAATCCGAGACCATGGCCCACGGTGTATTTCAAACGTTTTAATAAGTTGTTGTGTTGTTGAAATATACAGTGGGGTCAGCGTGTAAGGCACACACGAACGAACACGACAGGATGGTTCCAACCTGTCGTGTTCGTTCGTGTCTGCACTTACACGCTGACCCCACTGTAGTAACTTTGATGGCTGCTTGGCTGGCTGAAGCGCTGGCTGGTTGGTTGGTTGGTTTGCTGACTGACACGCGGGCCGGATGCCTGGTTGACACCTGGTTGGCTGGTTGATGTGTTGGTTTAGCTGACTGACACGTACAATTTGTAAACTGGATGGCTGGTTGGTTGCTTGTTGACACGCTGGCTGGCTGGCTGGCTGGCTGGCTGGCTGGCTGGCTGGCTGGCTGGTTGGTTGGCTGGTTGATACGCTGGCTGGTTGACACGCAGACTGGCTGATTGGTTGGCTGGTTGACACATACCTGGCTGATTGGTTTGCTGGTTGACACACTGGCTGGCTGATTGGTTTGCTGTTTGACACTCTAACTGGATGTCTGGTTGGTTTGCTGTTTGACACTCTAACTGGATGTCTGGTTGGTTTGTTGGTTGACACACTGGCTGGCTGATTGGTTTGCTGTTTGACACTCTAACTGGATGTCTGGTTGGTTTGCTGACTGACACGCTGGCTGGTTTGTTGGCTAGTTGACACGCTGATTGGTTGGGTAGTTTTCTGGTTGAAGGGCTGGCTCTCACACTGACTGGTGCTGGTGGTCAAGTTGACATACTATAAACAAAATTGCTACCCCGCTCCATACCTCTCGCGAGGATAGCAATTTAACCCCATCTATTTAATGTAACACATGGAAGAGTGATTTTTTCAATCGGTTAAGGGGCGTGTTTGATATGTTAGCGATACAAAACTGTCAAAGCTGCATCAATAAAGTACATGTGTATTAATAAAGAACATACACATGCAGAAATTGGTTATTTTACCGTGGCAAGGTGTTTATCTGTCATTTACATGTATATATTGCTTCATTTAGTTATGTTGAACAACGTCAAGAGAAATGATGGCTTCCATGGGAAAATGATTTCCCTGCTCTATTATTGTTACTAGTTCTACATCAAGGATTATTTGTTTCATACAATATACAGTTTGCTAAATTGTTACCTACATGCACCAGGTTTGGGTATGCACTTCGGTTGCTCACAGTTTGTGAATGGTTCAAATTGTAGCCGTAGATATCATATCGGAGGCGAATTATTGTAGCTAATACCATGGTGTAAGGTGTAGCATAGTAGCAGGATATTGGCAAAAAGTGTAGATCCAGATGAGCCGGCTCGTGACGAGCCGTCTCATCAGGATCACAGGTGGAAGACTCGGACCTAGGACACCAAAAATATGCCTATTAAAAATAATCCCATTACCCCACCCACTTGGTCTCGTACAGTACTATACGCTATATCAAGGTGAGCATAAATAGCGCTATTATAGAAAGAGCCCTCTTTTTTCCGACTCGCACAAACACAATAAACATCGATTAAATGTATGAAATATGTCTCTGGCAATCGATAAAGGTATTAGGTGTGTGAATATACTCACTTCAAATCGCTGTTTCAAGTATTTATTGAGTTATTCGCGTTTAGATTACCCCATCCAAAGCGAAAGTTGCGTGTACGAAAGAATCTCACACAGAATCGGAGGCCGTCCGGCTGGATTATCAGTCATATTTGGCCGATAGCTGATCGCCAGCTCAAACTAAAGTCGTGCACCATGATCATATACATTAGAGACTTCAACCATACAAAGTTCGTCCAATTGTGATCGTTCGCCGATCTAAAAAACACTTTTTTCTATAATTTCGTTCATTATCTGGAACTGGGTCAATGCACTATCTTCCATAATACAACCACCGAAGCGTCTATGTAAGAACATCTCTGATTGGTTAAACCTAAAAATAGACGCGAGGACTTTCTCTTTTCAGGGTTTCCGGAAGACATAATCATGAATGAAAGTCAATAAAATTAGAAAAAAGTGTTTTTTAGATCGGCGAACGATCACAATTGGACGAACTTTGTATGGTTGGAGTCTCTAATGTATATGATCATGGTGCACGACTTTAGTTTGAGCTGGCGATCAGCTATCGGCCAAATATGACCGATAATCCAGCCGGACGGCCTCCGATTCTGTGTGAGATTCTTTCGTACACGCAACTTTCGCTTTGGATGGGGTAATCAAAACGCGAATAACTCAATAAATACTTGAAACAGCGATTTGAAGTGAGTATATTCACACACCTAATACCTTTATCGATTGCCAGAGACATATTTCATACATTTAATCGATTCTTATTGTGTTTGTGCGAGTCGGAAAAAAGAGGGCTCTTTCTATAATAGCGCTATTTATGATCACCTTGATATAGCGTATAGTACTGTACGAGACCAAGTGGGTGGGGTAATGGGATTTTTTTTAATAGGCATTTTTTTGGTGTCCTAGGTCCGAGTCTTCCACCTGTGATCAGGATCTGCACTTTGTGCAAGTAAATACCGCAACGTCGGTGCAATCTATAATGTATTATACAGTGAAACCTCTCTCCCCAGGGTGTCCGGCTTAGAGAGGTTCCACTGTAAATCAGGCATATGGTCATTCTGAAATGTATTGGCGTGCTTTGCAATCATGAATTTATTGTAGCGAGTTGACATACCAGCTTGGTTGGGCTTGATTAGCTACATACATGTAATAATGTTAACATTTAACGTTTTGTTATAGGTTTATTTCAAAATCATATGTACATACATGTATAAACAGAGCAGCTCCAATTATTATGATATAACGTTCTGTTTATTTAATATATGTATTAAAATCGTTGACTAATTTTAACTTGGCAACGCCTCGTTTCTAATGACATCAGTAAACTCGTTGACTTTTCGTCGCCGTGGCCCAGTGGATAAGGCATCCGCCTTACAACTTGGAGGTTGAAAGTTCGAGCCTAAGCTCGGACTGATATGGCCGGGTCGTGACCTGTCAGCTAGTGACATCAAAGGTACCAGTCGCCTACCTGGGGGCCGTTTCACTAAACTTCAAACGACTAAAATGTTCGTAAGTGCAAAATTATGATAGTCTGTAAATTTCACATTAACCTTGTTTTTGTGTAAACAATTATTGGATTTACATTTATGGAACATAGGCTGCATGCAGCCTATGTTCAATAAATGTAAATCGATCAATTACAATTTCCAGACGATCCTAAATTTGCACTTACGAACATTTTAGTCTTACGAAGTTTGGTGAAACGGCCCCCTGATGACTGACATATAGTATAGGAATTGGGAAGTTCTGCTTCTCAAGTCTACGATATCTCATTAGTCAAATTGACTGAGCCACTCAATAAATGATAACAATATCAAAGCATTACAAAATAATATAAATCCTCTATTTAATATACATGTATATAGCAATGATAATACTAAGTATTTTCTAAATATTCAATATAATCATCTCTCGCACATTAATTATTGGCAGGCGGCCGCTTTTATTCGGAAACATTACTCAAAAGTTCAATGTCATTATTATCAATGGTATTATTATCGACTACAGTAGATTTCAGATATTCAGTTTTATATATTTCACATGACTTGTATGTTTTTATAGTAGTGCATATGCACTTGATTATTACTATGTAGACGCTTGTATATCACTATACGGAAATCTGATCAGGGGCTACATATATTGAATATTCAGTAGGCCAGGTATCATCCATTGCTGAAAGTGAATAATTGAGACATGCCTGTGATTTTGTACCTTCGGACATCTGCGTAATTTCATTAAATATGTTTACAGAATTTACAATATCTTTCATAAATAAAGTCAAAAGTTGACAAACTTTTCAGGGTGCATGCGGAATATAATTCCGCATGTACTCTGACAAGTTTTTCGACTTTCGACGCCATTTACGGAAAATATTGTAAATTGTGTAAACGTTTTTCATGAAATTACGCTGATGTCCGAAGATACAATATTACATGAGGTGTCTCATATATGTTCTCATGATCACATTGTCTGGCTGGGCAATTGATATGTGTCTACACCGGTGTCAACTATTACTTGTCCTAGTTCTGATACGAGATCTTACAGTTTATATGTGGCTGTGCCTGGAGAAATGGGGATTATTGGTTTTGCGACCAGTGTAAATCCAGATCAGCCTGTGCATCCACAGTCTGATCAGGATATGCACTGTTCGTCATTCCATTAATGAAAGTGGCGACATGCCTTGTAACAAGCAATATTGAGTGTGCTATTTGATCAGGAGCTACACTGGTCATAAATCTCATAAGCCTCATTTCTCCAGGCATGTACGCCTATTACAAACTACATTAAGCAATTAGAGATCGATATAACCGTACATAATCAGAGAATGGAATTATAATATAATCGTTGTGTCGACGGAAATACATGTATTACTACGTCCGTGACTGAATCGCCAACAGTGCAGCCCCGGATCAGACTGCGCGGATGCACAGGCTGATCCGGGGCTACGCTGGTCGCAAATACCATAAGGTCCGTTTTCTCATCCGACGGCACGTGTGAGGACACATTTAGCAGTAACCGAGTTCTGCTGAGCTTCATTTGTCCTCAGTCACACACAGGTATTTTGATACGGGACTGAATACGAAAACCCCATCACTATCCCACGACTCGAGGTCGTACCAAAACGGCGCCAATACATCGGCAATTTCCGTAAACTTCCGACGAAGTATGCGTTAATTTTAAAGCGTACATGTCATATTCGACAGCAGCTGTTGATTTCGGTTATAAACGTATTCACAGATGTCGATTTCATCCTGTTGACACGACTTGGACGAAATAAGGTTGGTTTTATGACACGTGGTCCGATATTGTAATTTGGATAATACACGCATCTTCATTGTGTTGAGTGCGGAGATCCCGTTTCTTCACTCAGTCTGAATACAGTAATCGGAGTGGCGGGGCCATTGGCGACATCCATGGCAATTTATGCTGAATTAATTTTTGTCGTCTGCTGTTTATTTCTTGTTTTTAATATTTCGGTATTAAACATATTTTTATAGCGCATGGGAATCGTTTCCAGCGGATGCGAGAGGATTTCGATACTCTGTCAATCATGTTCTGTTAGGAAATAATATGTGAAAAAAAAACCAGAAGACGACAAATTTAGTTTACCGACATTCAATGGCACACTGTGAGGAATTATACATGTGGTTTATATTAACCCTTACAATTCTGAATTAATTTGTATCGTCTGCAGTTCTGTTATTATTTTCCATTTTTCTCATCAAGAACATGCTTTGAAAGGACTTTAGAAATGGAAATGATTCTTAAGTGCTGACAACTCATGTTTTATTGAGAAAGAAGACAAAATATGAAACAATGGCAGACGACATTTTTTGTTACCCGCATTCTAAGGGTTAATATATACGTCAGGACGCCGATCTCGACAGTCGTGATTGGGACATTCATTCAAGCTGTGTGATGGATATTTTGAATTCTGCTGCCAATCTGGAATTATGGCCAGCCGTTTGACCCAAGGTTAGTTCACAGGGGATATATGTACATATGGAATATTTGCTAGTCTACATTATGAACTGGGGACCGTTTCTCTAGACTTCGTACGACTAAAATGTTCGTAAGTGCAAGATTATGATAGTCTGTGAATTTCAGATTAACAATGTTTTCTTGTAAACAGTTATTGGATTTTCATTTATTGAACATATGCTGCAAAATTATGCTCAATAAATGTAAATACATCAATTGAACTTTTCAGACGATCCTAAATTTGCACTTACGAACATTTTAGTTGTACGAAGTTTAATGAAACGGGCCCCCAAAAGATGTACATTCAACGAGACATTGTAGATCCGGGGGCCCGTTTCACTAAACTTCGTACGACTAAAATGTTCGCAAGTGCAATCTGTAAACTTCACTTGATGGATTTACATTTATTGAGCATAGGCTGCTTATGCAGCCTATGCTCAATAAATGTAAATCCAATACTTGTTTACAAGAAAACATTGCTAATGTGAAATTTACAGACTATCATAATGTTGTACTTACGGACATTTTAGTCATACGAAGTTTAGTGAAACGGGCCCCAGATGAGCCGGCTAGTAGCGAGCTGTCTCATCAGGATCGGCAGTATTGTTATCATGATCTTCGTTACTTAAAATACTAATTGATAAATAAAATGGTCAAAGAGAATAGCACGGCAGAGTCAATGAGAGATTTGAAGGGGTGAACTGGTTAATGGTTTAACCCTTTCAACACCAAGTAACTTAATAGGATGTTCCATGCCAATGTTTCTCGCTATTTCATTAATTTTGTTCATTCAAATTATCCCATTCTTCTAAAAGGGTAATCTGTACGACGTTTAAAATTATTAACAAACAGTGGAGATCCTGATGAGACGACTCGTTACGAGCCGGCTCATCTGGATCTGCACTGTTTGCAAATATTGTCTCTATAGAGGTATGTGGTGTTTAAAGGGTTAACATGGTATGTAGTGAAACAACTATGTTCCCTTGTTAAGAAATGTGCAGTATTAAACAGTCACATCCTTTTATAGCTGAAAACCTTTATTAAGCAGCCATATGTAAGTTACAAATGTATTGTTAGTCATTACTTTCAGTGATTATATATGTATGTGTTCGTTTCAATTTAACCTCTGGTGAGATGGGGACATATCAGCAAATGACATATACATGCAGAATACCATCAGATAAAGAGCCGGTCCATTGTATATGTAGAAACATAGTTTGCAATTTTAGGCAATTGTCGTAAATTTAGGTAAACATGCCAGGTAAAGTTATTTCCCGCGTTATTTATGCTTTACTTGACAACCTTGTTAACATTAATCTCGTCAACCCACATAATGCTGGAAACAAACACCGTTGTCTGCTGTCGTTTTAAATGTTGTATTCTCTCTCAATACAACACGGTTTGGCATCAGTGTTTACTCATTTCCATTGGAAATTATGATTTGTATGTCGTAGGGTCTTAGTGCAATAATGGTCATTTGTCTATTTATTTTGAACGTTGTTTTTTTTAGCAGTATCAATGTGTATGATCACGTGGTACTAATAACAACAACAAGTACCGATTAATAGATTCTTCGCAAAAACGACATAAGTTTGTGCCAAACTCACTAGACCACCAAATGCAGCTCATGAAGACGCGTTTGCTGCGCCATATTTCATCATAATCATTTGCATAGTAAGACAAATATCAAATAATACTTTCTTTGGAGTGGGCGACATTGTTGTTGTTGTAACCACGTGATCGTGCCCCTTGATACACTGTATACCTCTATCAGATCTTAACCCTTACACTGTTGAATTAAATTTTGTCGTCTGCTGTTTATTTTATATGTTACATTTTTTCTCATTGAAAACATACTTTGACAGCACATTATAATCATTTCCATTGGTAATGATTCTGAAGTGCTGTCAAAACATGTTTTATTGAGAAAGAAAGGAAAATGTGAAACAACAGCAGACGAGAATTTTCGTTCCCAGCATTCTAAGGGTTAATGGCCATAGCCGATGCATTTATAATCAAAATTAAGTACATGTATTTTAAATGACTTTTGTCTTGCATGTTCTATGAAAATGTAACTATTTTGAATAACTGACCAATCGACGTATATACGTATACAGGGCTCCAGATAAGGAATTAGTAATTGAGTATTTTCACTCCATCATTTCTGAAGCAATTGGGTATTTCAAATTTGTAATTGTGTTACACATCAACCGACAAATGAAATACCAAGATGTGTTTTCATGGCAAATAAGACAAATATGCTATATTTGTGGTCTGTTTATTGTTTTCTGCAGCATGTTAAAGGTACCACAACATTGTTATAGCTTTTTGATACTCGCTACTTCTGATTTCAATTGGGTTTTTGGCAATTTTAATTGGGTATTTAAGCAAATACGCAGCTTATCTGGAGACTGCGTATATATAGTCATTCCATTATAAAAAATGTCACCGGTCGTACTTGATCTGTCCTTATTATAATTGAGATCAAGTGACCATTATTCGCGGGCCACTTACGGCTATTTATATAGTATGGTATAACCTCTCTAATACGGACACCAATCAAATATCTGTCTGTGTGTGTGTATTTTCATGCAATTTCTTTGATAGTTTCTGTTCATGATCGCAAGCCACGGAAAACTGTCTAGACATGCTCAAATGCCTGGTTAACAGTGGAGCCTCTCTAAACCGGACACCCTGGGGACCCCCAGGGTGTCCGGTTTAGAGAGGTTCCACTGTACACGTGTTGTAAACGTGCATTGACCATCCATTATGAATAAGCATGGCTTAAGTTCGACTCATATGTTCGAAAAAGCAAGCATACATCCTGTTCTGGCACAGTAGGACAACATTAACAATGTTTTCTTGTACACACTTATTGGGTTTACATTTATTTAGCATAGGCTGCAATAAATGTAAATGCATCAATTTAAATCCATCAATTGAAATTTCCAGACGATCCTAAATTTGCACTTAAGATCATTTTAGTCGTACGAAGTTTAGCGAAACGGCGCCCTGATCAGGAGATACGCGGTTCGCTACAAGTATACCATCGTTAGCGAAAACGCTGTCGTATGCATATTTTTAATAGCGTAGTTCCTGTTATTTAATACGATAATTGTGATAACTCGACATTCCAATTGCACACACCGTAAGTTCGCTGCTGTCTATGGTGGCTAGCTAGGGACATTTCGTTTCTTCGTTCCGTCGCCGCGAAGGAACGAATATTAAGGATACTAAGCTTCGTTACATCGCCGCGAAGGAACCTTCGTCCCGTCGCCTCCCATGTCACGAAGTCGAAGAAACGAACAAACGAAAATGTGCACACGCTAATTAGCGCCTCTAAATCTTCGTTCCTTCGCGATCCAAACTTCGTTTCTTCGTTTCTTCGCGAAGTTGTAACGAAAATTAATGTTCTTAAGCTTCGTTACAACGCCACGAAGGAACGAACATTATGAACCTTAATCTTCCTTACAACGCCGCGAAGGAACGAAGTTTAACTCTTTGTATGCTAGCGGCGAAAATATCCACCAAACGAATTAGGAGTATGTTTTATTTCTCTCTGTAAATATGTCTTGGAATTTCATTAGAATTGAGTCCTCAGGACTCAATTCTAATGAAATTCCAAGACATATTCATGATATTTACGGTGAGAAAGCAAGTTGTGTCCGCTAGTTTTGAACTATTTATAGCCCACAAATTTCCCAGCATGCAAAGAGTTAAGAACCTTAATCTTAGTTCCAACGTCCCGAAATGAGAATGAATGAATATTAGCGCGAATGTCGAATGATCGTCGGAGATGTTCAGTAAGTAATATACATATATACTCATTAGTACATACAGTGGGGTCAGCGTGTAAGTGCACACACGAACGAACACGACAGGTTGGTTCCAACCTGTCGTGTTCGTTCATGTGTGCACTTACACGCTGACCTCACTGTATACATATCTTTCTCTTTCTCTTGTTTTCTGATGGGCCGTGATTAATATTTCAAGGTTAGTATTGATTTCTACAGTATTTTTCGTTTGAAAAAAACCTTACACCAATAAATACAAGTGTGTATTTCCGGTTTCATATTTATTTGTATCGATCAATTATCATAATTAGCGTTCCTTCGCGGCGATGTAACGAAGTTTAGTATTCTAAATATTCGTTCCTGCGCGGCGAAGAAACGAAATGTCCATAACGAGCCACCATAGCTGTCAGCTCGACACCGTTTATCCGACAACCCCCTGTTCAGGTGGTGTCACTAAAGACTGAAATTATTAAGAAAACAATAAATTGTAGCGTTTGAAGGGCTTGTTATCATAGAGGGATCCTATAATTTACGGCAAATATCTCCTTATCTCCACTAATGTTCTCGCAGGGGGTACGGTTATAAATCACAATTTACCAATAATAGTAATACTAACAAAATTAGTATGGACATAGAGACGAGATAACATGCCTTACTGGGGCCCGTTTCACTAAGCTTCGTATGACTAAAACGTTCGTAAGTTCAAATCATAATTTTGCACTTACGAACATTTTAGTCGTACGAAGCTTAGTGAAACGGCCCCCTGGTGTCCGTACGCAGAATTGTATAGTTACATGTTGACTACAAACTAGTACAGACCCGAGAAACTGGGCGTGTGTGACCAGCTTAGACACAAATCAGCCTGTGCATCCGTGCAGTCTAATTTGGGTCAACACTGCTCTCAGTTCAGTCAATCTGACGTTAGTTATGAGTTTACATACAAAGTCTCCAGATAAGCTGCGTATTTGCTTAAATACCCAATTAAAATTGCCCAAAACCTAATTGAAATCAGAAGTAGCGAGTATGAAAAATCAATACAAATTTTATGGTACCTTTATCATGCTACAGAAAACAATAAACAGACCACAAATGACAATTATTGTTTTCATTTCGAAGCAAACTATTTAATAATTGCTGTCTGTTGATGTGTAAACAGTAGTGTGATTTTATTTTACCCAATTAAAATTTTTAAATACCCAATTGCTTAAGAACTGATGCAATGACAATACTCACTTACTAATTCCTTATCTGGAGCGCTGCATACCAAACATTGTTCAGTATATTGACTGTATTGCCCTCTGTTTCAAACCTAGGATTTACGTTGAAACTGGTAACTGATGCAATGTATATTGAAATACTAATGGAAACAGTTATAATGAGAACAGCTCTAATAAGACTCGATCTGAAATTTGGGCATACTATTACAAACTACATTCCGGAAATAGGCATGCTCTACGGGCCTATTAGCTGTGCAAACAGAAACCGCCCTGTCCGCGTGTTCGAACATACACAATGCACATCCTAATACTACGGAGCCCCGCAGGGGACGTAAACATTTTCGTTGTATTAATTCGTTCTCACAAAATAACAATTCGTTCCCTCAATGTAACAATTCGTTCCCACGAATTAACAATTCGTTCCCACGATATAACAATTAGTTCCCATGAATTAACAATTCGTTCCCGCGAATTAACAATTCGTTCCCGCGAATGAACAATTCGTTCCCTCAATTTAACAATTCGTTCCCACGAATTAACAATTCGTTCCCACGATATAACAATTAGTTCCCACGAATTAACAATTCGTTCCCGCGAATTAACAATTCGTTCCCTCAATTTAACAATTCGTTCCCACGAATTAACAATTCGTTCTTCGTTCCCTCAATTTAACAATTCGTTCCCACGAAATAACACGGGAACGAATTGTTAATTTGAGGGAAAGAATTGTTACTTCATGTGAACGAATTAATAAAAAAAGATCAATGTCCCCTGCGGGGCTCCGTAGCTATGCAAA
This sequence comes from Conchocele bisecta, assembly GCA_029237695.1. Classification (NCBI taxonomy): domain Eukaryota; kingdom Metazoa; phylum Mollusca; class Bivalvia; order Lucinida; family Thyasiridae; genus Conchocele; species Conchocele bisecta. The sequence goes on from CM055267.1 coordinate 26,704,436, forward strand.
CAGAAAGTGCCCTGTCCGCGTGTTCGAACATACGAGTCGAACTTATTGATAACGGGAGCGCAATGCACATCCAAATAATTCCAGCACAAACATTTTTACACAATTCCCTAACATTTGATTGGCCCGTAGCAAGTCTCTGTCCAAAATTTATATCCCAGTAAACTCCCACGCCGAACTACTTTCCGTAACCGTGAGGCGCAGTTAAAATAATTCTTAAGAAAACGGAAAATAAACACATTTTCTTGATAAATTTATCCAAATGCTGGAATTATAAGGAATGAATGGCCTTTTTGTGGAATTTATCGGGGATATAAACTTGGAAAAGTTGCGGGAATACTGGACGAGGCCTTAAAAAATTAGAATTTTCGAAAAAAAATAAAAAAAAATTCGAAAATTGTATTTTTTTATCGCTTCGTCCAGTATTCCCGCGACTTTTCCAAGTTTATACCCCGATAAATTCCACAAAAAGGCCATTCATTCCTATAATACAACAGAAATACGGTGCTGCCTTGTGGCCCAAGAATAAGGTACACATGATCATACTTATAATGAAGATAGCACAAGAACGACTCGCTCGAAACATCGGGAACTAATGAGGGATCGTAGCTAGTTATTTCCCTTTGCAAATCTATTTATAGAAATCCGGTCCTATGATGCATTTCAGCGTTTAATTCTTATTGAAAAACACAACCAGTTTTGCGAACATAGTAGACACAGATCAGACTGCACATATGTGCAGTCCTATCTGAGTCTACACTGATTGCAATAACATTAATAAGTGCGAAAAGTTCAAATAATGTAGTCCCAGATCAGATTGCGTAGATGTGTAGGATGATTTGGATTAACACTGGTCTAAATCAATCACTACATTGACTCCTTTTCACAACGAATCATGCTACATTCGCTCCTTTTACAAGCAATAAGGCCTTAAACTACACAATTTGGACCGGATTTTTGTAAATAGATTTAAAGGGAGATAACTATCTACGATCCGTCATTGCATAAACTAGGATTGGTAGGGCAATAACACGGTTTGTTGCGGGCAATAACTCTGCATAACTCCCGTACTATATCTTAGAGTAGTTTTACAGAGTTACTGCCCGCAACTATACGATATAATGCATCACTGTTCGAAATAGACAAAGCGAAAACACGATATGTAATCAAAGAAACTTCAATGTATGGGTGTGGTTATAGTAGAAATATAATATCACGTGATGATTTCATTTGGTAATCGTATATGCTAAAATCGTTTGTAATGAAATTCGAAAGTTCGTTTAATACGAGTAAATATCTTATTAAAATTATTGGCGTTTCCGCTGCGGTAGCCATGCTCATTATCGCACAGACTAGAAACTAACATTAATGTACATGTAATTAGTCAAGTGTATGTTTGTGAGAATGGTCATGAATGGTCGCCATCATCTGACAAAAGAGCATTATGCGATTTGTAAACAATACACATATGTGGCTGGGGCGACTGGAGAAATGGGCCTTATGGGTTTTTCGACCTGTGTAGATCCAGATCAGCCTGCGCATCAGGTGCCTGTTTCACTAAACTGCGTACGACTAAAATGTTCGTAAGAGCAAATATAGGATCGTCTGGAAATTTAAAATTATGGATTTACAATTATTGAGCATAGGCTGCATCTGCAGCCTATGCTCAATAAATGTGAATCCAATAGTTGTTTACAAGAAAACATTGTTAATGAGAAATTTACAGACTATCATAATTTTGCACTTACGAACATTTTAGTCGTACGGAGTTTAGTGAAACGAACTCTGATCAGGATCTGCACTGTTCGTTAGTCCATCAATGAATCACTGACCATGCTTCTAACACGCAATGTATATCATTATCAGGCTACAGGAGTGTGTAATCTGATCAGGAGCTACACTGGTGACAAACTCCAATCGCCCCATTTCTCCAGCCACAACCATATATGAGACACGCCATGTGATATTGTACCTTCGGACATCTGCGTAATTTCAATAAATGCGTTTACAACATTTACAATAGTTTTCATAAATAAAGTCAAAAGTTGAGAAAGCTTTCAGAGTATGTCCGTAGTTACAAGCTCGCATGGCGTGTCTCATATATTCCCATACCGCGGCTACAGCGGCCGCATACGTCGTAATGTCCTCTTTGTCAGCTGGTGGCCCAACTACAAGGTGCATGGTCACGTGGTTACAACAATAACAACGTCGCCCACTCCAAAGTAAGTATTATTTTATATGTTCCTTAATATGCAACGGGTTTTGATGAAATATTGCCAGCAAACGCGTCTTCATTAGCTGCATTTGGTGGTCCAGGGAGTTCGGCACAGACTTATGTCGTTTTTGCGAAGAAGACCACAAAAATGCAGCTTAACAAGATGCGTTTGATGCGCGATATTTCATCAAAATCCGTTACGTAATAAGGACAATATAAAATATTAAGTACTTTGAATCAGATGGATTCTGGAAGTTTCAATACTTGTTGTTGTTGTAAGTACCACGTGATCATACACCTTGAAATAACGACCACAGGCTGATGTGTGGACTTCAATGATTGGACATTCAGTTGTGGCTTCGGTTGGAGTGAGTGTTCATAGCTTTTTAGTTTTGTCTAACTCTTCAACTGAAAGCGCGCTCTTGTAAACTGATACAGGTAATCAGGGTATGGGAGCACGTGGTCTATTGTTTTGTCTGGAGTATTGGCGGCGCCCATGAGGTCTCAGGTAAATCTTATTTTTCATCAATATGACTGCGGTTTTTTCTTTTAATGATGGCCATGTTCCAGCCGTTAAGACTACGGTTCCGCCAATACCAAAGTTATCAGAATTACTTATGTAGTTAGTCTGAACATTCGACAGGGAAATTTGAATCGGACGGAATGGGACGTTGTTTAACCCTTTCATCCCTAGGTAACTGGAATGGATTTTGAACTGTTAATTTTGCAACCAATCCAATTGTCACAAAATGATATTCAGACTAGTCCTTTTATGAAAAGAGTGTGTTTTTGCTCTCCAAAATATGAAAATTACTTGCAAAAAGTGCAGATCCTGATGAGACGGCTCGTCATGAGCCGGCTCATCTGGATCTACAATGTTTGCCAAACCACTATACAGGCCTGTGATGTTTAAAGGGTTAAACTGGGTAATGATCTTACTGAATGGCGAATAGTGCAAACCATTGCCATGTTGTCCGGATCTAACCGAAAACCTTCGATCGCACAAATGCTTGCGTTCGCAACGCTTGTTAGTTGTCAGTATAATCGTATGAAGGGTTCATTGATAATAAGGGCATACGATACTTAGCCCCTTCTCCCATTGACCCCTTAGTGTGTCAGTATAATAATTCCTGTGATTATATGATACCGAGTTTCTTAGTTTCTATACATACGAGGGTCATTCAATATATTATAATGCAACCGGTCTTATATTTTCTAAACCTAAACTAAAAACGGACTAACCTTATGTAAATCCTTCGAAGTAATTCCCCTTGTGTCGGATAGCTGATGCCCAATGACTCGAAAGTTTCTCAATTCCAGTTGCTAGGCAACCACGCTTGGTCGGTCACGGCAACTTCTAACTCATCCAAGTCAGCATACCTCATTCCGCGCATATTTTATTTTAACTTAGGAAATATGTCATAGTCACATGGATTTATGTCCGGAGAATAGTCTTTCCCACTTGTATGCCTCCAACAGTGACGTCACCCACTCCGAAACGTGCTGTGTTGCACTGCACTATCATGTAGTATAATCGAACCGGCTTGTAAAAGGTTTGGTCGCTTCCTACGGATCGCTTGTTTGAGGCAGGTTCGAATGTACTCCCTGAAGTAGTTGCCATTCACAGTCTGTCCACTTGGAACCACATGACTTGTCAGTATTCCGTGAATATCATACGCGAATATCATTAGAATTTTCTATTTCCCTGGACCTCGGCGGAACTTCTCAGGCCTCGGTGAGTTTAGTGTGTGCCATTCTGCCAATTGCGTTTTCATTCATGGTTTGTATGATATTTTCCACGTTTCATCTATATCAACGATTTTGGAAATACAGTCATTACCTTCTTCTTCAAAGCGTGAAAGCAGATCAGTGGCACCATTAAATCCACGTTCAATTTGAGCCGACGTCAACTGGTGAGGCACCCACCTGGCGGAAACCTTTTTCATTCCTAGACGGTTGCGAATAATTGAATGAACTAATCACACGCTGATGTCTATGTTCTGGGCTGTTTCTTCACATGTCATTCGCCGATCTGAGTCTAATGCTTCTCTTACTTTTTCCACATGGTACAGTGGGGTCAGCATGTAAGTGCACACACGCACGAACACGACAGGTTGGAACCAACCTGTCGTGTTCGTTCGTGTGTGTACTTACACACTGACCCCATTGTAAGTGTCAGACTCTGTTGCGGTTAAATTTCTAACACTGCGCGGTATGTCTTGTGCGCTGTCTCTACCATTATTGAATTGACTGACCACCTCGTTACTTGTGAATAAGAAAGAGCAGAGTCGCTATAAACATCTTTCAACGCACTGTGGATTTGTGGATTTCTTTCGTATTCTTGTGGCGATACGTATTTAATGTAGGTACATGTACGCTGTTCCTTTGAGCGGTCATCTTGACTTGGGTGACGTCGCGTTATATGACATCATCATGACGTCATGCAAGTTGTCGTTAGTTTGAATTATAATTGGTTACTTGGAATTATAATATGTCCATACCAATTTTCATAAAACTGACCCCATTAGTTTGTAAACTAGCGGACCAGTTGCATTATGTATTGAATGACCCTCGTATATTATCCACACGTGACGTCACGCGACGTTTTTGATTGGTTAACATTGTTTTACGTCATTAATCTCTACAAATATGTGCACCCTATTGACCGGCATCGTCGCGGTTCCATGAATTGCGGCAAAATGTCACAAAACAAGATGATTACTATTACTAACGAGGGCCTTCTTGCATATGCTACTAGCAAAGACAAGCGTTTGCAGTTGACCAGGAACATGTGATATGTGGACTACAGAATAGTGTTATCCAGCGTAAGGATGTTAGCTAATCACGATTTGCGCTTGCCAGAAATTGAAACACGCGGCGTTTTGTCAGCCCATTACGATCCGGCTCATTATGATATACACTGTTTTATAATAGATTCAAGGTGCATGATCACGTGGTTATAACAAAAACAATGTCGCCCACTCCAAAGTAAGTATTATTTGATAGTTTCCTTAATATGCAACGGATTTTGATGAAATATGACGCAGCAAACGCGTCTTCGTGAGATGCATTTGGTGGTCCATGGAGATTGGCACAGACTTATGTCGTTTTTGCAAAGAATCGATTTCCGTGTCGGAGACACGGAAATCGATTCTTCGCAAAAACGACAGAAGTTTGGGCGAAATTATAGAGACTACCAAATGCAGATTAACAAGACGCGTTTGATGGGCCATATTTCATCAAAATCCGTTACGTAGTAAGGACACTATAAAAGAATACGTACTTTCAATCGGATGGATTCTGGAAGTTTCAGTACTTATTGTTGTTGTTGTTAGTACCACATGATCATACACCTTGAGATTGTATTACATGCATATCCATTTGTTATTTCTGAACATATGAGTCGTCTGAACAAATATTTAGAATAAATAAAACAAATTGATGAGTGTCCTAAAAAAAATACCTAGAACGCTGCAAGCGCTTTTTTTTCTACCGATGTTTACTAATTTTACGGGGTTTGCGGAATGTGATGCAGGGGCGGATATTTTTAATATGTAATATATATTTTTGTTTGAGATGTTCGTCTCTGATGTGTCTCAAGTCGCCGGATGCATAATTGTTCTATAAAGTTAATATAACCTCTTTATACTTTGTACGATTTTATTTCTCCATGACGATAAAATTCTCGACGCGTAGGAATCTTTCTGACGCGGCGATATTTGAGAACCAAAGTTCTTTTTATGGCTTTGTTTATATTACTGAAACTATCGTTTCTACTGGAAACGTCTTCATAATACTGTATATAATGACCATTTTAAAAACCATAGCAATTACATTAAATCTTTTCACGAAAATGTATAACCACATTATCTCCCTTATTGTTCACAGTTTATGTGGTGTCTTTGTAATTTGATCACACGAATGGTGCGATTTTTTTGTATAGGTTATTTACAGCGCATGGAGCGAACAAGCGAATATTGAATATCGGACGCAGCATCTGTAGCCGATTTCACCAACAATGCAAAGTATACTTTCTAGCAAAGTATACTTTGAGGGAGTAATCATTTATTTTTCCTGAAATGCATTATTTCATATAAAACTAACAACTGCATATATTTGATGATTATAAGTATGCAGAATTATTATACTGAATGTATTACAGTATTACAGCCAACATGGCTGTGATAATGTAATAAATTCAGTATAATAAAAAATAATAAATTAATCATAAAATTGAACATTTCTCCCTCAAAGTATACATTGCTAGAAAAGTATACTTTGCAATGTTGGTGAAATATGCTACTGAGATACAGTGCCTTTAACTAGCGAGTGCATGACTGAATAGTCAAGCAGAACAGAACAGAACATACTTTTATTTAAAGTCTGGTTACAAGGTAACAACATGACTGAAATTGGTAATCTATGTAGGTGGGTAGACATGGTTGATGTAACGTATTAATGTCAGATATAATTTTGAAAGGGGGAGGCATGGGGACAGTAAACAAACATGTATAAATATTAAGGATTTTCATAGAGAAAATCTCTTTTTATCTATACTTACCTGTGATGTTACTTCTGCTATAAAGTAGCTATCAAGTTACAATTCCTGATACCATATTTCATAATATGAAATAAAAAACGAAGTCCACAAGGCCATCCCATTAACCTCTTATGTGGTATACAGGCAGGTGCCCGTATTCCCACAATGCCGCACTTCCGTGCATGCGCAGACATATTAAAATCCTATAGTAGTCACCTTGTAGTCATATGAAGCTAGGCTTCAATTAACTGTCTGTAGCGGGGCGGGAGGATAAATATAAAACTGTATAACGGGCCCTTTAATAAGTAACATCACAGGTAAGTATAGATAAAAACAGATTTTCTCTATGAAAATCCTTAATTTTTATCCAACTGACCCTGTGATGTTACTTCTGCTACAGAATTTGTCACACTGGCGGGAGGTAAGACAGTTAACCGTTAGAACTCTTACGATTAAACTTCCAATATCCCAAAAAACGTACCTATCTAAATCTTATTCCTTGGGGACTTCCAACCTACCTAATCTTACCATAATAATCACTCGTACCACCTGTTTTATTTAATTGGGTCTATGCACATGAACAAAAAGCGCCCCCCCCCCCTTCTTTTGGTCACAAAAGACACTAGACACGTATTATCTCAGATCTTAAGTGCGACATTTCGGTACCCGTCAGAACAAAGTATACAATGTTTCCTACCTATTGTTCTGATGTCCTGGTTGGTGCTCCAGGACTTTTCTAGTTGCCACTGCTCTGTGTTGTGGCGTCGATAACCGCTCATCCCGTATGTAGCAGTTGTCGCTCTCGTGGAATCCGGAATCAGCAGCCTGATTCTCAAGATAACACTGAGTTGCACCGAAATGTTTCACAATATTCAAGTCTTATACCCCGATTACACTCACAACTTAATGATCATGGTAATAAGATATAGTGAATGTGGATTACAGATAGTAGTAAAGTGCCAATTAATAATATATGCCAAAATTCTATGATATTGGGAGAAAAAGTCAATGCATATCCCAACTATAGAGTAATACTCAAACTTTGATAAATGCACATCTACCAAACTAACTATGCAATATCTAGTACTAAACCGTCATATGGTCATAGTGAAACAATTATAGAGTAACAACTCTAACACTAGTAATATACAAAAATACCTAATGAGTAATGACCACCTTCACATTGGGAGATATAGTCCGTACACATCCCAAATCACAAACGGTATTCATAAAGTGTACATCTTTACTACTGATTTATTCAATGCTTGACAAATTAGTTCCCCGTTCCTGCAAGAAGGTTTCCTGCAGCAACCAAGGGACCTAATTTGTATATGTCTCCACACTATTCCGACATAGATCAGAGATAAAACTTTGAAAAGGTAGTTTGTGACTTCCAAGAAGCGGCCTTCATTATATGAGCTAATGGAACTCTGTTTTGGAAAGCCCATGAGGTTGCCACTGCCCTAACCTCATGGGCTGAGATCTTAAGGTTCTTATTGTCTTTCTTTGAGACATTCTCATACGCACGCCTGATAGCCAACGTGATCCATTTTGAAATTGATGCTTTGGATATATCGTGACTACCCTGAATGGAATAAAAAGTTTTGTTCTTTTGTTCCTAGTCTTTTTTGTAATTTTCAGGTAATGTCTGACCGCTCTCACCGGGCAAAGATTGGTATCATTCCTCGATACCCTTCGCCCGGATTTAATAGCCGGGACCACAAAAGGGAGAGTCACCTCACCAGGTGCATGTGTTTTGGGCAAAAAACCTGTCTCATAAACTAAGGTCATGGAATCCTTACCGACCTTGAAACCTGGATCATTAATAATCAGCGCGTGAAGTTCTCCTCTACGCATCGCGGTAGCAAAAGCAAGTAAAAAAAACGTTTTGATTGTCCAATTCGCGACACTGGCCCCTTCCATAGGTTGGAATGGGTCTTTTGATAGAAAACACAACACCGCTGATAGGTTCCACCTTGGCGTAATAGATCTGCCTACTGATCTCTCCCTTCCGAAGCTGACTATCATCTGAGATAATCTTATATCGGTTCCGATGGACCTGGCCCTGTTCTTGCCAAACCTGAGTGAACTAGACAATGCTGATCTGTAACCTTTTATGGTTTGAACAGATAGTTTCCTGTCCTGGAAGAGATAGATAAGGAAATCTGCCACCTCTCCTAGAGCTGGTCTGCTAGGATTAACTTGTCTTCCACCACACCAATTGGTCCAGACCTTCCACTTCTGATTAAAGCACTTAGCAGTAGATCCTCTCTTAGCCTTGGCGATGATCTCGGCAGCCCTGTCAGAAAATTTCTCTGCTCTAATGGATTGCCGGATAACCTCCAGGCGTGAAGGTTTATATATTACAATCCTGGATGAACTGTCCTGCCTTCGTGCTGTGTCAGAAGTTTCTGTGTCACTGGGAGCTGTACTGGCTTCTCCACCAGTAGACTCAGAAGGTCCGTGAACCAACTTCTTGTTGGCCAGCATGGTGCAATCAGAGTTATCTTGCACTCTTGGGATTGGATCTTCCTTAGCACCTTCGGAATCAACACGAATGGTGGAAAGGCATATCCGTCCAGTTGGTTCCACGCGAAGGATAGTGCGTCTATTGCCCACGCACGCACGTCTGGAACTGGGGATACATACAGACTTAGTCTGTTGTTCAATCGTGTTGCAAAAAGATCTACCCAAGGGTATCCCACCTTCTCAGTACAGCATTGTACACCGATTGACACAGTGTCCACTCTGTCAGTACCGGTGTGTTCTGGCGAGACAGATAGTCTGCCAGAATGTTGCTCCTTCCTGTGATGTGTCTGGCAGTCAACGTAATTCCCTGACTGTGACACTACAGCAGGAGCTCCTTCGTCTCCAGGCAAAGGATAACCGAATGCGTTCCTCCCTGTTTGTTCAGGTAAGCGACAACTGTAGTGTTGTCTGTCGCTACCTGAACATGTTTGCCTGTGATATACTGCAGAGACTGTTGTACTGCCGGTACTACAGCTCTGAGTTCCAACATGTTGATATGCTTCTCCAACATATCTACTGCCCAACTCCCCTTCATCATGTGTCCCAACGGTTCCAGATGAGCTGCCCAACCTGTGTTGGAGGCGTCTGTGGAGAGAAACATTTCCGGTTCCTTCTCTACCATTGGAACGCCCTGAAGGTAGTGTGACTTCCTGGCCCACCATCTGAGATGCCTCTTGAAATCCCCGGACAGCAGTATAGTCATGTCTAAGGGATACAAGTGTGGTCTCCAATGGTACAGCAGATATATTTGTAGGGGACGCATGTGTAGCCTCCCTAGACAAATCAGATCTGCTGCTGGGCCCAGAGTGCCCAGTAATGACAGAACGCCCCTGGCAGACATTCGAACCGAACCCAGAGCTTTGAATACTGCTTTCAAGGTACTCTGAATCCTGTCCGATGGAACTCTGACTCTGCCTACATCGGTAAGGAAGTTCATCCCCACGTAGCAAAAGTCCTGAGATGGAATAAGCTCCGACTTTTCCCCGTTTGGAATGAGACCCAGACTGGTCACCAGATTCCACACTCTGACCAGGTCTCTTTTCAGGGTCGCCCTCAACTGGTGATGTATCAGCCAGTCGTCGAAGTACTGAAGCAGAGCAATGCCTAATTTCCTTGCTGCTGCCGCCACTACCTCCATCAACATGGTGAACACCCTGGGCGCCGTTGAGATTCCGAATGGAAGAACTCTGAATTGATAGATGTTTCCCCCCCCCATCGAAACCTCAAAAACTTCCTTGACGTTGGGCGGATCGGGACATGGAAGTACGCTGTGCGGATAGACCGGGTAGTCTCCATCTTGAACCGGTCTATTTGAACAAACTTGTTCAAATTTTACAGATCTAACACGAGACATAGCTTTCCGTTCTTCTTCGGAACAACGAAAAGCCTGCTGTAGAAGCCAGGGGTGGTTTTGTCCATGACTTCTTCGATCGCATTCTTTCTCAAGAGATCTGTAATTTCCTTGTCTAATGCTTTTCCCTTGAGCAAGTCCTTTGGAGGGTCCCAATCTGGACAAGTCCTCCGAATGGGTGGGGTTGAATGGAAGGGTATAACATACCCTTTCTTGACTATCCCTAGCGTCCATGGACAATTGGTGATCTTTTTCCACTCAGGGAAGAAGATCATCAACCTGCCTCCTACAGGCACGCAGTGCTCTGGAATGTTCAACCCCACCAAACACGAAGCGCCCCCCGTGCCTTCAGTATCTGGGTCTGTGGGGCCTCCTACCGGAGACCCGACCAGCTGACCCTCTTCTAACCCCTCTACCTATCCCCCTCATGGGAGGTGTGGGTCTCTTAAACTCCTCAGCCACTTGCTTAGTGGACTGATAATTATGAGTGGGAGAGGGTTTTGGGAGTTTACCTCCCCTGCCCCTTACCCTACCTGCCCTAAAAGGCGGTCTGGTACCGCCACGAAATGTCTGAGCGCCAGTTAGCTTGGCCAACTTGTCTCTGCTTTTCTGCCAGATCAGCCTCCGAGACCTGCGTACACTTCCCTCCGAGCAGTGTCTCTGACTGGAGAGGTGCCGTTCTAAGTGTCTCTACCCTCACCCGGTAGAACAGTGGATTCACTCAATGTCGCATCTCTCCTAGTTAAAAGCAAATCTGACGATGTCGCAAGTGCCGTCGTCAAAATATGCTTATTTGCTCTTGCTGCGGATTGTAGCAGAGCCTGGACTGCTCTCGAGTCCTCGTGATCAATTGCAACCTTAGTTGCTGCAAGGGCCAGACCCACCTGAGATGCCATTGCCACTATGGCTCTCGTGCGGGAGTCAATAGTCTCCGTAAAAGACGGTGATAAATTCGGAGTCACTACTTTCTGAATACCGACCCTTTGGGCATCTTTGTCCAAAGGTGGTGGCTTAAACGGCCATGTTGAAGTGGGAACAAGTTCCCCCGATTTCTCCATATTAAACCCCGGTACCATCTGCATCTCATCGAGAATCTTCCCTATTGTGGGTGACCGAGGTAACATGGGCATCTCTTTGGGAGGATCCCTCTCCGAGTCAGCCTCCCAAAGTGACATAACCCTCGAGGGTCTCACCGGTTGTGGAGGTCACAGCTCTGCAGGTAGATACCTGTATATAGCCTCAATTGACTCCACATATGATAGTGGGGCATCATCTGAGTCCTCCACCACCGGTTCATTGAAGTCATTAACTTCATAATCGTCCCTCATGGTCTCCTCAACCACCGGTGCCTCCTGAACTTTTTCAGGTTCCGGTTGTGTCAAGAGAGGTTGTTTGTCCACTATCGCAGACATCATTCTCTGCAGATTAATCAACATCTGATTAGTCTCAGATTCGCCTCGTTCCCTGTCCCTATTAGGGGATCTGTCCCGTCGGTGTGTCAAGTCACCATGTCTGATCGACCTGTGACTTGAACTACCGTAATTGTCTCGGCGGCTATAGCTAATAGAGCTATGTCTATGCTTCTTCCGGAAGCGTCACCTTGAACGAGGTGAACTGGATCTGGACCCTGGTGACGAGCAGCTCTTGCGTCTCCTACTGTGGGAGCGCCCCGAGTCTGTGTCACTGCCCGATGAAGGCTCTAGGCCTCTTCCTAGCTTTCCTCACGCGTCCATTATCCAGTTCCGGATGTCCGGTATCTGGTCCGGTGTCCGGTAATGTCCGGTGTCCGGTATTTTCCAGTGTCCGGTGTTCGGTAAAGTCCGGTAATGTCCGGTTCCCGGTAACACTCGGTGTTTGGTTGTCCGGTGTTCGTTTGTCCGGTATTGTCCGGTTTCCGGTAACCCCCGGTGTCCTGTTTCCAGGTGTCCGGTTGTCCGGTAATATCCGATTTTCGGTAAAACCAGGTGTCCGGTTTTCCGATGTCCGGTACTGTCCGGTAATGTCCGGTATTGTCCGGTGTCCGGTCCTGTGTCCGGTATCCGTTTCCCGGTCGGATTTTGAGTTTGTTGGCAAATCACAATTCTCAATGGTAGGAGCCTGCGCAGCCTCCAAAAGAGATAGATCTCCAACTAACCCCCGATCTAGTGAGATTTTACCAGATCCGGTATTGCCGTTCAATTGCCTGACATTATAAACAGAGTTATTCAGATCGTTAGATTGGTTCACATTGTCAGGACTTGTAAAAGATTCTGACTCCCTCTCAGACTGTGTGAGAGTGCAAGTGGGGGTGTGAACTTCCCCCACGGGAGTTTTGGACTTAAACGTACCAGTTTTCTTTTTCTTCTGGTACGTCCTTACATAATCTAAAGTCGACCATGTGTTTGCACTCCAAAGAATCGATACGTCGCACGGATTCGCTGGAGAACAACCACAGCACTTGCGGCAATTGGCGATATGTGTATCTAAAGAACTCGCCAAATGTCCGCAAGTACAGCGAGACTGACCAAACCCTCGAGTTTTACCAGTTCGCTTGCTAGCCATAATGTATCGTGAAGTATGCAGTGATATTAAAATCAGTATATTGGCCTTACAAAAATATCACTAATACCAAAAAAAGAAATTAATACAAAAATGACTAGTCCGAACTTACTAAGTACGAATCATTTGGGACGAACTGGAGTGAGTGCTAAACGATATGTAAACAAAACGTAAATTCCATGTCACAAATTTACGAATTAACGAGAATACTCAATCAGACACAAAAATACTCAATTACCCACAAAAAAAACGGTGCCAGTCGTCACCGAAACTCAGTTCAGAACGAACAAAACAAACTTCGACCCGGCCGCGAAAACTAATGATATTGCTACCGGCAAAAACTCGAAGTGACAAAAACACGAATACACACGCGAAAAACTGCGAAAAACTTTCGCCAGAAGTCTCATACGACCTGTAAACATGTATTGTACAATAAATTTTGGAAAGTAACCTGATAACCTCAGAAAAAACGAAAAAAATGAAATAGACTAATATTAGTCGGCCATTTCTTCCAATTCCTGATTTTATTATGTCTGCGCATGCACGGAAGTGCGGCACTGTGGGAATACGGGCACCTGCCTGTATACCACTTAAGAGGTTAATGGGATGGCCTTGTGGACTTCGTTTTTTATTTCATATTATGAAATATGGTATCAGGAAATGTAACTTGATAGCTACTTTATAGCAGAAGTAACATCACAGGGTCAGTTGGATAAAAATGTGAGAATTAATGTTTGGGTGTATGCTAAGCGCCGTGGAAAGCGGATTATATGAACGGTGACGGCTCTGGCCAGTCTGTACATATATGCAGTCGGGTCAGAATCTACGCTGCTCTCAGTTACATCCCAAAGAGACAATTGTGATGGTTTAATTTCGATGATGTTTTTGTTTGGTTGTTGTAGCAATAGTGTGCATATTAGCAAATAAATAATTGTCACTATCTCTAAATTTAAATTTTGGCATGGCATACCGTAGATACACGCAAACATATTACTATAAAATAAGATGTATATACTGTTACTAGTTTACATGCTGTTCGGATTCAAAAACATAAACTAACTGCTAAATATATGCACAGTATGTGTCATATTGAAATAGACGTCAACATCGTAGAAAACCAATGGGAACACCTGTCTAGACAGGTGCGTGCACGGGAACCACTCGGTCATTCGTACATGTATTCGTCGTCAACTGGGGGAAATGGGGCCTAGTTAGATTTACAGCCACCATAGGCTTGGACCTATTCATAGTCCCCGCTGTCTGGTCCAAGCCTACGCAGCACAGCAGACCAGCATTGAAATCACAGCATGGTTATGGTATCGTGTATTTTTACAAACAAGTGTAGACATTGGTCACTACGTGTGTAAATAAGTGTGACAAGCGTCAATGAAAATATACCAAATGCGGATATATAGAGATAAGGCGAAAGTCAACAAAACGGGCATATGCAATGACGTTCGTCTCTCCAGAAATGGTACCACTATTTGCATATACGGAAAGGTGTGCGTGGGCGACAATGTCTAATTATATATTTCCCTCGGGAACATGCCAGCTGTAGACGAAAATGCTACTCATATGCGTATCGATGGTTCAAACCCCCAGTGGCGACCATATCTTATTCTATTTCAAGTTACGTATTTGTATTTATGAGGATTGCATTGTCATGCACATGCGTTCATGAATATGAAATGTTAAAGGCATTGAGTTTCAGATATGCTGAGACGGAAATGATGAAATATTAATAATTCGCAATACTAAAATATACATAACACAACAATTGAGGGATATTGATATTGATTTTAGAGACTCAAAACCGACGAGCAACATTAGATTGAAGGTGGCCAATGTTGGGTTGACCAATAATTTGGCAACGTTGTTCGTCCGTCAGACGTCGACGTCGCTCAATAATGGCCCTAAACAATGTAATCCGGTTATAAACTGTGCGTAACGACGATTGCAACGATGTACAAATGTATGCATGTACATGCTATACATGTAGAGCACGGGAATTTTGATAGCTGACCCCTGTGTCATATTGGGCATGATTTCGTGCAGTCATTGATGCATGACTTCGCTTACATTTCTGTTACTATGCAAGATATGCATGGGCTATAGACTGGTAGCGTTTGTATTGTTTTATCATTTGCTATATTTCTGCAAAGGAGTTTACTATCGCCATATCCCTCAATTGTTGTGTTATGTATAGCTGTTACGAACGTTTATTCCCACTCGATGGCACAGGTTCTTGAAGAAAGTTTCATATTTCGGTGTGTTATGGGTTACTTCGGTATCTCTGGTGGTTTGGGTGCATTGAACATTACCAACATGCAATTTACAAGGTGAGAAACGGAGCTTTTATCCGCGTTAGTTTTTAACCAATAAACTATTATTTGTTAACAGATAACAATACAACCGGTCCCAAATTGTTTGTTTAGATTAATTTAATGGACCTGAACCGCCAATGCAAGTCAAACATTTGTATATCGTCTGAAAAAAAACGTCAAATAGTATCGGATAGACGATCGAGCTCTCAAAGCGGAGAACTTTGGTTACACATCTTTACATAGACACCGCGCGGCTCATTAGTAGCTGACATCTAATAATAGCGTGACGGCGGATGTCGTAGTGGATATTGACACATCGCGGGAAATGGCTATCCAATCAAATGGCGCGCCACGAGTGTAATCCCCGCTTTCAGCACTCGTTGGAAAATCGCGCAATCGTATGGCTTTTAATGTCTTAAATGTAGGAACAGGTCAATTCAGTTCACTTATTCTATCGGCATCAACAAATTGATATCTGTCTCCTCAATCGATATCGCCCTAATGTGGAGTTTGTGGTTGAAGATTGACGATATAATCGGTCTGAAAGCAACGCATGTTGGAAATTTTATTGGCCAAATTTTGAAAAAGCTTTCTTTCCTTTGGGTATTTGTACAGAAATGGGCCCGAAATTTCGGAATGGTGAATGTGTAGATAGTGGACGATTTCTGTCGTATTTAATGATTGAGCATTAGTACATGTAGTTGCACACAACTATGTAAATTACCCAAAACCAACGAAATCCACACACATCTACCCAAACTCCACACAAATACGCATATAAAACCAACATTGTAACCATCTGTTCAAACACCTGTGCTCGATGGCTGTTAGATTTCAGACGTAATTCAAGTTGATTATTAATTGCAACGGCATCTTTGGCTATTTACATGTTTGAAACTACCATGTAAATATAATAAAATCAGGTGCTGTTGCATTTACTGTAGTATGAAATACATTTGGTGTGCAATGTTTCCGACTCCTCGCATAATGTTACTACATGTAGTAAACAAACCAAATGTTTTGAAAACCACAGTAACAGTAAAGGAAACATCCCATGAGTTTAGTCCTTAATTTATCAACTTGAGTATGTTGGCCACAACTGAATATGTTCATATATGGTGTACAATAGATTAACTGACACATATATGTGGCTGTGACTGGAGAAATGGGGCTTATGGGTTTCGCGACCAGTGCAGATCCAGATCAGCCTGTGCATCCGCACAGTCTGATCAGGATCTGCACTGTCCGCCATTCCGTCAATGATACACCCGTCATGCTTCTAACAAGCAATATAGAGCATTGCCAGGCTACAGGGGTGTGCTATTTATTCAGGAGCTACACTGGCCACAAAACTCATAAGCCCCATTTATCCAGTAACAGCAACATATGTCGACTGTTGCCCATTGTGGCCCGGTCACTAGTGTTTGGTGGTAGTGTCACGCGACATTCGTGTTGACGGGTCATTACCTTGTAACGTTAGCATCTACAGGAGCCAATATAGCAATAATGGCGGCAATTTATTGCCATCATAGACCCACGCTTCACGCATCGGCACGGGTGGGCGACAGTGGTCCCAGCTTCACGTGGGTGTAGCATGCGATATGGTCATTATGCTTGCGTTTGCTGTATTCTGTATGTGTCAGTTCAGTGAAGCGTCACGCGTATACGTTTGTAGTTGGCGGGTGGACGGACAGGTTACAAAAATTGTATTGTATTGTATTGTGTATTGTATTGTATTGTAAAGGAGTGAAGGATTTGGGGGATGTCAAAAAACGAAAAAAAAATGGAAATTTACTCCGAAACCTGGCTAGATAGCTTGGAAATGATCTAAGAAAATAAAAGATAAAGTTTGAAAATCGGTCCACTATTGCTGAAAGAAAGATTTCCCCATGTTAAATCCCCATAGACATGTATCCCCATAGACATGTCTATGGGGATTTAACATAGGGAAATTGTTTTTCCGTAATAAAATCATTATGGGACCAAATTTCACAAATTAAAAATTAGGTTCATTCTTAAATTTTGACATCAAAACATATTGTTTTTGCATTGAAATCTGTTATAGTAGCTTCTATTTCCTTCGTAGAAAATTCTTAATATTTCACCCATGCATTCCTCTAAGGCTCTACTATCATGCTGTGACAAATCCATAACCGTCCAACCGCTACATATTTAGTTTTAGGTATCTGGTCCACGCGGGGGTATTCCGTAAGCCTCGCTTACTGACAAATCTATTTTTTTTTTTAATTTCATTGCCATTTATCTATTCATGATCAAAAGCGCACACGCGGGTCTTGCAGTATATATACTATTTTTCCATTTTACAGCCATTTGTAGGTGTTGACGGGATAAAAAGAATAGTAGGTTAGTGCCGTGAATGGGAAAAAATATCTGGCGCGGCACGGAAACGGGATGTGCTCGGCAGAGCCTCGCCCATCCCGTTTCCTGAGCCTTGCCAGATATTTTTTCCCATTCACGGCACTAACCTACTATTCTCTATCTATTTTCCTTATTTATGAACCACAATATATGTTGTGACCACTCATTTGAACCGTCTCGGCGAGACGGTTCAAATGAGTGGTCACAACATATACTTCTGATGAGAAATAAAGAAATTCTTGAGCCTTGCCGGATATTTTTTCCCATTCACGGCACTAACCTACTATTCTCTATAACATATCGATGCAATTCCATTGATAACAACACAGCAGAAACCAACAATTGCATTGTTTTTGACAAAACAATATCCTCGCATACCCAGAAATGGTGACGACGAAGTATCTCATTGCCCTACCCATGCATGGTGATTATACAACAGGGTCATCGTCCGATTCTTAAAATATACAGTGAAATCTCTTCTAAACCGGACACCTTGAGAGGTCCTCAGGGTGTCCGGCTTAGAGAGGTTTCGCTGTAAAACAGGCATTTAATCATTCTGAGCCATAGTTGTGTGCTGTGCGATCACGAACAGACAGTATCACCTGATATAAATGACCAAGAAACTCACCAAGATCATATGTGTTATCTTGGTGTCCGGTTTAGAGAGGTTCCACTGCAAATTTCTTACACAGACTGTGAACACAAATCGCCCATTGAAATGGTTAATTAATTTGCGATTGCCTTGAGAAAATAAACTGTATTAATGGAATGTATTACCTGCGTACAATTGTAGTTATTGTTCAATATCTACTATAATAATCAATTATCAATATTTATTGGTGTATGCTGGTACTTGGGTAGTGTTGTACAGACTAGCAGCGCCAACGTGACTTGAAACTGTCCCACAGATATGTAAATTGCTCTACGTCTACCCCCTCCGACGAACAGAAGGTTATTATTAAGTATAATCATATATGACAAAACGCCGCCCATACTCACAGCATATATACAGTATAGTAGGACGCATATTTACATGTTCCAGTGGAACCGCTCTAAACCAAGAAAACACCTTTGATTTTTATTTTGTCGTTTATCTCAGGTGATAATGTCTGTTCATGATCACATAGCACACATATATTGCTCCGAATGATTAAATGCCTGATTAACAGCGAAACCTCTCTAAGCCGGACACCCTGGGGACCTCCCAGGGTGTCCGGTTTAGAAAGGTTTCACTAGTTAATCATGAAGAAATGAAGATTATTTTATTCACAATTATTTTCTCGTCATTTGCTATTTCACTTAAGGAATATAACCATGGGCTGTTGCGTTTACTGCACTTTAAACAGACCGAATGTATTGTACACCCCAGTAAACGCCACAGTCCATGATGTTATTACATATTTTTGCACTGTATTTTCTGATAGTTTCAAAACTGTAAATAACCAACTATGGCGTTAAAATTAACAATATTGTTTTACGTCATTTTGTCGCAATTCCTGGAACAGCGACGTTGCGAACTTTAACCAATCAACAACATCACGCGACATCACGTGTGTCTAATGTATTGTATTGGGATGTAAACGCAATACGTCGAATAGGCGTTTACATTATGACTTTATAGAAGGTGTAACATATTCTCGATTATTGATACCGAAGTACCGTGTGGATACTAGTCATCAGGAAAACATACTATTTCTGTGAGGTTTAGTGATTTGTAAAATACGTCTCACAAAGGTATGCATATAGAATAATACTGATTTCCTATTGGTTATTATAGGAATGAACGGCCTTTTTGTGGAATTTATCAGGGTATAAACTTGGAAAAGTCGCGGGAATACTGGACGAAGGCCGGAAGGCCTCGTCCAGTATTCCCGCGACTTTTCCAAGTTTATATCCCCGATAAATTCCACAAAAATACCATTCATTCCTTATAATTCCAGCATTTGAAATAAATTCATCAAGAAAATGTGTTTATTTTCCGTTTTCTTAAGAATTAATTTAACTGCACCTCACGGTTACGGAAAGTAGTTCGGCGTGGGAGTTTACTGGTATATAAATTTTGGACAGAGACTTGCTACGGGCCAATCAAATGTTAGGGAATTGTGTAAATATTGTTGTGCTGGAATTATATACATGTAAATCGCTAAATATACCATCATCAACATGGGCGACATTACATTGGTAGAAGACATCGTAATTATCCCAGTATATAGAGAACACGAAGCCACTGCCTGTCTTTTTATATAAAGTGTGTCAGTCAGTGCTAAAAACGCACAGGAATTCCTATTGTTTCTGACCAGAGCCTAATAAACTTAATTTTATCAGGTAACATTTTGCTACAACATAATGAGCAAATATAACGGGTTCGTTTGACTTGTTTACGTTGCGTCATTAGACAGGCATCATTCGGTAACGTCATGTGACATCGTTCGACCAATGGAACGTCAGTTCCAATGGAACGTCAGTTTCGATTTCGCCGCAACCCGGATATGCGTATGTAGTAAATCCAGGAAACGGGAATATGTTGTCAGTCAGTAATTCAGTAATTACAGGCCCGGATCTGGTATTAGGTTTAACCACGTTAAATCATCAGGTATTCATGCGTGGTGTAGTCAAAAGTAGTACGTTCAAAAGAATAAGCCAGATGTGTTATACCATAGACACTATTTGCTTACAGAAACCAGTCAATTGATGCACGAAAGCTGCCCAAATTTTACGGCCATATAAACAATTCAAAAAACATATTTTTTTCGATAATATTAAATTAAAGGAAAAATTAAGAATGAGCCTTCTTTTTATTTGTGAAATTTTGTCAAATATTGATTTTTTCGCGCAAAAACAATTTCACCATATTAAATCCCCATAGACATAGTGAAGATGTCTACAGTATGGGGATTTAACATGGGGAATTTTTTTTGAATTTCAGAAATACTGGACCGATTTTTAAAATTTAACTTTTGTTTTCTTCGTTAGATCATATCCACGCTATCTAGTCAGGTTTCGGAGTCAATTTCCAAAACTTTTCTTTTTTTGACTCCTCCCACACTTCCTTACCTCTTTTTCCCCCATGTTAAATTCCCATAGAGAAATCAATTTTTCGTAATAAAATCAATATTTGACCAAATTTCACGAAATAAAAAGAAGGCTCATTCTTAAATTTTCCTTTAATTTAATATTATCAAAATAAATACTGTTTTTGAATTGTCTATATAGCCGTAAAATTTGGGCAGCTTTCGTGAAACAGACAGTAATCTACTTCACAGGCATGTTAATGTATCATTTACATCAGTTTCAAGCACATGCTTTGTGATTATTGTGTTAGTCGGAACATGTTTATCATGTCAGGCGGTTTCAATTCCAGCCGCTGAATTTTTGCGCAAAAACCACCAGGGTGGTCACATGAGATTGAATTTATCTTTCTTAACAACAATTAAACCTATATTTTAATTAGTGAATACCCATAGCTGAATGGGTGCAGGTTATGGGAAAATACATGTATGTCCCACAACATCCATATGCAAAAGTGAATAGATTGCAAGAGTTACTGTTCGCAACTAATAGCAATGCAGTACAACTAATATGTCTGTTTGTTGTTATTAATTGTCATGATAGGCTATTTATTATTAAGAATGGTCATATTTTGCCTGTGGGTCCCATTTAGCCTATTAATGGATAAGTGCTTTACAAAAGAATCAAAATAATTTGACGGTTATCATTGTCTGGTGAAATTTACCCTATACCTCAGTATGCGCTTGCCGAAAGTGGCGTTAGACACCAAGTAGTTTAGCTAGACGTTTGTAATTCATTATATGAATGAACGGCATTATTATTTTGAGACGTTATATGGGTGTAAACGTGTTTACTGCATTTTCACGAAACCTGCAAAGCTCATGTATAACGCCGTAAGTTTCTTCTTTTTTTTTATTAACGAAACACGGACCTGTGAGGTCGTTCATCAATTGAGACGTCAGCGAAAGTAGTTTTCTAAAACGGATTTACGGTGATATAATACATGATACAATAATGGCACAGTCCTTTACGACATAAATTAAAACGTGCCATAAACCGCATTCCCGTGCATATTTATTTCTGTCATTCCTGTACGGCGATCATCGGATTGCTTCGTTGTGCCTGAGGGACGTTTCACTAAACTTCGTACGACTAAAATGTTCGTAAGTGCAAACTTATGTAAATTTCACAATTTTAATGTTTCTTGTAAACAAGTATTGTATTTACATTCATTGAGCATCGGCCTATGTTCAATAATCGTGTAAATCCATCAAATGCAAATTCCAGACTATCCTAAGTTTGCACTTACGTATATTTTAGTCGTACAGAGTTTAGTGAAACGTAAGGAGTCCCGCAGGGGACGTAGAATTTTTTTTTTTATTAATTAATTCCCACTAAATAGCAATTCGTTCCCTCAATTTAACAATTCGTTCACACGAAATAACAATTCGTTCCCACGGGAACGAATAATGGATTGTATGGGAACGAATTGTTAATTCGTGGGAACGAATTGTTATATCGTGGGAACGAATTCTTAATTCGTGTGAACGAATTGTTATATCGTGGGAACGAATTGTTAATTCTAGGGAATGAATTGTTAAATTGAGGGAACGAATTGTTATATCGTGGGAACGAATTGTTAATTCGAGGGAACGAATTGTCAATTGAGGGAACGAATTGTTATTTCGTGGGAATGAATTAATTTAAAAAAATCCATGTCCCCTGCGGTGCTCCGTAGAAACGCCCCCCCCCCCCTGATATATTAGTAGGGGGGCAAGCACCCATACAATGAATTCTGTTCAACCCGAGAGAGCTAAAGCAACGACTACTTTAAATCAATGCATTAGATCACCCTGAACACGAATCCGGTGTCGGTCAATCAAAGCAGGTGGGACAAGGTCATTGTTGGGGTCATTAAGTGCACATGGGTCAAATGAGTGCAAAGCTCACTTTATTTTGATAATACAATATATGTACTTACATAACATTACAGACTAATCCGATAAAGTATGTTTTATTGTTTTATGGGGCATATACAAAGCAATTCGGTTTAATCGGACGTTTTTATCGTTGAGAGTATCAAGATATTCAAGATGGCCACCAAGCATCAATATTTAGCGTGAAATGTTTACTTATTTGATGAATGAAAACAAATAGGCACATGGATCTTGATAGGATGGACGCAGAAAACGCTTTGGATACCATGCATTCATTTTAAACATAGATGGAGGCTATCAAAATTATATGAAGCCAAGATGGACGCCAAATATTCATCAATATCAGGCAGCATTATCACCATATCTTGGTACTAAGCTAGATGTGAACATATTAGTTTGATTTTCATCTGAGATACGATATTAAAAATATAGATCAATATTTATGCTTTTCTTAAAGAGCGTGTTTAATTTAAAATGGCCGCCATATTTTCCAAAAAGTTATTGAATATAATGTTTACTTTTGCTTTACTTATGTATACTACTGCGGTTAAATCAGTAAGTTTGACTCACTTGATTTTGAAGTCATTTGTAATTGTGTTTATTCAAAATGGTCGCCTCATTTAGGCTATTTTAATATAGTGTGGTACTGGTAATTGCACGTTTCTTTTCATTTACTTTTACATTTCTGTATAGGACAGATTCACATGTGTTCACACTAGTAGATCGCTGATAATACATTTGGTGGTGCTCGAAGTTTCAGTTTCCGTGAATATCCATACATTCACAAGTGGATATACCAATATGCATACACTTAAATTACACTGAAATATCTGAATAAGTGTCCCATATAACCGTACGTCTGTATAAGGCAGATCAGCATATTATATTTCAGCAAACATTTCCGCATGACTGCTTGTATAATTATCGCTGATAATGCCCTTCATAATTGTGATACATATACATACATATGTATTCAATATAGATTGTATTATGACCGCATAATACATTTTTATAACTTGTATTCTTTCTATGTACCAAACAATCGCATGAATGACCTGAACATATGTTCCATCATGAATGCACAACATATTGATCTCGATCGCATTATAGTTTAATATCCATACTTATGTGACTCACAAATACTGACTCATTAAATCCTTCCTATGTACATAATACATGTCTACCTGTATATGACTTCTTGGTAGTATAGGTCATCCAAACGCGATTTTATTGTTAATAAACACAGTATATGCCGTTTATAAACTGACATGTAATGGTCTGGATGACACCTTGCATTGAATTCGTAAAATAAAGAGTAATGTGAATATGGCTCACAAATACTGGTCATTAACTGATTCATGCATGTACTTACATGGCCTAGCACATGGATACCGGCATATGACTACTTAAATCATATGTCATATATAAACTGAGATTCGATGACCATGATCACACCGTTGACTATACATATATACGATATTTATGTTATATAATTCCCCAATTGTCAAGTAATTGATTATGTCTCTTGTTACACCGACAAGCACACTCGCAGTGTCCATGTGCTGTGTTTCCATGTTATTGGTATTCCATGTTCATGTTACTGTCGTCAAAATTACGACTTTGTTAAATAATAAATGTGTCGATAAATACTTTTCAGGTATAAATGGTGGGAATAAAACGTATACAAATGCAATTCAGTGTCTTCTATAGCGCAATAATGTGGACATTACATACTACTTATATATTTCAAGATGCGATGGCGTGGTTTTCGTTTTATTATCCAAAAAGCTAAGCATACTTCTTCGCTATGAAAAAACGCTGCTTTCATTATGTTGGAAGTGAATAATGGTAGTTGTTACGTAGCCAGTCAAGTTCAGAATTCGTCAGCTTCCCTTTGATATGTCAATCGCTGTGCCTACCCTGTCGTGTACTGCGTTAATAAATTGATAATCGTTTTTCATAGATATATGGTAGGCTTCGTTATAATGTAAAATGACAATATCCGCAACTGCATGGAATGTACCGGTATCTCATGGTTTCGATGTATGCAACAACCCGTAACCCGACATTTATGAAGCAATGAGTCTTTTCGATGGCTTGAATGGCCAGAGGCAGCTGTGGGGTTACGGGGCCATGCTCTACCAGACAATTGTGAAATCAAGATGGTCTGAAATACCATTTTATATATTCTCAGCAAAAAAAAATAAGCACATGCATGTAATACGACTCTCCTGCTTGCATCAATATTATAAATAAAATGACTACGTATTGACAATAATTCTTATTTTAGTGCATGAAAGAGTGGACATCAATGCACGACGAGGGAGATTGGTGAGGGGGTCGTCCGAACGCACCGACCGCACCGACCCCCTGGTTATGGACCTGTTGCAATAATAAAATGCAACATTGGTGTTCATGGTCGTGTTAAATATAACATAATAGAGTTCCGGTTTAATGTTTAATGGCTTTAAACGGACTATCGACAGCTCATTTCATTTGCATGGCTGGGGGCAGGTAATTGAATATTTTCATACAATTTCCATCCAGCCCTGACATTAGACAAACCGGATCTACTGTCAGGTCTTCACCACACTATAGTAATTTAGCCGCCTCCACATAAACATAGTATGATTACCACTGATCGTATTTCTCCTATAACTGGGTCAGTCGGATTCAACTCTCGTCTACAAGAAAGCTGAACATGCGAATAAGGGCCAAACCAGGGGGGATATCGCGCTCCCCGGCAATTATCAACCCACTATCGTTAATTATATAATACATTACCATTCACATGCACCCAACCTGCCACTTTATTTTATTTCTATCCGACACGGGCATTATGTTGATTCACTCAAATGAATGAATGAATACCTAGATGTAATTGTAAACATGTTCCTGTTTCCTTTGACATTATCAAAATGTATTATGTTCCACTTGAAATCCACGATCGTGACTATGTAGTTGTTTACTAACCATTATCATGTTATAGCTAGGATCTATTGTTATCCATGAGTTGCACCACTATTTTGTTGATAGCTCATATTATAAAACTACGCAATATAGTAGCCATCTTGGTAACTAAAATGGCGGTCATAAAATATTATTCTTTATGTTGTCATTGGAAACACTAAAACATTGAATTTATGGTTTGACATATACTATGTCGTTGATGACTACCCTACTTAATATAGATGTGTCAGAATTGTATCCATGTTGGCGGTCAATTTGATTTACGTTTGTTTGCGGCGACAGATAATTCGGTACAGTTTGGAACACAAGCCTCGCACTTTTAAAATATAACAAATATGATTTCCAATTATGTTTCATTTCTTTACTACTTAGTCGATCAACAGCGCTTAAGAGGTTAAGCGATACTTAGCGGCCATCTTGAATATTCCAACATGGTCAAATAATAAGTATATTAGATGGACTGATTCATTTGTGCAAAGAACATATTCAATAATAATAATAAAAAAAGGGAAACAATTGAAATATAAATGTGCATGAAAGTGTAGCTATATATTTTGGTTATTCCACACACATTTACTGCACGTCTGTGTGAATATTTGGCGGTCATCTTATATGTATATGAATTTGTCAGTGGTGAATTGTTTGTATAAGTTATCAAAACGTATTTCTATGTATGTAAACGCATAATGTAAGTACCAAACGCCATATAATAATCAAGTCAGAATATATTTAAGACAAGATGTTGATACCTGGTGGCCATCTTGAAAATCGCAAAATACACACCGTTTTGAACCACCATAAAAACGAAGCGTCTCATATATGTCCTAAGGAAGAATATTCAACAATTTAAACAACTGTATCTGATATTTGAAGCATGATATGCACGTACATGTCCATCTACTGATATAAAATATGTTTTTAACTCATTTGACCTCTTTGCACTTAATGACCTCAAAAGTGACCTTGTCCAACCTAATTGTATTGACCGACACCGGATTCATGTTCAGGAATGTATGATGATCAATCTAGGATAGTCGTTGCTTTTGCTCTCTTGGGTTGAACAGAAATCGTTTTTAAGCCACTTCTCTTCAAGGTGCCCCTCCACTTTATATTGTATACGCTGGCCGCATACGTCGTAAGGCCACTTTCCTCAGTCGCTAGCTAAAGTTATTAAAACCAACTATTTTGGGTTCTGCTGATCTTGCCTGTCACGTGATATGTTCTAATAATGTGTAATTGCCCTGCATATATTTGGAACTGATAACAGCGACATGTTATATGCAAAAGGTCATCTAGATAGCATGATAATTATGACAGTCGTTTGCCGCCGTGTGCTAAATACAGTAACAATTTAACAGTTTAGCGACGACTACAATTATGAATGGAAGCACTACACGAATGTCTGTCAAGTAATTTCTTAATTGCGGCTGTGACTGGAAAAAAAGGGGCTCGTGGCTTTTGCGACCAGTGTAGATCCAGATCAGCCTGTGCATCCACAGTGTGACTTTCCGCAATAAACTTGATATCAAACGACACTCGCATTGTATAATATTTATCAGGGACCCGTTTCACTAAAATTCGTACGACTAAAATGTTCGTCAGTGCAACTTTAGGATCGTCTGGAAAGTTACATTGTTGGATTTACATTTATTGAGCAGAGGCTGCATATGCAGCCTATGCTCAATAAATGTAAATCCAATACTTGTTTACAAGAAAAGATTGTTAAGGTGAAATTTTCAGGCCATCACATGTTTGCACTTACGAACATTTTAGTCGTACGAAGTTTAGTGAAACGGCCCCCATAGCGGATGGTCAAATATAACACGAATTTCGTGGTACAGAACGTGAACTTGTTCACTGTGCGGTATTACACTGACGTCATTCGGTAACATCATGTGACGCCGTTCGACCAATGGAACGTCAGGAAAAGTAGTTGTTACCGGAACGTGCGTTTCTGTTCAATGCATGATAATTCCAGCACAAAAATATTTACACAATCCCCTAACATTTGATTGGCCCGTAGCAAGTCTCTGTCCAACATGTATACCCCACTAAGCTCCCACGCCGAACTACTTTCCGTAACCGTGAGGCGCAGTTAAAATAATTCTTAAGAAAACGGAAAATAAACACATTTTCTTGATGAATTTATTTCAAATGCTGGAATTATAAGGAATGAATGGCCTTTTTGTGGAATTTATCGGGGATATAAATTTGGAAAAGTCGCGGGAGTACTGGACGAGGCCTTCCGGCCAGTATTCCCGCGACTTTTCCAAGTTTATACCCCGATAAATTCCACAAAAAGGCCATTCATTCCTATAATGTGCTACCAGTCAGTATGTACAGTGGAAAATCTCTAATCCGGACACCCTGCAAACCGCTGTGGGTTTATCATTTATCACCGATGATATTGTTTGTTCGTGATTGCAAAGCACGAAAACCTATCTTGAAGTGGTCATATGCCTGCTTTACAGTGGCACATCGCTATACTGGACACCCTGGGGACATCCCAGGGTGTCCGGTTTAGAGGGGTTCCATTGTATTTGTTACCGATCAATGCATAGCTAGTTACCTGATATATCCCAGTTCAGCGCTCCAGATTGGTATATTTTACGCACTTATTTTAGAGAATACGCATTGATTATCAAATGTGGGAGTACAACAGACTCATAGCAATGTGAAAATACGCATTGGTTTTCAAATTGAGTAGTGAAAATACTGTAATAAAGTTGATCATTTGCTTAAATTCAGCTGCACACTGTTTGCTTTTTGCAGCTCAAATAAGTGAATGTTTAAGTTTCTTTTATGTTGTATCATTTGTTACCTATTTAATAAGGAAGAAAATAAATGATAAATAGGAAAAAGTAAAATACACATTGAAATTGAAATATGGGGCTATAATACTATTTAGATACAAAACGTCTCTGCGAGTGGCATACGAGTGTCAATGAAATGCCGATGGGTAACAATCAGCGGGGCCATCGTCATAGTTGCCGCGGTATGCTGCCATTGTATTACCGGCGGCTTTGATCTTGCGTCTATACCCCATCTATCTCCATTGATGACTCTTGCCTAGACAGCAAAGTGTAGGTGGCTCGGAATTAACGAACTTTTCATTGGATAATAGACAGCCCGAAGAACGCGAGATTTACCTCGCTTTGCCTGTCTCAATAGATCTTGGAGTTAGTATAATAGGTGTATTGGTCGTAAATGTAAGAGTAGAAATATAGCCTACAAAACTAACATCAGAGACGAACTATTAGTGGACGTACAAAGCCTTTCATAGATATTTGTACAATTTGTTATTGTATCGAAACTTGTTTCATCATGGGCGGATTCAGGTGGGGGGGTGGGGCGGACACGGCGCGCGCTCCCCCCCCCCCCCCCCCCCCCCCCCTAAAATTCGCTGAGTAAAGATTTTTTACAAGTTACAAGGCACGTTTCATGCCAAGTGCCATGTATTCCATGCATTTTTCGGTCGTTGTCTTATTGTTTCAATATTTAAACGTTTTCCATCAAAAATCTTGTCTAAACATACTGTGACAGTGTCAATATGTTTGCTCCAAAATGCGTTAGAACGCAGGAAAAAAAACCCCCCTAGCGCTATCCTGAGCTCCGCTCGGTCGACTATTTTGCAATACTTGACTATATTATCGATAATATAGTCAAGAAAAATTGCAAAATAGTTACGCCCCCCCCCCCCCCCTAACCCGAAATCCTGGATCCGCGCATGTTCATAGCGATGGTAATACTGCTGTCACAACCATAGTTAATAGTCCATCTTTTACAAAACAAATACCGTCATAGAGATGTTTGCATATATCAATGTAGTCATGTACTTGAATGTCTGAATACTAGTAATTATATGCATATAACATGGCTACATTTAGGCGGCTGGTATAGTAAAATCGCCGCCAACCTTTGGAACCAGAATTGTGGAAGAACACCCTGTCCACCAACATAGTCTGTGAATACTTTCACAATATGGCGATGATGTGTGATTGCATAGGTGTACAGGTACTGGGGCACGTTTCATTAAACTTCGTACGACTAAAATGTTTGTAAGTGCAAAATAATGATAGTCTGTAAATTTCACATTAACAATGTTTTCTTGTAAACAATTATTGGATTTACATTTATTGAACATATGCAGCCTATGCTCAATACATATAAATCCACAAATTGAAATTTCCAGGCGATCCTAAATTTACACTTACGAACATTTTAATAGTACGAAGTTTAGTGAAACGGGCCCCTGATGTGGATGACACGTGTGTAAGGGCAGATACACATATCGTTGTTTGTAACTGAAGGGTTCAGTGGAATAAGGGGGCTAACTCCGGGAGTTAGCCCCCTTATTCCACCGACCCTCTCAGTTGTATTCGTAATGTCAGTATATCTACCGGTGGTATTTATATAAGGATACACTCGCTGACATCTCACAAATGGTTTTCTCATCAACAACCCAATTCAGGTTATCAGAATGTCCAAATATAAAATTAATATCACACTGATAAGCTTTATCCCTTTGTGAGTTGGTCCTCTTTAAGAGGGAGTACACATATAACAGCATGCTACATTGTTTGGTAAAAGTTCCGACTAGCCTATAATATGCTGGGGAATAAATGATTGGCGGTTGGTGAGACATTTTCAGTGCAATTTCTACTGTTTCTAGGCAACTTTAAAATCGCACAAAAATTGTATTGTCCGCTCACGCTTTGTATGTCATAGAACGAACAATAATACTGCGCTTTGCATGACAGGCAGGCAACGCGAACTGTGAGTAACTAAGAAACCGTACAGTCCAATACATAGAGGATCGAACATGAGCTGCCTGTACGAGCTTTATTATAGGAATGAATGGCCTTTTTGTGGAATTTATCGGGGTATAAACTTGGAAAAGTCGCGGGAATACTGGACGAAGGCCGGAAGGCCTCGTCCAGTATTCCCGCGTCTTTTCCAAGTTTATATCCCCGATAAATTCCACAAAAAGGCCATGCATTCCTTATAATTCCAGCATTTGAAACAAATTCATCAAGAAAATGTGTTTATTTTCCGTTTTCTTAAGAATTATTTTAACTGCGCCTCACGGTTACGGAAAGTAGTTCGGCGTGGGAGTTTACTGGGATATAAATTTTGGACAGAGACTTGCTACGGACCAATCAAATGTTAAGGAAGTGTGTAAATATTTTTGTGCTGGAATTATTACACTGTATGGTCATTATTGCACACTTCTATATAAGCAGAATAAACACTGTAATACATTAACACACGATGTACGTCATAATAATAAAAAATATTCAATTAACTAATTTAAAAATGCGATAACTTTATGTTATCGGTGACATACATGTAGTCTATGACGTAGTGTCTAATCAAAGCAAGGCACGTGACTACTAATTTCGAGCGCATCAGCGGGAAATATGAATGCTATGTTTGCAACCCTAGTTATTTGTTTCAATACTGTTTGTTTTTACTTTCGTTTGTGCAGGTCACCCATAGGGTCATATATGTTCAGAAATCCGATACAAATATACCGTTAAATGCTCTTTTTCCAACTGTTTTGCTCCCATTTCATTCATATCTAAGACCCAAGGCCTTTAAACCGTAATCATGAATATGTATTCTACTGAATGAGTAGATCCAATCAATGCTATGCCGTCAGTTACCTGGGACCCGTTTCACTAAACATCGTACGACTAAAATGTTCGTAAGTTCAAAATTATGATAGTCTATAAATTTCACATTAACAATGTTTTCTTTTAAACAAGTGATGGATTTACATTTATTGAGCATAGGCTGCATATGCAGCCTATGCTCAATAAATGTAAATCCATCAATTCCAAATTTCCAGATGATCCTAAATTTGCACTTACAAATATTTTAGTCGTACGAAGTTTAATGAAACGGGCACCATATTTCGTTGGCACTGCATCTTGGATGATCATTCTAACCGGTGAGTTTATTTCGGTTATCTCGAACCTGTGCACAACCTACATCTTGCACTCAATATTTAATAATTATTATCAATCGGCATAATATGCACTGTATCGGTGCGTTTAAAAACTGTGCAGTTTATTTTGCCGTTGAGTATATCGAGTACATTTGTATATATTAATTGTCGATACACTCTCTAACTGTACATGTACACCACCAATGTGTAAACAATGTTTGTGTTTTATGGCGCATCCGTTGCATCTTCTCGCTCAGTAGCCTATTTCACCAACATTGCAAAGTATGCTTATCTTGCTAAGTACACTTTGAGGGAGAAATTTTCAATTTACGGATAAATTTATTAGTTTTTATTACACTGAATTTATTACATTATCGCCGCAGCCATATAAATTCAGTATAATAATTATGCATACTGTTAATCATGAAATATATGCAGTCGTTAGATCTATATGAAATTATGCATTTCGGGAAATATAAATTATTACTCCCTCAAAGTATACTTTGCTAGATAAGTATACTTTGCAATTTGGATGAAATCTGTTACAGAAAAGTATACATCTTTGCTAGATAAGTATACTTTGCAATGTTGGTGAAATAGGCTGCTTGGAGATCGCTTCACTAAAGTTTGTACGACTAAAATGTTCGTAAGAGCAAATTTTGGATCGTCTGGAAATTTCAATTGATGGATTTACATTTATTGAGCATAGGCTGCATATGCAGCCGATGCTCAATAAATGTAGATCCACTAATTGTTTACAAGAACACATGGTTAATGTGGAATTTACAGACTATCATAATTTTGCACTTACGAACATTTTAGTCGTACGAAGTTTAGTGAAACGGCCCCCAGGTCGTCGTGTTTCCCGATTATCGTCGAATTCACGAATATGTCTTCAAGTGTTAATTTGTTGAGAAAACTGGAACTTAAACATATAAAGCAGATCAAAAAACTTAATTCATTATACCCCCACAAACAAAGTTTGTTTGTATAGGAGTCAGCTTGTCGGTCGGTCGGTGTCGTCGGTCTGTCGGTCGGTCTGTTGGAAATTCCCTTCCGCTCTATATCTTCTAAACCGATGCATGGATTATCAAATGGCTTGGAACAAATGTTTCTCATGATGAGAAGGTGTGTCGCGATCAATAACCACGCACCTACGTCCAAGGTCAAGGTCACAGTTGAAGGTCAAAGGTCAAACCTATTGAAATTCCCTTCCGCTCTATATCTTCTACACCGATGCATGGATTATCAAATGGCTTGGCACAAATGTTTCTCATGATGAGAAGGTGTGTCGCGATCAATAACCACGCATATACGTCCAAGGTCAAGGTCACAGTTGAAGGTCAAAGGTGAAACCTATTGAAATTCCCTTCCGCTCTATATCTTCTACACCGATGCATGCATTATCACACTATGCCCAGGGTCAAGGTCACAGACTTGATGCGTTTGAAACCTTAACGCTGGCTAAATGGCTTATAATCAAAAATGCCTCGTTTTCTTTGGCTGCCAGTGGGGGTATTCGTGTGCCGACAGGCCACATTTCTAATTTTTTTATTAATTCGTTCCCACGAAATAACAATTCGTTCCCACGAATTACCAATTCGTTCCCTCAATTTAACAATTCGTTCCCACGAAATAACAATTCGTTCTCACGGGAATGAATTGTAAATTCGTGGGAACCAATTGTTATCTCGTGGGAACGTATTGTTAAGTCGAGGGAACGAATTGCTAAATTGAGGGAAAGAATTGTCATTTCGTGGGAACGTATTGTTAATTCGAGGGAACGAATTGTTATATCGTGGAAACGAATTGTTAATTCGATGGAACGAATTGTTATATCGTGGGAACGAATTGTTAATTCGAGGGAACGAATTTCTAAATTGTGGGAACGAATTAATAAAAAAAAATCCATTTCAACCTGCGGGGCTCCGTACAATGCTGTGCCCTGTTTCTCCTACTGGTATGATACAAACATTAAAAGAGTGTGTGGATTGGAAAACAAGCTTGAAAAAGCTTATATGAATTCGTCTCCTACTATTTGTTCCACGTATACCTGTCTACGTACGTTTGACCATTAAACACATCACATCCCAGTATCTCCCTATAACTTAGATACTATAGGAATGAATGGCGAGCGATAACAAAATATTATTTTTTTTCGAAAATTGTAATTTTTTAAGGCCTCGTCCAGTATTTCCGCGATTTTTCCAAGTTTATATCCCCGATAAATTCCACAAAAAGGCCATTCATTCCTTATAATTCCAGCATTTGGAATACAGTCATCAAGAAAATGTGTTTATTTACCGTTTTCTTAAGAATTATTTTAACTGCGCCTCACGGTTACGGAAAGTAGTTCGGCGTGGGAGTTTACTGTGATATAAATTTTGGACAGAGACTTGCTACGGGCCAATCAAATGTTAGGGAATTGTGTAAATATTTTTGTGCTGGAATTATCGTTTTGTAAATATTAAAAACAAATCAGTTTATTTGATATATATTGATATATTTATTTGACGAAACTTTGTCAAATATTTATTTTATCCAGCCAGGAGTCGGAGTCACTTTCCAAAATATTTAGTTTTTCGACCCTCCTGGTCACTCTCCAGATCATTTTTCGCCCCATGTTAAATTTCTATAAGAATAATTTTCGCAATATAACCAATAGCTGATGGAATTTCATCAAATAAAAAAATAGATGAGGGTGTATTTGTGTTCTTGATGACAAAGTACATTGTAGTTACATTTAAATATTTGTATATGTAAGTGTTCAACAGCCAAAAGTCGGTCGGCAGAAAAACGTGGAACAGTCAGAAGATATTTGTTGCTGAGTTTGAATACAAAATAGCAAGTAAAACCGAAGTAGACGGACATACAGGTACAATACACACCAGGGTTAATATGTAATCCTGAAATATGGTATTTATATTGAGCTATTTTACTGACAAGCTGTCAGCAACAACAACTGAACCTGCCCAAGTAAACTATTCAACTGATGCCGACGTCGCCGGCAATGATCATGCCAGGCATGGCCGTAAAGGAACGGTGCACGCTTAATGAATTTCCAACATGCTTAGTGCAACCTGTCTACATGGCGAATACCAGGCTAGTGTAGGTTTGTGTCAAATGATGGTCTGGTAACATAAGGTCGTAACTGCTATGCTTCAGCATAGCAGTTACGACCTTATGTTACTAGACCATCGATGTATCAGGCATGGTTAGGAAACGCGTAGCAATTCCTCGGCACACACAGGAATTAGTTATCTCCCGTTGCAAATCTATTTATAGAAATCCGGTCCTTTGCAGTATTTCAGCGTTTGTTTCTTACTGAACAGCACAACAATTGCGAACAGAGTAGACCCATATGTGCAGTCTGATCTGAGTCTACCCTGATAGCAATAACATTAATGCGTGTGAATATCTGGCAAATAATGCATTCCCGGATCATATTACGCAGATATGCAGGATATTTACACTAGTCGACATCACTATAATTGCTCATTTTCACATCATATCATTCTACATTTGCCGTTTTACAAGCAATAAGGCCATAGACAATCCCACGCTGGTGTTAATACAATGGAACCTCTCTAAACTGGACACCCGGGGACATCCCATGATGTCCGGTTTAGAGAGTTTGACTTTGAAACATTCATAAAAAGACTTCAAGATACGCGTTGGTGCTTTGCGATCATGAACAGATATTATCATCGGAGATAAATAGCAACGAAATATATCAAAGTCAAGCACAACTAACTTGTATATTATATATGTTCGGTTTACAGAGGTTCGACTGTAATTGATCAAGTTTATCAGGCAATGCCAGGAAGGTGTGTATTGATTGTTCGCTGAGTAATTCCCACCGTGTCCGTTTATAAATATGGAACGCCAAATCTACATAAACTCAAATAATTATTGCTAACTCTAAATAATTAGAGCTTTTGATATCAAGTTTATCAGGCTCGGAAACGGTAGGAATTCCTCGGCATGCCTCGGAATTCCTACGCGTTTCCTAGCATTGCCTGATAAACTTGATATCAAAAGACACTAGCCTGGTATTCTCTATATCTAGTCTATTCAGGATATAACAATTTGTCTGTATGTAGTCGGTCAATGCAAAGCTCGTTATCTGATAAAATGCATTTCCAACATGTTTAGTGCAACTGCTGTACAGACATTTAATCTATAGACACGCGGTAATAGATAGCGGTATGGTATTGCTATAACCAGTCGTGTCCGCTTTCATTTTTGTCTCGACTATCATGGAACGGTAATATAGCTTGTAGCACCGATACAGGACACAGTGAAATTTCTCTAAACCGGACACCATGGGGGGTTCCCAGGGTGTCCGTTCTAGAGAGGTTTCACTGTAAATCATGCATTTGATCATTCTGAGCCATAGCCGTGAGCTATGCGATCATGAACAGACATTATTACCTGGGATAAACTCCTCAGAAATATGATCACAGATGTTTTATTGGTGTCCGGTTTAGGGAGGTTTCACTGTACGAGTAATTTTCGTTATGACCTGATAAATGTGGCTTATTGTATTTGCAAACAGTGTAAGCATAGCTTTATCATTGTCGACGATGTCCGTATTATAGTCAGTTAAATATATGTAATACTCCTAGCAAACATTATATGTGGCCAGGGGCGGATCAAGTATTTAGGGAACGGGGGTATCTAGTTGCGGGGGTATCTAGTTGCGAAGGTAACTCTTTCAATCTACTCTCGTACCGTCCGTAGCTAGCTACGGACGGTACGGGAGTAATTGCAAGAGTTACCGTTCGCAACTAGGGGGTTGTCCTATTTTCGAGCTCTTTGAAAAGCACTTTCCTGTGTTTTACGGCATTTAAATTCAGACTCCAACTGGTGGTAAACTGTGACATATGTAAACTCCGTGTCTGAACGGGGTGGTGCAACCACGGACCCCCCCCCCCCCCCCACCTCACCCTCTAGACATCATCAGCCAGACATGGCCTGTCACAGTCTACATGTAGCTGCTAACGTAGGGTCGATCATTAGCGACAACCTTCCACAAGGGGCCTCTGTCTGGCATATACCTGAGGGGTACGTTCGTAATGCTTGACTACCAGTCTTTCCGACATTTATGCACATCGAGTCGAAGCATTTGCGGACGTAACATAAGTTGTGTGGTTTGACGTCGAACGTTCTGCAATGTATGCCGTGATTTTTGGTTGGGCAGTGTATGTAACGATGAGAACGGCTCATCATTATGTTAAACATTTGATGGATTTACATTTATTGAACATAGGCTGCATATGCAGCCTATGCTCAATAAATGTAAATCCATGGCGTTATAAGCATAAGGATAAGTAACGATTGTACATTTCACTACATGCTTCGATATAGTCCGTCTTTTATCTAGCAATACTCATTCGCCGACTCAATTCATGTTCCTGTATATGTCATCCATTTCCAGGGCCCGGTTGCTCAAAGCTTCTGTTAGCTTAACAGACTGTTAAATCCTTAGCATTGCTAAACGGACGTTTTAAACCCATCATATAATGGCCTGTGCCACAAACCACTCGGTGCGTCACAAATGTTCCCGACACCTACAACCGTGTACGGTCCCCAAATACACATCATTTATTTAATATATCCACGCAGAAGCAAACGACACGCACTTAAAGGACGTAAAAACAACACTCATCTATATAAGTAGTTGAGGGAAGTAACTCTGCATACTTCCCGTACCGTCTGTACGGTAAGGGAGTTTTGCATAGTTACGGTGTACTGGCCATAAGTACAAGAGAAGTATATGTACATTTACCAGTGCTTCAGACATCATCGTCTCACATTGCTCTACAGAGTACGGAGCCCCCCCGCAGGGGATGTAGATTTTTTTTCTCACTAATTCGTTAGTTCAAATTAACAATTGCACGGAGCCCCGCAGGCGACATGGATTTGTTTTTATTAATTCATTCCCAATTCGTTCCTACGATATAACAATTCGTTCCCACGATATAACAATTCGTTCCCTCGATTTAACAATTCGTTCCCTCGAATTAACAATTCGTTCCCACTATATAACAATTCGTTCCAACGATTAACAATTCGTTGCCTCAATTTAACAATTCGTTCCCACGAAATAACAATTCGTTCCCACGGGAACGAATTGTTAATTCGTGGGAACGAATTGTTATATCGTGGGAACGAATTGTTAATTCGAGGGAACGAAAACCATGGTTTAGACTCTCAAACTGGGGCTTAGTGAATTATTGTGCATTTGGCGAGCCTAAACTAGGGTTTGGGCAGTCTAAACTGTGGTTTGAGCTCAAACCGTCGTTTAAGCTATCAGAAACCCTAGTTTGAAGAGTCTAAAATGTGGTTTCTGCCGCCAAGTGCACACTAATTGCTCAAACCAGGGTTTAAGACAACTACCGCTTGGGATCACGATTGGCAGTTTTTTTCTTAAACTGTGGTTTGGGTCCAAACTAGGGTTTAAGCTTGTTATTGGATTACGACCTCAAACGGCAGTTTCTTGCCAAATGCACAATAATTGCTCAAACTGGGATTTGAGCTCCTAAACCATGGTTTAGACTCTCAAACTGGGGTTTAGTGAATTATTGTGCATTTGGCGAGCCCAAACTAGGGTTTGAGGAGCATAATCTAGGGTTTAAGCTCCTAACCATGGTTTAAGGAATTATTGTGCATTTGGCTTGCCATAGAGAAGTATATGTAGAGTTGCCAGAGCTTCAGACATCATCGTCTCACATTGCTCTAGAGAGCGACTGCTATGATGCCAACATGTGCACGTCTGTGCACGTCTGTGCACGCAGTGTATTACCTGGTATTAACTAGTTTTTCAGTAATACCTGTTTTATTGAGGATTATTAAAGTTTGTTAAAGAATAAAGGCATCCTCTGCGGGAGCGATATTTCATTATGTAACACGGCAATGAACGGCTCACAGTGCGCGGAAACATTAGGCAGTGAGTTCCTACATGCACGGGCGTAGCCTGCATTCACTACGGCATCATATGAATGTACAGGCTTAACCCTTTGAACCCGAAAGCCCGCTATAGCGGTTTATGCAAACAGTGCAGATCCAGATAAGCCGGCTCGTAACGAGCCGTCTCATCAGGATCTGCACGTTTTGCAAGTAATTTTCATATTTCTTAGAACAAAAACACCCCCTTTTCATAAATGGACGAATCTGAAAATCATTTTGTGACCATTGGATTGGTCGGAACATTAGCATATCACAGTCCATTCCAGTTCCTTAGGGTTGAAAGGGTTAACAGTATCAGTAACTTATCAGTATTAACACAGATCACGATATACGTCTGATTGTTCTCCAAATTATCAGCAAACACATATATTACAGTGGAAACTATCAAAACACCAATAAAATACACGAGTTCGTTTAACCCTTTCAACCCTAAGGAACTGGAATGGACTGTGATATGCTAATGTTCCGACCAATCCAATGGTCACAAAATGATTTTCAGATTCGTCCATTTATGAAAAGGGGGTGTTTTTGTTGTAAAAAATATGAAAATTACTTGCAAAAAGTGTAGATCCTGATGAGACGGCTCGTTACGAGCCGGCTCATCTGGATCTGCACTTTTTGCATAAACCGCTATAGCGGCTTTTCGGATTCAAAGGGTTAACTCTGGCACAATGGGTTTACCTGTCATTTTTCTCCTATGATAACAGTTACGTATTCATGGTCGCAAAGTAGGAAGAGATATAAGTGAGGGGACAAGTGAGCCGGAAAATCCAACACATTAATCAAAGGGAACTGTGTCTAGGGGTACAATATATGGTTGTCTTCATACAACCCTGCAATATACACGACACTCAACGCTAGAATATTCTAAAGCCCCAGATAATCACGAAGAAAATCAAGGACAGTTTCTTGGAATGCTCATATGCCTGAATAATTAGATTCCACTGTAGAGGTTGAACCACACTAAATCATCAGATATTCATGCGCGGTCAAAAGTAATGAGACAGATTTGTAATGCCATAGACACTCTTTGCTTGCAGACCATCAATGTATGCACTGATCTACTTCATAGGCATGTTAATGTATAATTTACATCAGTTTCAAGCATATGCTTTGGGATTATTCTGCAAGTCGGAGCATGTTTGTCATGTGAGACGATTTCAATTTCCAGCCGCTGACATTTTGCGCCACCACCAGGGTGGTCACAGGAGATTAAATTGATATTTCTTAACAATAATTAAACCTATATTTTAATTAGTGAATATCCAGTACAGAATGGGTGCATGTTATGGGAAGATAGGTCCCACAACATCCATACGAAAAATGAAAGTAGCAGATAATAGCAAAATGTGTGGTCATTGGTTAGTTTATATAGGAAAAAGCATTGGTGGTGGTGGAACTAGAAACTAAATAGCCCGTGCCATCCGCACCTCACACATCCCGGCTGGCTCTCCCCCTGACGTACCGACAGTACAGGTATCAATGTTGTAGACACGTGGAAATAATTAGCGAGCGCTGCAGGTACCTAGATCGATCGCGCTTTCTCTACTAGACAGTGAATGCACCGACAAAACCACTTGCTACTTCAAAGAACACCACGCGTCAGTTCCTTCTTAACCGGGACTACTTTCCAAAGCCCACCAGCACGCGCGGCATGCGGATATCGAGAATAATCAGGCTAGTGTCTTTTGAAATCAAGTTAATCAGGCAAGGCTTCAAAACGCGTAGTAATTCCTCGGCGTGCCGAGAAAATCCTACAGTTTCCGAGCCGAGCCTGACAAACTCGATATGATCAGAATACAAGATCATGGTATTCTATTTATCATATCAGGTAATGTGCTGTGGTAATGAAAACACGATATTTTTTCTGCTAAAAGAACGCGGACTTGCTTACGTTGCGTCATTACACGGACATCATTCGGTAACCTCATGTGACCTTCGTTCGACACTTTGTTATCAGCAATAATGAATTTCATCAATGCAAAGCTCATTACCTAATAAAACAATATAAAGAGTTTATACTGGGTTAGGTAAACGTTGTTCACCCAATAATGACGGACAGTCGCGTTTGGCGCAGCGACAGCATTTTGACCGGTGTTAGAGGTTAGCCAACACCATTGATGTTTGCTATATTAATAAGCAGTTGTCACACATTTGTACTGCTTGTTTCGTTGTTTCTATGACGGCTACATGAACATAATCTACACCATCCGACTCTGGATGTACATTAATTAAACTCCAGGTTTCATTATTGCTAGTAAAGATTAATTCACTATCCTATGATAACGCGGTGGCTCCGTAAGTCAGTGTCTGGATATGACACTACGTCACATGACAGCATTTCTTTTTGAAAACCCCACTATTATGATTGGAATTAATGTCAAACATACATTAACATGCTTGTGAAGTTGATTAGATCAATTGACCAGATTCTGTACGCAAACA
This sequence comes from Conchocele bisecta, assembly GCA_029237695.1. Classification (NCBI taxonomy): domain Eukaryota; kingdom Metazoa; phylum Mollusca; class Bivalvia; order Lucinida; family Thyasiridae; genus Conchocele; species Conchocele bisecta. Next base: position 26,745,592 of record CM055267.1, read on the forward strand.
ATGAATATGGCCGCACTATCTTGACTATTTTTGCCGACTAGTTTGTATATCTGATTCGTGTTGTTGAACCTATACAGACTCGGCACTATACCAGTCATCAGACAGTCTAGATCTGAAACCAGGATTCCCCGTCTGTAATCAGACACAGACTGCTTATAATAACTAATTTGTAACACTTGTTCTCAATTTCATCCTGCTTACTCGCTCTTACATAAATCAGAATACTGTAATTAACCCTTTCAACACCACAGGCCTGTATAGTGGTATAGGTAAAAAGTGAAGATCCAGATGAGCCGGCTCGTAACGAGCCGTCTCATCAGGATCTATACTTGTTGCAAGTAATATTCACATTTTTGAGAACAAAAACACCCCCTTTTCGTAAATGGACTAGTCAGAAATTCATTTTGTGACGACTTGTTAGAAAATTTAACATATAAAAATCCATTCCAGTTACTTAGGGGTGAAAGTGTTAACCACGTGAGCGAGGGGGGGGGGGTCGTTTCACTAAACTTCGTACGACTAAAATGTTCGTAAGTCCAGATTTAGGATAGTCCGTAAATTTAAATTGTTGGATTTACATTTATTGAGCATGCAGCATATGCTCTATAAATGTAAATCAAATAATTGTTTACAAAAACACATTGTTAATGTGAATTTACAGACTATCATAATGATTCACTTACGAACATTTTAGTGGTATGAAGTTTAGTGAAACGGCCCCCTGTTCTGTAACTGCGGTACGCTGGTAATGCTATGACATCTATAGAGCATGTATCCGTTGGCCTATGATATGATTTGGCGAATATAATAAAAACATGTCATTTATTCGGTTTTACTGGTGCCAATTATTGGACGTAGCCTGCTGTTGAGAGGTTGGATATGTGATCATTTGTGACTGTGGCGAAGTGACTGGAGAAATGTGGCTTATACCATTTGTCACCAGTGTAGCTCCTGATCAAATAACACACTCATGTAGTCTATACCGCGTGTTAGGATCATGACGGGTGCTTCATTGATGAAATGACGAACAGTGCAGATCCTGATTAGACTGTGTGGTCTAAATCAATTGCCGTTGCAAAACCATTTATGTTCGTTAGCCTATTTCATCATAATTTCTAAGCATACTTATCTAGCTAAGTATACTTTGAGGGAATAATCATTAATTTTTCCAGAAATTCATTATTTCATACTGGACTAACTACTGGATATAGCTGATTATTAAATGTATGCAGAATTATTATACTGATTTTATTACATTTGCACAGCCATTTTGGCTGTGATAACGTAATAAATTCAGTATAATAAAATTTAATAAATGTATCCTTAAATTGAAAATTACTCCCTCAAAGTGTACTTAGCTAGATAAGTATGCTTAGCTATTTTGGTGAAATAGGCTACATATCAGAACATGTGCTTCATGTGTAATACATAGTTAGTACAATACTACTAACTGTCAGATCAGGAGGCCGTTTCACTAAACTTCGTACGACTAAAATGTTCTCAAGTGCAAACTTATGATTGTCTGTAAATTTCACTTTAACACTGTTTCTCTTATAAACAATTGTTGGATTTACATTTATTGAGCATAGGCTGCATATGCAGCCTATGCTCAATAAATGTAAATCCATCAATTGAAATTTCCAGACGATCCTAAATTTGCACTTACGAACATTTTAGTCGTACGAAGTTTAGTGAAACGGCCCATATGTCTCCAAATATATGTAACTTGTTGTGGAATCCTGTAGCGAATCGTAAATGTCATGCCTCGTTATACAATGTTCCAACGTGTATTGTACACCAAACATTTAACGACAATACAATAGAGTCACCTGATGTTTAATCCTCCCCCACACCACCACTCGGTCTACACGCAGCAAGACGCATGCCGATGTCCAATTCTTAGTACCGCTTTTCGGCAGTCCTTCAGTCCGTCCGTCTAGCTGTTCTGCTGTTTAGGGCGGTGTAATGAATAGAACAATCGGCTCCCGTCCCGGAAAGGTTAGAGAAATACGTTAATACATAGACGGAATTACATGCGCCAGCTGTAAAACTGTCAGTGTAGGGCACGCGCTATGTCGTACGAACTGCATTTCCTGGAACATGCAATTACAACGTAATTAAAATACATAACATACCTTTGCGTCAATGATAATTGCTTCATAAGAGTGATGTGCTATATGAATATAACATATTTGAACATTGTCTTGCTACGGTATACTATATGCTACATCGAGTTGCCATCTCCGCCATTTGTGTATGTACAATCAATCGTACAGTTTGGTACAATACATCATAGACAGATATAACAACAGCGTGCTATAAATAGTATGCCAGCAAAGTATACAATAGACGATATATCTGAGAATTTCACTCATCAATAAATTTTGTTGTGTAAACTTTTCAATCTGATGCATATCATATTGTTAGTGTACACGTTAATCATAGGTAAATCCATATTTACTCAAATAGTAGGTGGGTACACACCAGGGACAATACACGCAGGTAACTGCTTACATGGCACTGGAATTGATAGCTATTAACAGAGTACAGTAGTGGGTATATATATGGTATGTGTTGTGTGGTTGGCCAGGTAAGTCATACACTGTGCGATTCTCTGTGTGAGGCTATTTAAAATGGTGGTTCATGTTGTTAAGAACACAGGCACAAATTGTCCAGAAAACTGACATAGTTTACTGTTTGGTGTAATATAAGTGATAGGAGTCCGTTGTCCTGGCTTTTCTACATGTGATTAATTACATTTTATCATATGTTCTACTTCACCTTTCGCGTTTTGTGTCAAACGCCAGAAGATGTGAAACTGGCTGATGTTTGGAACACACACAGGTGGCCTAGTTAGTCATTCCATGTGCCGTACAGGTTACAATACCTAGGCAGTGTTAACATATAATTTATACAGATATTCTATCACATTTCTGAAGCAATTATCTTTGAATCAAACGATGATCAGGTATAATAGAACGGGGGGGGGGGGGGGGGTGGGGCGTTTCACTAAACTTCGTACGACTAAAATGTTCGTAAGTGCAAATTTAGGATCATCTGGAAATTTATATTAATGGATTTACATTTATTGAGCATAGGATGCATATGCAGCCTATGCTCAATAACTGTAAATCCAATAATCGTTTACAAGAAAACATTGTTAATGTGAAATGTACAGACTATCATAATTTTGCTGTTACGAACATTTTAGTCGTAAGAAATTTAGTGAAACGCCCCCTGGATCCTTAACACGAAGCACGTGACAGTGAATCTTAATAAGCTGCATATGCGTCGCCGGATAAGAAAGTTTACCTTACAAGTGCAACCACTGTTATTCTTGGTCCTCTTGCACATTCACTCAGAAGGATTAGAATATAAAATAATGCTGACGATAGCAAACTTCAACAGTGGCCGAATGGCGAACAGCATATACCCTGATCAGACTGCGCGAAATGCGCAGTCTGATCAGGGTATATGCTGGTCGCAAAGGTTGCGAGATATAGCTTCACTCCCGGTGGCCCACGTGTTATCTCGCCTTTTGTATTGCTTATTCGCATGTATACAACTCTATATATGCGTATATTGCTTTTTATATTCCTTTGACCTTGACATTGTGTCTGGTAATCAGTCTTGGAGTATTGTTGGAGCTTATTCGCGTGTGGTCTACAGAAGCAACACTTCCATGGCCTCGGCCCAACTCGCTTTCATCACTTGATCATCAGTGACTTCCATTCGGCACACCGTCATGGCTTTCGTAAACCATTTCCCACATACGTATCTGGAATAAACCATTTCATGTTCAATTTCGAACTGTTGCATTCCGCAGAAAGTATCTGGTATGAACCATTGCATAGTAAATTTCGAACTATTGCATTCCGCTGAAAGTATATGTAGCCTATTTCACCAAAATTGCAAAGTTTACTTATCTTGCTAAGTACACTTTGAGGGAGAACTTTTCAATTTAAAGATAAATTTATTAATTTTATTACACTGAATTTATTACATTATCACAGCCAAAATGTAATAAATTCAGTATAATAATTATGCATGCCTTTAATCATCAACTATATGCAGTCGTTAGCTCTATATGAAATAATTCATTTCGGGGAAAATAAATGATTACTCCTCAAAGTACACTTTACTAGATAAGTATACTTTTCAATTTTGATGAAATCGGCTCCTGGTACAAACCATTGCATGTCATTAAAATCTTTAATGAAAATCTAAAGTAACATGCTGCAAGCACAGTTACAAATACATGAAGTCTATGGGATTTCAATGGGTGGGAAATTACTTCTGTCCACCTACTGTGCTCTGTGTGTAGGCATTGTCATTGCATCAATTCGGCTTTAACAATGTAATGATGTATTATATTTAAATCAAGACACATAAGGACCTAGTATAATACATGTACACATGAGACCCATTGAGGTATGCGAGTTTCCTAACCAATGCAGTTTACATGCAAGCCAAGCGCGATGCGCTGGGCATACACAATACCTATACCATAACAATTCAGTATAGACTATAGTCTGTGGTATTGGAAGTGTTAAAACTAGTTTGTGTAAACCAGTTCAGCTGTCCGATCGTGTGTATCCAGTTCAGACAACAAATCACGATATAGAGATTTGTTGTCTGAACTGGATACACACGATCGGACAGCTGCACTGGTTTTCACAAACTAGTTTTAACACTTCCAATACCGCGAAATAACAGTCCTCACCGTGGACACATTATAGTTGCTGCCCCAGACACTGGCATTGTGGTAATAGCTAGCCCGTGGGCTGAATATACACGATTCGAAAGGCCGGAATTGTGCGATGAAACCTTCCACAATAATCACATTCCAAGCATGACACTACTTGTGACGTACGTGTGTCTACTGAGCGTTTTCGTGAGATGGCCACAGACGTACTTTCCTGACATCTCGACCTTCCGTGGCTGGCTGTGAAAACAATTAGGAACATCTTGTGGAGTAAGTACCTGTAAACTACTCCGTATATTATGAACTGATTTCAGCAAGGTGGCCGAGCTAGAGCCGAGAGTTCAACATAACGCATAATCGGACCAGTGTACTATCGTATCACTGGACACGTTAGTTTTTGTACTCGTTGCATAACACACGGCGCACCACAACAGCAGTAGCATTTGTGATATTAACTGAATTATTCCTTTTACGGTGCACATAACAGGATATATCTAGCCTCACAACAAGGACGGGGCTGGTGAGTTGGAGAGGTCCCATTCCCTGAATCACACGATTATTATACAGCAGATACCTTTACTATAACAGTGCCACATTTACGTCACAACAGACCGCGGAATATCAGCAGTTATCAGATTATGACAGACAGAATGCTTTTAAAAAGTTATGTAGCTGCCATCAGCTAGTCTATACTAATTGTACTTCAATAGGAGGATATGAAACCAGTAGTTCCTGACTTGTAGACCGAGGATACCAGGCTAGTGTCTGGTTATGTCAATAGTACATGTAGTATCAGGCATGGCTATGAAACGCGTAGTAATTCCTCGGCTTGCCGAGGAATTACTACGCGTTTCATAGCCATGCCTGATACTGCCGAGGAATTACTACGCGTTTCAGAGCCGAGCCTAATAAACATGATACAGTCGAACCTTCGCGAACGGCCATCTCTCTACAAAAACGCCCTCTCTGTAACAGCCGATATTTTATATCCAAACTGTACACTTGTATGTAAATTTAACCTCCCTACAACAGCCACCTCTCTACAACAGCCAGTTTTGCGTCTTCACATAGGTAGCTGTTGTAGAAAGGTTACACTGTACCTATCCAGTAACGTGGTATGTTAGAAATATACGGATTGACACGGATTGACATGGATTAATCGTATAAGCGGCAATGCCTGTTACATCATTATGTTATCAGACGGCGTGTATTTGGTAAATGCGCAGCTAGGTACATGAGACAGGTTCATGTTGGATTGTAACTTTCGGCCATTGGTCAACCGGTACGACGATGATTTGCATTCATGACAGATTACCCAGTAATGTTGTCGAATCCCTCATGTAAGTCGAGTGACTCAATATCGCCCATATATCTGTCAGACTTTTTACACATACTACTGCAGAACAAATACATATCTGATAGAGACATGAAATATACCGTTCGTATTTGTTGGAAGCGATGGTATTCTGACTGGTTAAGCAATATCGGAATACGATGTGACTATAAAAAAAGATAGCACATGTAGATCACCACAGTCTCTTCGGTATTACAATGTATATCCAATACACGTACATAGTACTACACAAGTATTATTGTGGATGTGGAAGTGCAGCCGAAAAAGCCGGACCGACAAATCGCAAACCTCTGTATTTTTATTAAAACGATAAGAGAACTTGATACCCAAAGAGATAAATAAATCCACGTGAACCAAACTCACCCGTAAAACACCATACAGCGAAGATGTGTTGAAGGTTCCAAAACGAAAAAAAGCTAAACGAATAGAAAACGCAGTGAAAACGATCATTTTGTACAACGATATGCATAGAAACGATAAACATGCGTATGTGACTAGACACGATTAAACCAACATAGACAAGATTATGTGCATAGACACAATTAAACCAACGAAAACATCGTTTTCTAATCATAAGAACGAAAACTATGTTAAAACGATGTATAAATGATAGACCATAGTTCATCGAGTTGCTACATGTATTCAGCACGGCACAAACATTCACAACACGACATATACCCGGTGGATACAAAACCACAGTGGAACCCGTTTAAACCGGACACCAAGAATACTGTGATGTTATTTTATGAGTGTCTTGGTCATTTATCTCTGTTGATAATGTCTGTTCGTGATCGCATAGCACACAACTATGGCCCGGTATGATCAAATGCCTGATTTACAGTGAAACATCTCTAAGCCGGACACCCTGGGAATCACACAGGGTGTCCGGTTTTTGAGAGGTTTCACTGTAGTACAATATTCAAATTCCCATACTTCATAAACGGTACAAAATAATTAAGTATTCTTTGTCACAATATCACTTCATGTTGTTGTCTCCGTCATCTAAACCTTTTATATATGAGTGTACAAAAATGACAATTTTGACGTTAGCGTATTAATTGTTTCTTCGCCGGAAATGACGTCAAAACGTGACTTCAATTACGTCTCGCGAACGTCTAGGAGAAAACATTTCCTTCAAGGAAATAAATATCTCCAGAATCACGGTAAATCACTGGCATGTAATATATTATTAGTATGCATAGCTTTGGAGATATGACAGTTTGAATGCCGTGATCGGTTTTTTATCCACTTGATATGTATAATAATACAAATACAGCAACGGTGCCGAGTTGGAACGATCAGTGTACTGGTTGTGCGATTAAAACTGGTTAGGGCCGCACCGCAAACCTTCCGTATATATCGCCATCATGTCTCAATGCAAGGAAATACGAATGGCGATTGATACACGACAAAATGATAATGAAAACAAAATCCAACCACAGAACACGTGAACTAAATTGTGACACCGTAAACACAACATTAAGGAAGCGACTATGATGACATAAACCGCAAGCCACAACAGAAGAGGTGACAGTACCCTATTGTAGTACTGTACAGTAACAATGACGGCCCCGTCACCGGTTCTACAAAACTATACATACTAACAAATAACTACTATAAAGACATCATTTGAAATGTTTATCAGTATAGCAGTATTGATATCGATAGTTCTGTTATGGCTTATAGTTGCTGTCTCTACTTAACCGTTTGAATCCGAAAGCCCGCTATAACCGTTTATGCAAACAGCGCAGATCCAGATGAGCCGTCTCGTAACGAGCCGTCTCATCAGGATCTGCACTTTTTGAAAGCAATTTTCATATGTTTGAGAACAAAACAATACCCCCCTTTTCATAAATGGACTAGTCTGAAAACCATTTTGTGACGGTTGGATTGGTTACAAAATTAACATATCAAAATATTTTCCAGTTACTAGGGGTGAAAGGCTTAATATGTACATGGACAGAACTAATACAATACGTGGCGAGTTGTCTTTCCTTTAATCTTACCTAGCCACATTTTATATGGCGACACACACTATTGCGATTAATTAAATGTGGCTTTGAGAAATTGGGCGTATGGGTTTTGCGACCAGTGTAGATCCAGATCAACCTGTGCATCCGCACAGTCTGATCAGGATCTGCACTGGTCGCCATTCCATCAATGAAACACCCGTTATGCTTCTGCAAAACAGTATAGATCGTTATCAGGTTACGGAATTGTGCTAATTGATCAGGAGCTACATTTGTCATACATCCAATAAGTCCCATTTCTACAGTCACAGCCACAAGTGTGTTACCTTAGTGCTGCATTTCTCTGTTTAACCTGTTATTAAGCTTTCATCCACTTTGACTTGCCAATCGTGCACCCATTGCCTTATCAGGCGTGGTATGTCAACTCGGCGGCCTTTGTCATTCAAGCAAATGACATAATCGCCTCGTACGTTCATGTGTAAAAATGATTGAAACTCAACACTGTTAATTATTAGCAACAATTTGTTTTCAGCCAGTGGAATGTTAGATTATGTCCTAAAGTTTGAATTGCACGAACGAACTCTCGTCCTTATTAATTTATAATTTGATCACTCGCTCAGAAAACGTATATTACGACGTATGAGGCACGCCATGTGAGCTTGTACCTTCAGACATCTGAATAATTTCATTAAATATGTTTACAAAATTTTAAATATTTTTCATAAATAAAGTCAAAAGTTGACAAAAGTACATGTACTCTGAAAGTTTTGTCAACTTTTGACGCGATTTACGGAAAATAGTGTAAATTTGGTAAACATACTTCATAAATTACGCAGATTTCCGAAGGTACAAAATCACATGGCGTGTCTCAATTATGTAATCAGCTAAAGAATGCATTTTATGTGTTGTTTTCTGCTTGTCTGTTAGCACATGTATACAACTGGGCCCTGTTGCTCAAAGCTTCTGTTAGCTTAACAGACTGTTAAATCCTTAGCATTGCTAAGGATTTAACAGTCTGTTAAGCTAACAGAGGTGTTGAGCAACCGGGCCCTGGATTGTATTATATACTGTTGGCCGCAAGTATATGGATGTATTCCTAGCTGAATGGCAGCATGTGATGTGGGTCTACACTGGTCTGAAAGGTCATATACCCAATTGTTTCGTCACAGCTTCAATCACAATAGTATCCGCCGCTACAACGTTTGCTATGTGGGTGTTGGCCCTGTAACACTGACATCAACTGGTACATGCCAAATTACGTTCTTCATTTTCAACAAGAAATGCATGTATGCATTAGGGCGTGTACGAGTACTTATCAATACAAGGCGATATTTGCTTTTAAGGCTTTTAAATACTGATGTTGGCGGAAAGTTCAAATTTCACTTACTAAAGTAAATAATATTTTTTATAATATTTAATTATTGTCTACGTTTAAACGAGCTGCTTATTTAGCAACACTACTGTCTGTTTCACGAACCTGTCCAAATGTTTTGGTCATATAAACAATGCAAAAACAATATTTCGATAATATTTAATGTTATCAAAATTTAAGAGTGAGCCTTCTTTTTATTTCGTGAAATTTGGTCCAATATCGATTTTATTATGAAAAAACAATTTGCCCATGTTATTTTTTTTTATAATTTCAAACATAGTGGACAGATTTTCAGAATTTAACTTTTGATTTCTTAGTTAGATCTTTTCCAAGCTATCTAGCCAGGTTTCACAGACAATTTCCAAAATGTTTCGTTTTTTTACTCCTCCCATACCTCCTCAACCTCCTCCCCGCCATGTTAAATTCCCATAGACAAATCAATTTTTCGTAATAAAATCAATACTTGACCACATTTCATGAAATAAAAAGAAGGCTCATTCTTAAATGTTGATAAAATTTAATATTATTAAAACAATATGTTGTGTTTGCATTGTTTATATGGCCGTAACATTTGGGAAGTTTCGTGAAACAGACAATAGTCTAGTCCGTGATATAGTAACTACACAGCAGAATGTCAGACTAACATCTACTCAAAGCAAAATCAAATCTATGTTATTGGCTTTAAACGTACACGTCATATGTGAATGTGACTGGAGAAGTGTGTAATTGATAGAATGGCGAACAGTGCATATCCTGATCAGGCTGTGCGGATGCACAGCCTGATCTGAATATACACTGGTCACAATACCACATAAGCACCATTTCTCCAGTCACAGCCACATACGAGTTAACCTGTAGCCTATTTCATCAACATTGCAAAGTATACTTTGTAGCAAAGTATACTTTGAGGGAGTAATCATTTATTTTTCCTGAAATGCATTATTTCATATAGAACTAACGACTGCATATATTTGATGATTAAAAGTATGCAGACTTATTATACTGAATTTATTACATTATCACAGCCAAAATGGCTGTGATAATGTAATAAATTCAGTATAATAAAAAATAATAAATTTATCCTAAAATTGAAAATTTCTCCCTCGAAGTATACTTTGCTAGAAAAGTATACTTCGCAATGTTGGTGAAATAGGCTACAGATAACGTTTTTATGTTACCGCATGAACAAATACGACCTGCCTTTCGTTGAAAAGAACGCGGGCGGGAATTACGTAAGATGTGATTTGGTGACGTCATGCGACGCCCTCCGAGCAATGAAACGTGAGCGAAAGTAGTTTGTAATCAGCTGTGACCCATATACAGTGGAACCCCTGTAAACCGGAAACCCTTGGTGGTCCCCACCGTGTCCGATTTAGAGATGTCCCACTGTAAATCAGACATATGACTATGACAATGTATGTGGATGTGATTTCAGAACTTGAACAGGCATTGTGATCATAAATATACACCAATAATTCCAGCACAAAAATATTTACACAATTCCCTAACATTTGATTGGCTCGTAGCAAGTCTCTGTCCAAAATTTATATCCCAGTAAACTCCCACGCCAAACTACTTTCCGTAACCGTGAGGCGCAGTTAAAATAATTCTTAAGAAAACGGAAAATAAACACATTTTCTTGATGAATTTATTTCAAATGCTGGAATTATAAGGAATGAATGGCCTTTTTGTGGAATTTATCGGGGATATAAACTTGGAAAAGTCGCGGGAATACTGGATAAATTCCACAAAAAGGCCATTCATTCCTATAATAAAACCGATAAAGTTAAATATACACAGACTGATTGCATGTCCGGTTTAGAGATGTTCTACTGTATACATATATAATATATGCAGGATACGACACATTGCTACCATTATACCAATACAAAGTTTGATACCTAACAAATATAAAATTCGAATGGAAACAGAAAATAATCTTACCGAAAGCAGCAATGCAACCTCATCATATATTTAAAATAAAATATAATGATTGATGTAGTTCATAAAATAGTGCCATTGTTTCGACGAGCATAGCTGCGTACATTTGAAGGGACATACGATATTGACCAGTATTACAGATATAGCAGAATTTAATAGAAGTTGGAGCAACCTATTCCAAAGGTATTAGTGAACAACGTGCTATGGGTTATTTCATCAAATGTGTTTGCAAATACTGATGACTGAAGCTCTTTATGATCATTTGATAACATATTAGACCATCTAAATGTATGCATCAATTAAATAGTTTACACATTGAAACATGTCCATCGTATATTTTGCAAATGATGCTAGAATGAATCTAGCCTATAGTATTGGCCGCTGGAAAATATATTATAACATACTGTAGTGAGGTTTGTGTAAGGCTCGTTGCATCAAGCATAGTTTTATACAATTCAGCCTCTCTACAACAGCCACCCATGGGAATACACACAACTGGCTTTTATAGGGAGGTTAAATATAAAGGCAATTTCCCATGTAGAATATAAAATATCGGCTGTTACATGTAGGGGGTTGTTGTAGAGAGGTGACCGTTCAGGCCGGTTCGACTGTAGGTTTTTCTGTCATAGTCTGTGTTTTCTGTGTCAAACGCTACATTAAATGAAATTTACCGATGGCGTGTTCGGTCATCGCACGGCTAGCTACCTGATAATGAATCGAACATAGATGTTACGCACTGTGTGTCTGGATTATCTGTACGTGTGTTGGTATTTCTTATCATACCTCGCTATTATATTTTACTGCAAGTTAAGCATAACTACAACTTTTCTTACCACACGCAATCTGCGGTTTTGGGCACTTTGTCAATTTAGCTCGTTCACTTGTTTACTAGAGAACGGTTTCTTAAAGTAAACTCCGTGGTTACCGAGAAACGCATTTCAAATCATCATACGGAGGTTCTGTAGCGAATTTCACCAAAATTGCTAAGTATACTTATCTAGCAAAGTGTACTTTGAGGGAGTAATTTTCTTTTTCCGAAATTCACTATTTCATATAGAACTAACCACTGCATATATTTGATGATTAAACGTATGCAGAATTACATTTATTATACTGAATTTATTACATTATCACAGTCAAAATGGCTGTGATAATGTAATAAATTCAGTATAATGTAAAATAATAAATTTATCCTTAAATTGAAAATTTCTCCCTAAAAGTGTACTTAGCAAGATAAGTATGCTTTGCAATTTTGGTGAAATCGGCTACTGGTAGGAGATAAATGAGGCAAGCCGCGTGATTGTGTACCTACAGTGGGGTCAGCGTGTAAGTGCACACACGAACGAACACGACAGGTTGGTTCCAACCTGTCGTGTTCGTACGTGTGTGCACTTACACGCTGACCCCACTGTAAGAAGATGTGCCATTTTTCATTAAAATATTTAGGGAAACTGTGAATTTTTCTGTACATGACCTCGGAAGTTGACGAAATTTTCGTAGCAAATCTGAATTCCATTTCGCATTTGCCCCTAACATGTTTTCAGCTTTCGACGTCAACTACGACGGAAAATGTCGTAACAATTGTAAATATTTATCACAAGCTACCGCGAATATTCGCAAGTACAACATCACACAGCTTGTCTCAAATGTCGATAAATAAAATAGCATGCACTGGATAACATTTATATGGTCTACGATAGCCGTCTATTCGTTTCCACCTCTGTACACACGCCGTCGGATGGAAAGGCCTTCACTTCGATCGGTGCCCCATGATGCCCCCGTGGACATGTTATGACAAAAGGAAACTTATCGACTTTTTGACCTTTTGACCAATTTTGAAAATAATTCTAAAGCGTGTGTTACACATGTACATTAAAATTAGACACGCCGTGTGATTTTGTACCTTCGGACATCTTCGTAATTTCATGAAATACGTTTACAAAATTTACTATAGTTTCCGTCAATGGGGTCCAAATCAATACTCCGCATGTACTCTGAACATTTGGTCAACTTTTGACTTTATTTATGAAAAATATTGTCAATTTTGTAAACGTAATTAATTAAATTACGCAGATATCAGAAGGTACAAAATCGCATGGAGTGTCTCATTTAAAATGGAACTGACAATCCGGCAAACATTGGACGACAATAGACCTGATCAGACGCTATGCTAATCGCATGTACAGTGGAACCTCTCTAAACCAGACACCCTGGGGACCTCACAGGGTGTCTGGTTTAGAGAGGTTCCACTGTGAGTAATCACTCCATGAACAGGTTTTATCATTTTCAATCATGAAACGACACGACAATGAAATAAATGACAGTGAAACCCATCTAAATTAAACTCAATTGGGTCGCCAGGGTGTCCGGTTTAGGGGGTTCTACTGTACCATGTTTTCGTTGCGCGTTACGTGTGGTGCGGTACCATCTGGTGGTTTTCTTCGATATAGGCCAGTGTTCCCATACCGACATGTGGATTTGATGCGTCTTATACGTCTGATAGTGATTGATTCGTTTACGCATAGATTATATTCGGCTAGACTATCAGGATTCTCGCGGGAATTGCGTTTAACCAGGCAGAATGGGGGTTAGCAACGCATAACATGTAATAAATGTAGTCAATACAGTTTGTCTTGTTGAATTGACACGGGTTCCTTTTTCATACAACAATATTTGTGAACCACATGCCGTGACAACGAATGAAAAACATGTTCAATTTTCTCGAATACTTAAATCAAAATAAAACAGCTGGATTGGTCAACTAGGCACAATATACGCAAGACTCCAGTCTATCTTACCCAATCAAACCGCTAAATTTCGAGTAGTATATTAGAGCATGTAAACACGATCACTGGCCGATGTGCAGTCATACCACTATCATAGTGGTATATACTCGCTGCATGTAATGTAATATAGGAATGAATGGCCTTTTTTGTGGAATTTATCGGGGTATAAATTTGGAAAAGCCACTTTCGCAATTGGCGATAAAAATAAACAATTGGCGATAAAAAATTACAATTTTTAAAAAAAAAAAACGTTTGTTTTTTTTTTCGAAAATTGTAATTTTTTATCGCCAATTGTTTATTTTTATCCTATTGGTTATTATAGGAATAAATGGCCTTTTTGTGGAATTTATCGGGGCATAAACTTGGAAAAGTCGCGGGAATACTCGACGAAGGCCGGAAGGCCTCGTCCAGTATTCCCGCGACTTTTCCAAATTTATATCCCCGATAAATTCCACAAAAAGGCCATTCATTCCTTATAATTCCAGCATTTGAAATAAATTCATCAAGAAAATGTGTTTATTTTCCGTTTTCTTAAGAATTATTTGAACTGCGCCTCACGATTACGGAAAGTAGTTCGGCGTGGGAGTTTACTGTGATATAAATTTTGGACAGAGACTTGCTACGGGCCAATCAAGTGTTAGGGAATTGTGTAAATAATTTTGTGCTGGAATTATAATGGTATAACCAACAAGAACTGGCATTGTTAAACGAAGCTAATCCACTCGCTGGCAGCCTTGATAATAAGTCTTAATAACAAAAAACAACAAAACAACGTAAGTCCCCAGTGACCTTGACAGTGGACGTCGGACGTGGGTGAAAAACAAAGCACCATCCCTAGACACACATTGTGACCAAATATTATCAAATCGGTGAAGCGGTTCATAATTTATTGAATAAACAAAACACAATTTAACGCATTTGCCATATAAACAAGGTGAATTTAAGTCATCAATGACATTTACCTTGGGCTGTCGGACGTGGTTTATGCAAAACAAATTGCCGTCCTTAGACACACATTGTTGCCAAATATTATCAAAATTGGCGAAGAGATTCATGAGTTATTGAAAAATGAAGCGGTTACTAACGTACGCACGCACATACGTACGTACATAGACTAACGCTATATCCCCTTTTGCATATCGGCGAGGGGATACTATCGTGTCTGATGTAAGATCACTCCATGTGTACAATGGTTTATCCTGTCTGATATATCACCACTCCGTTGACAATGGTAGACGTGTCTTATATACGACCACTCACTGTGCAATGGTATAACGTGTATGATATACGATCACTCGATGTACAATGGTATAACATGTCTGATACACGATCACCACTCAATGCACAATGGTATAACGTGTTGATATACTGATATATGATCTCACTAATGCACAATGGTATAGCGTGTCTGATATACGATCACTCGATGTACAATGGTATAACGTGTCTGATATATGATCTCTCAATGTACAATGGTATAACGTGTCTAATATATGATCTCTCATTGTACAATGGTATAACGTGTCTGATATGATCACTCAATGCACAATGGTATAACGTGTCTGATATACGATCACTTGATGTACAATGGTATAGCGTGTCTGATATATGATCTCTCAATGTACAATGGTATATATGATCACTCGATGTACAATGGTATAACGTCTCTGATATATGATCTCTCGATGCACAATGGTATAACGTGTCTGATATACGATCACTCAATGTACAATGGCATAGCGTGTCTGATATATGATCACTCGATGTACAATGGTATAACGTGTCCGATATACGATTACTCGATGTACAATGGTATAGCGTGTCCGATATACGATCACTCGAAAGTACAACGTGTCTGGTGTAGTGTCGAGTGCAAGAACAAACTCCGTATAGACAGACATTAATGTACATTGTCAGGCCTCCGGCCTCGGTAGAGGCATATATTATTTGGACTATGCGTCCGTCCGTCCATGTGTCCGTCCGGCACATTAAGTTTACCGGAGTTTTAATAATGCTGTCATAACTTCAATATCCGTTGGATTAATCAAATATTTCAACACAGCATACTTGTGGACAAATACCAAACATCCATGCTGCCCTTAATATGACCTTCACCTTTTGACCTTCACAACTTTGAAATGTTTCACACATTAAGAAGTTTGCCGAAGTTTCTCATTTCTGTCATAACTTCTATATGCCTTGATGGATTACTTTAATATTGCAATACATCTTACTTGTGGACAAATGTGACACATCCATGTTGCCCTTAATATGACCTTGACATTTTGACCTTCACAACTTTGAACGTGTTCACACATTGAGAAGTTCGCCGGAGTTCGAGCCGGCTCGTAACGAGCCGTCACATCAGGATCTGCACTTTTTGAAAATAATTTTCATATTTTTTACAATAAAAAATACCCCCTTTTCACATAGATGAACTTGTCTGAAAATAATGTTGTTATGATTGGATTGGCTGCAAATTTACACATATCAAAATCCATTCCAGTTACTTAGAGGTGAAAATGTTAAGTGTTCTGTATTACCGTTTCTTTTCGAATATGATGCAATCAATATATGGTCATTTATTAATCGAGTTTACTGAGCTTTTAAGAAACGAGGATATGCTGAGTTTCTTACGAAGTAAGTCAAACGGTACACACCGTTTGAGTTATTTCGTAAGAAACTCAGCATACCCTCGTTTCATTAAATCATCACAAATGTTATGTTATATTAATTGCATAACACATCATATAGTGACGCTGTACTGATCACCTATCACGTTTTCTGTGGCAGTCTCATTCCCGCATCTATTTCATTGGTATGTTATGATTTTACAATAGGAATGAATGGCCATTTTGTGGAATTTATCGGGGATATAAACTTGTAAAAGTCGCGGGAATACTGGACGAGGCCTTAAAAAAATACAATTCTCGAAAAAAAATTGTAATTTTTTATCGCTTCGTCCAGTATTCCCGCGACTTTTATATGTTTATATCCCCGATAAATTCCACAAAAAGGCCATTCATTCCTTATAATTCCAGCATTTGAAATAAATTCATCAAGAAAATGTTTTCTTAAGAATTATTTTAACTGCGCCTCACGGTTACGGAAAGTAGTTCGGCGTGGGAGTTTACTGGGGTATAAATTTTCGACAGAGACTTGCTACGAGCCAATCAAATGTTAGTGAATTGTGTAAATATTTTTGTGCTGGAATTATTAGACAGTGTCGATACACGGAGAAAACCAATGCTATACGTAGGTTTGTAAAGAATACGTTTAATTTACTAATAGGCGCATTGGACATATTAAGTGTCTGCAAACCACTTCTGCCTGATATAACATATAGGCTAGACGGCTTAATGTGGATAAATGCACCCATTGACTAACATACACAAAGACCACGTCCATTTGAGGTCGTGTGGACAATAACTGAGTATTACAATGTATCTGTAACTGGTACAGTATATCTAAAGTTGACAATATATTAACCCAAGCACTTAGGATATTATAAGCCTGCATCGGGATAAAGAAATCAAAGTACTGAAAGTACTGAACATAGGGTACTACAAGATTAAACTAGATTGATTGATTGATTGTTGGTGTTGCAGTTTCATTAACCCTTAAAGGTACATGCCCACTCAGTAGGTACAAAATGTTCTTTACATCAGAGACATCATCTGAGACATTTCCTGGCAAAATAAACATTCATGCGCCATTATTCCACGTACTGATTGGCATTATTATACATGTTATATCAGACGTAAATTTACACACTGATATCAAGGGCGATAACCGTGTTTGCTTAAAATGTTAACGGACATTACTATTTAATCTCTGTATTTATTTTATGATGTGCAATGATCATATTTTAAAATCTGTCGAAAATATTATTTGTTCAGGTGACGCATTTCTTTAGTATAAATAATTAAAACATATCATGCCTCATTTGCATAGGAAAATAGCCTGATACCACCGCGCGTCACTATCAGTAAAATAAATATTACTAAATAATTATATCTGTATAGCGGGCACTTGTAACGTTTAGAAACTTGTTAGATTTTTTTTGTCGTATTTCAGTACTTGCATTAATATGGGTATTAATATAAGCTGGGTGTGTTATACTGTCATTAATGTGTTCCTGACTGTAAGTTATCACCTTAAATACTGACTTATTGACCCCCTTCCCTGAACGTAGAATTGACACCATAGACAAATGTCAATCAGGCCGAATTCAGGAATGTCACTAAAATCCACTGTAAATCCATCGATAGAGAGAGAGAATGAGGATTAAACATCAGTTAGACCTACACGTGCGAGTTTTGTTTCGCACAGGTGTCGGGTGAGTTTAAAAATAGGCTGTCGGAAGGTCAAACTTGATGTAGTTTGTGTGTTAAACGCGTCGCTTGTTTCGGAGAGTATTCGGAGGGGAGTTAACTCTGTTACTAAATTTAGCGATGACCGCACGATTTGTGCTGCAAATGGGGGCAAATCACGCGCAACAAAATAATCCGATGTATTTTTGTACGTAGAACATCCGTTGTTGACATTGTGCAGTGCAAGTAGTTTTTCATAATATTATTTTCAATTACCGGTTGTGTATGCCAGTTAAACGTTGAGTAACACAATGCATTTTGTTGTTATGGTTATTCCAAGATATCACTACGGACGTGCCCATCGATGGGGGTCTGGGGCGTGGCTAACTGTCCGACGCGATTCCAATACATAGGCTACCCTATGTAAAAGACGGAACTAAATATGGCAACGTGCCACAATAGTGGATAGATAAAAAATATAAATAATAACATATAAAAGATAAGAGAGGAAACGAATATCATTTGCATGTACTAGTTATATCTCATATATTGATTGTTTCGTAAAAAGCGAGGACAGAGAGCTAAGCCATGAGCTTTAAATTATTAAACGTGCAATATGTGAACTATATTATTGTTTGCCCCGCCACTTCGAGTACACGAGTCGGTTTGAATGTAGCCCCCACCCCCACCCCACCCGCCCGCCCCTGAGCGTGCTTTCGAATTGCGATACTACTACGCTATAGCAAGTTTGACACCGAAGCGCCCATGCAAGTGTCTGAATAGGATGCGCGTCACGTACTTATCTGACAAGGAACGAAGTCTGGTTAGTCTAGATTATAGGTATTGGTGAAAGAGTCACCATATGTGATGAATTAAGTAGATGCATACAGTGGGGTCAGCGTATAAGTGCACACACATGTCGTGTTCGTTCGTGTGTGCACTTACACGCTGACCCCACTGTAACAGGTAGCGGATCCAGGATTTCGCCGATGGGGGGGAGGGGCCAATCGAACAACTAATTTCCATTACATAATGCTCCTGTGATAAGGCACATTGTGGTAATATCGACAACTGATTCTAGCAATGGTCTTGGATGGTCAATTATTGTTTGTATGTACATGAAACACCTTTCAAGTGTAAACTGTAGTAACAACACTTCACACTAACCTAAATTCGCTTTTTTTACAATCAAACACATTCACTTCCTCATTATCAATAAATATTAGCCGCCATCTTTGAAAATGTCGAATCACGTGACACGCAGTGATTTGGTTGTCTAGTGGAAAATGATGTCAGTCTCCAGTAACCAACCAGACCACTGCGTGCACGTGATTGAACTATTTTCAAAGATGGCGGCTAATATTTATTGATAATGAGGAAGTGAATGTGTTTGATTTTAAAAATCGTCTCTCACTGTCACTAAAAAGGTGTGCGCTTTTTCATGGGAAATGTGATATTTTCTATAAATGACGTCAAAACGATTGTTTCATCGCAAATTCTATTACGCATTTGCTTTCACAATTTTGTCAACTTTCAGCATCATTTACGGAAAATGTTGTAAATATGTTTCACGACATATCACATATCTTCTTGGGTACACAATACATGGCTTGTCCCCTATGTGTTCCTCGGGTCTATCATTAATTGCTCCCCAGCTTTTCAATATCATGATCCGACAGTCGATGATAATTATTAAGTGATTCAAGTACCCGTTGCAGGGGACACCCGTAATGTCGTTTTTTTATTACTGTACCGCGGAACCTCTCTAAATCGGACAGTGTGTCTTAAAGTGGAACCTCTCTAAACCGGACAGGGTGTCCGGTTTAGAGAGGTTCCACTGTAAGACAAACGTGTATGCTTGGCGATCATGAACATACATTATCATTGGAGGTAAATGGCAATGAAACATATCAAAATTAAGGACGACTAACAGGTCTCTGTGTCCGGTCCCACTGTACTTGGCTGTGCCTTGTTGGGGGATTGTCTGTTATGGGACTTTCGTTGCATTTGTTATATGAGTCAAGCTACATGTATGTGATGTAAATTACGTTGATAAATATTGTACAGAACATATATAACAATACAGTACAGATTTCAGGTGTAAATGTAAATTGACGGACTAGGAGAAAACAGTGTTAACCCTCCAAATATTCATTTGTATGTCAATTGCAAGTGGTACATACTTCAGACATATTCCGTAAACGTCCGCCAAACTACACCGTTAACCCTTAGACTCCGTGCCGAGCACGAAAATTGTCATCTGCTATTGCTTTGTATTTTGCCTTCTTTCTCAATAAAAACTTGGTTTGACAGCACTTTAGAATTGGAAATGATTCTAAAATGCAGTCAAAGCATGTTTTTGATGAGAAAAATCGAAAATAAACAGCAGACGACAAAATTTAGTTTAGCAGTATAAGGGTTAATAGATTTAAAACAATTACATGACCTTGTACAATGTCATTATCATCATCTAGTTTGTGTTACTGGTCTCCATTGGGAACCTTCTCTTTGTGTAGCCGTGACTGGAGAAATAGGGCTTATGAAAACTGTACCCGGTCTAGTTATTGATCTTCTACCGAACTTCACTAGTCTCATAACGATACATACTATTTGTTTAGAGCACGACATATGTTTCTCACTGGCTGATTAGTAAACAGTGCAGACCCTGATAAGCCTGCGCGTATGCGCAGGCTGATCTGGGACTACACCGTTTGCAAAGGCCATAATCCCGTTTCTCCAGTCGGAGCCACATTTTACCTTTCAATCTGAAGCCACTTGAGTTTCAAATACTCATTTCATCAGCATGGTTGTGTCGTAGATTTATATTGCCTGTAATTATGATTAACCTAAAGCGGCATCTGCGTAGTTGTGTCTGAAATAACCATGAAGTGCAGCTGTTCTGCTTATTTACATCGTTCATTGCTAAATTTAGAAGTGCAGAAATGTACACGACTGTCTGCAGATGGTTTAATAATACATATTGCCCGATTAATGTTATGAAATCATACCTCTATTGAAATTATATTTGAACAATCCTTCGGTGTAATTATTATTGTGTCGCTATATATGTATTTGCACTTAGGCCAGGTCTGGTGTTCTCTGTTAAAACTCAATAAATGTGAAATCGCTGCCTACGACAGTTAGTTGTATTTAGACAACAAAAACGAAAACCGCTAGTAAAGTCACAGGATCTAATCCACCTGTCACGGCGATACTATTAATATGTATAATATATATATATAATCATAGGAACTCACTGCGGAGAAAGTCTGACAGCTATCACGGCGATACTAGATAATATGTATAATATATATATAATCATAGGAACTCACTGCGGAGAAAGTCTGACAGCTATCACGGCGATACTAGATAATATGTATAATATATATATAATCATAGGAACTCATGCGGAAAGAAAGTCTGACACCTGTCACGGCGATACTAGATAATATGTATAATATATATATATAATCATAGGAACTCACTGCGGAGAAAGTCTGACAGCTATCACGGCGATACTAGATAATATGTATAATATATATATAATCATAGGAACTCACTGCGGAGAAAGTCTGACAGCTATCACGGCTACTGATACTAGATATATGATAATATATATATAATCATAGGAACTCACTGCGGAGAAAGCTAGTTAATTTGTATAATATATCTATAATCATAGGAACTCACTGCGGGGAAAGTCGGACAGCTGTCACGGCGATACTAGATAATATGTATAATATATCTATAATCATAGGAACTCACTGCGGAGAAAGCTAGTTAATTTGTATAATATATATATAATCATAGGAACTCACAGCGGAGAAAGTCTGACAGCTGTCACGGCGATACTAGATAATAATATATAAAAAATATATCATAGGAAACACACTGCGGAGAAAGCTAGTTAATTAATAATATATATATAATCATAGGAACTCACAGCGGAGAAAGTCTGACAGCAGTCACGGCGATACTGGGGGGGGTAATATGATAATATCTATCATAGGAACTCACTTCGGAGAAAGCTAGTTAATTTGTAAATAATATATATAATCATAGGACTCACAGCGGGGAAAAGTCGTCAGCTGCGCGATACTATAATAAATGTATAATAATATCTATAACATAGGAACTCACTGCGGAGCTAGTTAATTTGTATAATATATATATAATCATACTCACAGCGGAGAAAGTCTGACAGCTGTCACGGCGATACTATAATATGTATAATATATATAATCATAGGAACACACTGGGAAGAGTCTGCTGACACTGTCTCGGTGCGAGAAACAGATAATATTGGTACAGCACACTGTAGAGTCAGGAAAACAGCTGTCACAGTCGGATACAGATAATATGTATAATATATATAATCATAGGAACACTGCGGAGAAATCTGACAGCTGCAGGCGATACAAGATAAAATGTGTTAAACATAGGCACCCACGGGTAGAAGTCTGACAGCTGTCACAGCGATACAAGATAATGTGTATAATAAATATATAATCAGGAACTCACTGCGGAGAAAGTCTGACAGCTGTCACAGGCGATACTAAATATATGTATAATCTATATATAACGATAGGAACTCACTGCGGAAGTCTGACCAGCTGTCACGCGATACTAAATAATAATGTAATCATAAGCACCCAATGGGTAGAAGGTCTGACAGCTGTCACAGCGACACTATACTCAGCAAAAAAAGAAACGTCCCTCTTTTAAAGCTCATGTAACTTAACCCATGTATGTATAATATGTGCAATGTGCATATATCTGATACACAGGGAACGATGGACATACGATCATGCACAGTTTATTCCATGTTTGCGGTGTAAACGTTACTTAGCAACCAGGATGCTAATTTACACATTTAGCTCGTGCGAGCTATGCACGTGGAAACTAAATTTCTTCAGCTCACGTTAAACCATTCATGTGATATCGGACTATTGAAAACTTGCATAAAGTTTTAATTTTTCACCATTTCCATGGCGTGACGACGGCCCAAAAACCAGAAAAGTCAGTTTATTGGAACGTTAACGTCTGCGATGGAGGCTAAGACAAACAACACTGACTTTGAACGTTTTTAAAAGAATTTTCAGTGATATGTCACATAACTCCGGTATGCATGTGATGTTTGTGACAATATGTGTACTTTTAAATCTGCTGTGACGAACAGAAGACGAGAACCTTACATCACGTTAACTTACGTCAACGTCGATTGTCATGAACTCTGATGGCGTATAGATAGCCGATGCATAAACTTCTGAGACGATATGCCTAGAAAATTATTGAACGGCGCAAATAAAGCACCCAATAATGGACACAATTCATCCCGCGTTACCCGCTGTTGTGGTCCTTCTCGGCGTCATTTCAAGTAGAGGAACCAACTCTCTAACCAATTAGTCATCGTTTTAAGTGGCAGATCGTAAAGTGAGAATGAATAGCCAAGAATTCCCACAACCATAATTTTCGCAACCGCTGTAGCGCTGATAGAGGAATTTGTCTAACGCCACACGTCTACGTCACGTTACGTCATTTATTCATGAATTACAGTATAAATGCACAGAAATTGAGGTCACGCAAGACGAATAATGTAAAACGGTATTTGCAAACGATTATGTGTCATTGTATAACATTATTACAAGCATGTCAATACGTTCAGGATTTTTCACTTTGACCCCTATCCACCTCGCCGACGTATTGCTCCGAAACCGTCCAGGCTAGCAACACCTAATGAACTGGTATCGATCTATAATTGAATGAGCTTCATTTTTATCTGGAATTTATTACTGTAACTCTTTTGGGTAGCTGGCAATCTTCACTTAAACAGGGAGGGACGTTTCTTTTTTTGCTCAGTATAGTTAATACGTGTTAGCCATAGGAACTCACTGGGTAGAAAGTCTGCCAGCTGTCACATCAATACTAGTTAATATGTGTTCGGCATAGGACCTCACTGTGTAGAACATCTGGCAGCTGTCACAGCGATACTAGTTAATATGTGTTAGTCATACGCACTCACTGAGTAGAAAGTTTGCCAGCTGTCACATCAATACTAGTTAATATGTGTTCGTCATATGAACTCACTGTGTAGAACATCTGGCAGCTGTCACAGCGATACTAGTTAATATGTGTTAGTCACAGGAACTCACTTGTGTAGAAAGTCTACCAGCTGTCACAGAGATACTACATGTAATTAATAAATGTTAGTCATAGGCACTCACTGGGGAGAAAGTCTGCCAGCTGTCACAGCGATACTAGTTAATATGTGTTAGACATAGGAACTCACTGGATAGAAAGTCTGACATTTGTTAAAGAGATACTACATGTAGCTAATAAATGCTAGTCACAGGAAATCATTGGGTAGAAGGTATGACAGCTTTCCCAGAGATATTACATGCAGTTAATAAATATTTGCCATAGGCTCTCATTGGGGAGAAAGTCTGCCATCTGTCACAGCAATACTAGTTAATATGTGTTAGTCACAGAAACTCACTGGGGAGAAAGTCTGCCAGCTGTCACAGAGATACTACATGTAGTTAATAAATGTTAGTCATAGGCTCTCACTGGGGAGAAAGTCTGTCATCTGTCACAGTGATACTAGTTAATATGTTTTAGTCACAGAAACTCAGTGGGGAGACAGTCTGTCATCTGTCACAGCGGTACTAGTGAATATGTGTTAGTCACAGAAACTCACTGGGGCTGGGGAGAAAGTCTGTCAGCTGTCACAGCGATACTAGTTAATACGCGTTAGTCACAGGAACTCACTGGGTAGAATGTCTGACAGCTGTCACAGAGATACTAGATAATACGTGTTAGTCATAGGCACTCACTGGGGAGAAAGTCTGCCAGTTGTCACAGCGATACAAGTTAAGATGTGTTAGTCACAGGAACTCACTGCATAGAAAGTCTTGACAGCTGTCACAGAGATACTACATGTAGTTAATAATTGTTAGTTATAGGCACTCACTGGGGAGAAAGTCTGCCAGCTGTCACAGCGATACTAGTTAATATGTGTTAGTCACAGGAACTCACTGGGTAGAATGTCTGACAGCTGTCGCAGAGATACTACATGTAGTTAATAAATGTTAGTCATAGGCACTCACTGGGGAGAAAGTCTGCCAGCTGTCACAGCGATAATAGTTAATACGTAGTATAGAACGTAAAGTCACATGAACTCACAGGGGTGAAAGTCTGACAGCTGTTGACAGCGATACTAGTTAATATATGTTAGTCATACGTACTCACTGGGGTTGAAAGTCTGCAGCTGTCACAGCGATACTAGTTAATACGTGTTAGTCATAAGACACTCCCACTGGGGTGAAAGTACTGCCAGGTTTGTCCAAAGCGATACTAGTTATAAGTGTTAGTCATAGGCACTCACTTGGGTGAAAGTCTGCCAGCAGTCACAGAGTGCTAGATACTACGTGTTAGTCATAAGCACTCACTGGGGTGAAAGTTGCCAGCTGTCACAGCGACACTAGTTAATACGTTGTTAGTCATTTTAGGTACTCACGGGGGTCAAAGTCTGCCGCAGCTGTCACAGCGATACTAGTTAATATGTGTTAGTCACGGAACTCACTGGGTAGAAAGCTTCTGACTGCTGTCAAACGATACTAGGAAATACGTGTTGTTAGTAATAGGCACGCATGGGGGTGAAAGTCTGCCGTAAACAGCGAATACTACATGTAGTGAATAAATGTTAGTTCATATGCACTCATGGGGAGTAAGTCTGCCAGCTGTCACAGCGATACTGATAATACGTGTTATCATAGCACTCACGGCTCAAAGTCGGCCGCCCCTGTCCACAGCGATTACTATTTAATTACGTGTTTTAGTCATAGCACTCACGGGGGTCAAAGTCTGCCGCCAGCTGTCACAGCATACTAGTTAATACGTAGTTCAGCACTCACGGGGGTCAGGTCTGCCGCCACTGTCACAGCGATTCCTAGTTAATACGGTTAGTCATGGCCACTCACGGGGTTCCAATCTGCTGCCAGCCGTCACACGATACTAGTTAATACGTGGTTAGTCATAGGCAACTCACGGTCAAAGTCTGGCCGCCATCTGTCACAAGGCGATTCTAGTTTAAAAAACTTTAGTCATAGGGGGCACTCACGTCAAAGTCGCCCGCCAGCTGTCAGCGATAACTAGTTTTTTTTTTTTAATACGTTTAGTCACAGGCACTCACGGGGGTCAAAGTCTGCCGCCAGCTGTCACAGCGATACTAGTTAATACGTGATCGCCATAGGCACTCACTGGGTAGAACGTCTGACAGTTGTTTCAGAGATACTACATGTAGTTAATAAATGTTAGTCATAGGCTCTAACTGGGGAGAAAGTCTGCCAGCTGTCACAGCGATACTAGATAATATGTGTTAGTCACAGGAACTCACTGGGTAGAATGTCTGACAGCTGTCGCAGAGATACTACATGTAGTTAATAAATGTTAGTCATAGGCACTCACTGGGGAGAAAGTCTGCCAGCTGTGACAGCGATACTAGTTAATACGTGTTAGTCACATGAACTCACAGGGGTGAAAGTCTGCCAGCTGTGACAGCGATACTAGTTAATATATATTAGTCATAAGTACTCACTGGGGTGAAAGTCTGCCAGCTGTCACAGCGATACTAGTTAATACGTGTTAGTCATAGACACTCACTGGGGTGAAAGTATGCCAGGTGTCACAGCGATACTAGTTAATACGTGTTAGTCATAGGCACTCACTTGGGTGAAAATCTGCCAGCAGTCACAGAGATGCTAGATACTACGTGTTAGTCATAAGCACTCACTGGGGTGAAAGTTTGCCAGCTGTCACAGCGACACTAGTTAATACGTGTTAGTCATAGGTACTCACGGGGGTCTAAGTCTGCCGCCAGCTGTCACAGCGATACTAGTTAATATGTGTTAGTCACAGGAACTCACTGGGTAGAAAGTCTGACTGCTGTCACAACGATACTTGAAAATACGTGTTAGTCATAGGCACGCATGGGGGTGAAAGTCTACCGTAACAGCGATACTACATGTAGTGAATAAATGTTAGTCATATGCACTCACTGGGGAGTAAGTCTGCCAGCTGTCACAGCGATACTAGATAATACGTGTTAGTCATAGGCACTCACGGGGCTCAAAGTCTGCCGCCAGCTGTCACAGCGTAAGTTAATCGTGTTAGTCATAGGACACTCACGGGGCTTCAAGTCTGCCGCCAGCTGTCACAGCGATACTAGTTAATACGTGTTAGTCATAGGCACTCACGGGGGTCAAAGTCTGCCGCCAGCTGTCACAGCGATACTAGTTAATACGTGTAGCCATTTATGCACTAGGGGTTTCAGCTGCCGCAGCTGTTCACAGCGATTACTAGTTAATACGTGTTAGTCATAGGCACTCACGGGGGTCAAAGTCTGCCGCCAGCTGTCACAGCGATACTAGTTAATACGTGTTAGTCATAGGCACTCACGGGGGTCAAAGTCTGCCGCCAGCTGTCACAGCGATACTAGTTAATACGTGATCGCCATAGGCACTCACTGGGTAGAAAGTCTGACAGTTGTTTCAGAGATACTACATGTAGTTAATAAATGTTAGTCATAGGCTCTAACTGGGGAGAAAGTCTGCCAGCTGTCACAGCGATACTAGATAATATGTGTTAGTCACAGGAACTCACTGGGGAGAAAGTCTGCCAGTTGTCACAGCAATACTAGTTACAGGTACAAGCCCACTCACTATATACAACTTGTTCTTTAGAGGAATTAAATAAGTTTATAATTGTGCCACTATTCCACCAATTCTAAAAAGTAAGAGTGCCCGCTATACAGATATAATCATTTAGTAATGTTTGTTTCACTGATAGTTACGCGCGGTGGTATCCGGCTATTTTCATATGCAAATGAGGCATGGTGTTTTTAATTATTTCTACTATTTTCTACCTGAAAAGAATTCTATTTTCGACAAATTATAAAGTATGATCATTGCACATCAAAAAATCAATACAGAGACTTAATTATAATGTCCGTTAACATTTTAAGGAAACACGGGAATCGCTCCTGATATCAGTGTGGAATTTACGTCTGCGAATTTACGAATTTACGAATTTACGAATTAATACGTGTTAGTCACAGTAACTCACTGGGTACAAAGTCTGCCAGCTGTCACAGCGATACTAGTCACTATATGGTACTATTAAGTGCACTATGTTATATGTTTATTGTGCGAAAAATAATAATGTTACTGTGTTTTCCGTGCCAGCAATCACTACTTCTGTTTGCATGCCGTGATGCTTATTTTGGACTTATTTCATGTATGTGTAATGTCCGAAAAGACACTATCTGCATTGATTTAATATGTCAATAAAGTTGACGTTGCAAACACGCAGTGGTGATCTCATAGATCTCACAATTTACGTCATTTAACTGGCGTAATATATATTTATAACGTTTTACCTACACAGCTTCTTTTGAAATGTAATGAAGCGTTAGACAATTTGGACTGAATATGCATGGCAATGAGACAAAAGTTCGTCTGGAAAGTCTTATGCTCGCAGAATTGGCTGACACCATTGTAATTCAAATTACACTATCTTCAATGTGTATGCGTTTTATTTAACCTTGTATATGCCATCAGAATTATATTCGGTATAATAAATTAAATAGTGCCCTTTTTTTAGGGGACTGTGGTGGATTATGTCCCGTCGAACGCAATGTCAGATATTGATTACTCGGGCATATAATATAGGAATGAATGGCCTTCTTGTGGATTTTATCGGGGTATACACTTGGAAAAGTCGCGGGAATACTGGACGAAGGCCGGAAGGCCTTCGTCCAGTATTCCTGCGACTTTTCCAAGTTTATATCCCCGATAAATTCCACAAAAAAGCCATTAATTCCTTATAATTCCAGCATTTGAAATAAATTCATCAATAAAATGTGTTTATTTGCCTGTTAATGATATTTATTTTTACAGTCACTTATTCACACATTCTGGGCCCGTATGTCGGCAAAACCGATTAACATTTTGTAATCTTGTTATAAAACATCTATCTGCCAGAAATACACAAATACCTGCTATAATTTCCTGTTATCAATTAATGCGTGTCGTACGGTATGCGCCAATTAGAAATGCAAAGCAAAAAGAAATTAAGTACATGTAAAAACGCATTCATGAAATAAACTACGTTTTCAATGTACTATGGTATCCGTCACGATTGGCGGTGTGCTGTTTTGTGAAAAATGCTCTTAACCCTTAGACCGCTACTCACAACAATTGTCGTCTGCTGTTGTTTTTATATCTTGCCTTATTTCTCAATAAAAACATGGTTTGACAGCACTTCATGGAAATGATTCTGAAATGCTGTCAATGCATGTTGTAAATTATTCTAAAGAGCTGTCAAAGCATGATTTTAATGATAAAAATGTAAAATTGAAAATAAACTGCAGACGACAAAAAAGTTATGATAGCGGTGTAAGGGTTAAGTTCTGCACGAGTACAAAGTAAAACTAAGGAACAATATATATTTGTCATTACATTTATTAGTAAATAAACTCATTCAGTCCGTAATTACATCGATTCAGTTCCAGCAGACGTCAAATGTGGTTGTGACTGGAGAAATGGGGATTATGGGATTTGTGACCAGTGTAGCTCATAATCAAATAGCACACTCCTTTAGCCTGATAACGATACATATTGCTTGTTAGAAGCATGGCTTGTGTTGGTTGATGTAATAACGAATAGTGCAGATCCTGATCAGGCTGTGCGGCTGCACAGGCTGGTCTGGATCTACACTGGTCGCAAATCCCATGAGCCCAATTTCTCCAGTCACGGCGACAAATGGCTTGTGGACCCTCCTGGAAACGCAGCAGTCTGAGATCAAAGTCGGTTGCGTTAATCGAATGTTTCAGACGTGTATACCTGCAGAAGTAGCAAAGCTGGCAGAAGTAATCATATTTTGATGATTTTCTTGGTGATTTACCTCGGGTGATAATGTCTGTTTGTTATCGCATAGCACACAACTATGGCTCAGAATGATCAAATGCCTGATTTACAATGAAACCTCTCTAAGCCGAACGCCCTGGGGACCTCCCAGGGTGTCCGGTTTAGAGAGATTTCACTGTAGCAAAGCTAACGGAAGTAAAACGGTCAGATTAACGTAAAATGGAAAACACTATACCCGAAGGAGACACAAGAACACACGCAGAGAAGAAAAATAATGCCATACATCATGATAAAAACACGACACGCTGACACGCCTTCAATGCAGCATAAACATGCACTCCACGACCAGCGGTATGCGGTCCCAAAAGGAAAGCAAATGTACGCGAAATATATATAAAGCAAAACACACGCAACGAAAGCCCCGCAAAAAATAATCACCAATGAACTAACGAGAAAATAGAAGTCTCAACAGGAAGACACAAAGACATGCATGACGGCAATCGTGCCGCCTTTGGAACGGCGATGGTTGAACCTAGTTAGCGTGGCGCCGCAAACATCCGCACCAACATGCCTCAAATGGACAGAAACATCCAAAGCAGTAACAAAAATACCATGGATTGTGATTGAATGGTGAAGTGTTCTCATGCTGACTACGACGTTTTGTCAATCTGTGAGAGATATTTTCAAAAACAACCAATGTATGCATTTACACAAACAGCTTACTGTATCTGAGTCTGATTACTGTGTTATGAACATATTACGAGTAAGTATCTTCAATATTGTTACAAAGCAATATGTAAACCGTTATGAATAGAAACTGTATCGTGTCATAGGATACGTTGAACGCTCAAACAGTCGTTTCCCATTGTATGTACATATATGTAGATTGTGGAGATAAACCTGAATGTTTAACCCTTACAGTGCGGATTTATATGTTGTCGTCTGCTGTTTTGTTGCTATTTTCCTTTTTTTCTCCGATCAAAACATGCTTTAACAACACTTTAAAATCACTTCCACTGGAACTAATTTTAAAGTGCTGTCAAACCGTGTTTTATTCAGACAGAAGACGACATATAACACAACGGCAGACGACAATTAATGCCTTCCTCATTCTAAGGGTTATATCCTCCATAAACCCAGACCAATTGCAACATGTCCGTCCAGTCGGCAGACCGGACTATATATACGGCAGAAAGCTGGAAACAACCATGGTATTCAATATTCGGTGTATAGTTTGACCAAAATGCGTAAGCATATGGCACGTGGTGGTGTATTTGTTGTAAAATCACAGTCGTTTGATTTGGCATATCTCGATCAAAGTGTAATAATTTTGGAACCAGACACTTAGTTAATCCACGCATATAGTATTACCTTTTCATAATATCCAGGCGTATAATTTAATGCACTCGTGAAAGGCAAGAAGGATCGCGAGGAAATGTAGCATAAAGTGATGTCAAAGTACTCGCACATAGAATGACCGCGTGGACATGGATTTTTGTTTATTAATTCGTTCCCACAAAATAACATTTCGTTCCCTCAATTTAACAATTCGTTCCCTCGAATTAACAATTCGTTCCCACGATATAACAATTCGTTCCCTTTAATTAACAATTCGTTCCGTCAAGGTATCTCTTCGTTCCCTCGAATTAACAATTCGTTCGCACGATATAACAATTCGTTCCCTTGAATTAACAATTCGTTCCCACGAAATGACAATTCGTCCCCTCAATTTAACAATTCTTTCCCTCGAATTAACAATTCGTTCCCACGAATTATCAATTCGTTCCCACGATATAACAATTCGTTCCCACGAAATGACAATTCGTTCCGTCAATTTAACACTTCGTTCCCTCGAATTAACAATTTGTTCGCACGATATAACAATTCGTTCCCCCGAATTAACAATTCGGTCCCACGAAATGACAATTAGTTCCCTCAATTTAACAATTCGTTCCCTCGAATTAACAATTCTTTCCCACGATATAACAATTCGTTCCCTCGAATTAACAATTCGTTCCCACAAAATGACAATCCTTTCCGTCAATTTAACAATTCGTTCCCTCGAATTCACAGTTCGTTCCCACGGTATAACAATTCGTTCCCACGAATTAACAATTCGTTCCCGTGGGAACGAATTGTTATTTCGTTGGAACGAATTGTTAAATTGAGGGAACGAATTGTTAATTCATGGGAACGAATTGTTAATTCATGGGAACGAATTGTTAATTAATGGGAACGAATTGTTAATTCATGGGAACGAATTGTTAAATTCAGGAAACGAATTGTTATTTTGTGGGAAAGATTTAATAATAAAAAAAGAATTATACGTCCCCTGCGATGCTCCGTATGTTCGAGCACAGACTTTGTCATACTGTTTCAGCGACAACCACTGCAGATGCTGCTAATACAAGGTGCATGATCACGTGGTTACAACAACAACAACGTCGCCCACTCCAAAGTAAGTATTATTTGATAGTTTCCTTAATATGCAACGGATTTTGATGAAATATAGCGCAGCAAACGCGTCTTCATGAGCTGCACATGGTGGTCTATGGAGTTTGTCACAGACATATGTCGTTTTTGCGAAGAATCGATTTCCGTGTCGGAGACACGGAAATCGATTATTTGTACAGAAAATACAGAGACCACCAAATGCAGCTCATGAAGACGCGTTTGCTGCGCCATATTTCATCAAAATCCGTTACGTAATAAGGACACTATAAAAGAATACGTACTTTGAATCGGTACTTGTTGTTAGTACCACGTGATCATACACCTTGTAATAGCGCTCACTCGTTTATGTAAGCACGCTAAGTTGTGAATAATGATACTACACTGACGGATGGCTTGTGTGGATTTACATGGCCGATATACAACATAACTCACACTGTTACTAATCTGTTAATATTTGTACCGAGGTTAATCCATGCAGTGATGCGGGCTATTGCTGTAACGGCAGGCATCTAACAAAATGTACTTCAATCTAATTTCGGAAAATGGCATGTCAGAGTTGAGAATTCCATTGCCGTTTACGATGAAAATTCAAATACGTATGCATGTGGAATTTCGCCGACATAATTTACATATCAAAGTGTTACAAATAGGGACAATATCACAGGACACCGGAGACCGCAGAGCATTTGGAAAACTACAGTCGAACCTCCCCGAACGGCCACCTCTCTACAACAACACCCTCTCTGTAACAGCCGCTATTTTATATCCCAAATGGATGATTTCCTCTATATCTGCTGAGCACGAACATTGTCGTCTTATGTTGATTTTGCATTCTTTCTCAATAAAAACATGTTTTGACAGCACTTTAGAATCATTTCCATTGGAAATGATTCTAAGATGCTGTCAAGCTGTCAAAACTTGTTTTTATTGAGAATTATTGAAGAAAATAAATAAACATCAGACGATTAAATTTAATTCATCATTAACCTCCCTACAACAGCCACCTCTCTATAACAGCCAAGTTTGCGTCTTCCCATGGGTGGCTGTTGTAGAGAGGTTGCACTGTACTAACCTTTCACTGGTGAAGACCATACAAGCGGACGAGGTATATATAACGCATATTACCCGAAATCGGTAACACAGTGAAACCTCTCTAAACCGGACACCAAGAAAACACATGTCAACTTATTTTTGAAGAGTTTCTTGGCCATTTATCTCATGTGATAATGTCTGTTCGTGATCGCATAATAGACAACAATCTCAGAATGATAAAATGCCTGATTTACAGTGAAACCACTCTAAGACGTCCGGTTTTGAGAGGTTTCACTGTATATAAAACATGTAAAATGAATGCAACGACTGTGTCGTAGAACAGAAACGCCAATTAATGTAGACCCACATATTGTTCATCAGCGCTTAGTCAAGGTGCATGATCACGTGGTTAACAACAACAACAACGTCGCCCACTCCAAAGTAAGTACTATTTTATATTTTCCTTGATATGCAACGGATTTTTATGAAATATGGCACAGCAAACGCGTCTTCATGAGCTACATTTGGTGGTCTAGGGAGTTTGGCACAGACATATCTCATTTTTGCGAAGAATCGACACGGAAATCGATTCTTCACAAAAACGACAGACGTTTGGGCGAAAATACAGAGACCACCTAACGCATCTTAACAAGACGCGTTTGATGCGCCATATTTCATCAAAATCCGTTACGTAATAAGGACACTATAAAAGAATACGTACTTTGAATCGGTACTTGTTGTTGTTGTTAGTACCACGTGATCATGCACCTTGTTAGTGTTCACGTGTGAAAAGAATCCGGCAATGCAGCCTGAATAACCGTCATTTCTAGACTGTTATTACCAGTACCGTTGGTCTCCGAAGAAAAAAATGCCATAAACGTTTTTAAACTGGTGAACACTAGGGTTTGACATCAACGCTTTGTGTCCACGTGTGAAAAAGAAGCCGGTAATACAGATTCGAATAACTTACTGTCTGTTTCACGAAAGCTGCCCAAATTTTACGGCTATATAGACAATTCAAAAACAATATTTTTTTCGATAATATTAAATTAAAGGAAAATTTAAGAATGAGCCTTCTTTTTATTTCGTGAAATTTTGTAAAATATTGATTTTATTGCGCAAAAACAATTTCCCCATGTTAAATCCCCATAGACATCTTCACGGAGTGAAGATGTGTATGGGGATTTAACATGGGGACATTTTTTTTGAATTTCAGAAATACTGGACCGATTTTTAAAATTTTCGTTTTTCACTCCTCCCACACTTCCTTACCACTTTTTCCCTCATGTTAAATTCCCATAGACAAATCAATTTTTCGTAATAAAATCTATATTTGACCGAATTTCACGAAATAAAAAGAAGGCTCATTCTTAAATTTTCCTTTAATTTAATATTATCCAAAAAATATTGTTTTTGAATTGTCTATATAGCCGTAAAATTTGGGCAGCTTTCGTGAAACAGACAGTAGTCATTTCTGTACGTGTTATTACCAGTATCGTTGGTATCCGCAGAACAAATTCCATAGAATGTTTAAACTGGTGAACACTATAGGGGTTGACGTCAACGCTTTAGTGTCCAAGTGTGAAAATAAGCCTGCAATGTCGGCTTCGTTTCACATGTGGACACTAAGCGTTGATGAACAATAGGCGGTACTACAATTAAAAAACCAACAAAGGTCACGAGAGATGAACAAAGACAAACTATGTAAACCATATACCAATAAATGTACAAGCGATGTTAGAGTTGGATTAACCCTTTGAACCCGAAATCCCGCTATATCGGTTTATGCAAAAAGTGCAAATCCAGATGTGATGTGTGACCAGTGCAACTCTTGATCCAGTAACACATTACTATATAACAATCTATATAGCTTGTTTAATCTTGATGGGTATTTCATTGACGGAATGGCGAACAGTGCAGATCCTGACTGAAAACAAGTTTTGTGGTTTCCGTGCATTTCTTCGTTTTGTCTACACTGCGCTTGCGCATTGATACTAAAATGGTTGCGCGTTTTCATCGGAAAGGTTTAACCGAGTTTTGTATCACTGCGCATGCGCAGAGATTCGAGAAACACGTGTTGTGTCTTGTTTCAACGCGCATGCCCATGTATTAGAGGAAACGTCATGATAACAATTTCATTGGAAAACTCGGTAAATAAACGGCAAACTCCATTTTCAAACGTTTGTAACGACAATAAAGGGAGTTGATTAACCCACAAGGAATACAGGAAACGTGCGTTCTGACAACGTTCACTTCTGGTTTCCAATGGTATCAATTACGCAAACGCTACTGTATATATATAATATATAATAGCAATGCCTTTAAACACATGCGTTTTCATTATCCCGTCAACACAATGCGTATGTGCCGTGAATCCCGTCAACACAATGCGTATGTGCCGTGAAACACGGTGCCGTGAAACATATTTGATATCCTGTCAATACGACCTAATCACTGCGTATGAATATGTGCGGTTGTCATACTCGTCGTCTCTCCAATCTTGAGGATGCGGTTGGGGTTATTTTTTTTGCATTTTAAAGCTAGTTGTAATGTTGACGGGAGAAATAGAATAATAGATTAGTGCCGTGCATGGGAAAAATATCTGCCGCGGCACGGAAACGGGATGTGCTCGGCAGATCCTCGCCCATGCCGTTTCCTAAGCCTTGCCAGATATTTTTTCCCATTCACGGCACTAACCTACTATTCTCTACTTATCCAGCAGCATTGATGAGCGTGCTATGTAATTTAACTGAACGGGACCGACATGTACACCGGCCTAACTTCCAATTGACAATTTTGCCACGCTGTCTCTCATATACATGATGTAGAACGGGCAATTCTGCTGCAGTTATATTACATGCTGAAATGTACTCCGATAACTACAGAAGCCCATTAGGGCCACTTCACATTTTTTTATCTTTTCTTGAATTTTCGAGATCTTTTCTTGAATTTTCAAGATGTTTTCTTGAATTTTCAAGATGTTTTCTTGAAAATTCAAGAAAAGATCTTGAAATTCAAGAAAAGATCTTGAAAATTCAAGAAAAGAACTTGAAAATTCAAGAAAACATCTTGTTTTCATAATTTTCAAGAAAAGATCTTCAGAATTCAAGAAAAGAACTTGAAAATTCAATAAAACATCTTGAATAAATGGAAATTAAAAAAAAATGAAGTTGCCCTAATGGGCTTCCGTACATAACCGTACGTCTCATCGTGTTATTTTCGGCTGTTGCAACACTGATTATCGCTCACAAGTAGATAAACTTTAGCACTAGCTATCCCGGCGTAATGCAATGCCTCTGGCATAATTCGGCCACGATCTGACCGAATCCGGCTTCTTGCTATTAACACTTATGTAGACCCAGATGACCCAATGATATACAGTCTGGTTATAGTCTGAATCGTTCGCCATCTTACAAGAGAAGCACATGTTATGCATTCAGCGAACATGGTGGATTGATATCTGGTTGTTTGAATTCGCAGATTGATCAGACTTCCAAAGTGATATTAACTCGGGTTTTGTCTAATCGTGTCCCAATTGATTAGTTTACAGATCAGTAATAATTTGACGCTGATGTTGCCAATTTGATTCGGTAACTTGCAAACACGCGATTTGTTGGCACATGTAAATAATGTGACTACGGGATTCCAGGTTGCGTCCGAAAATTTGGATAGTTCTACAATAAGAGTATCGTTCACGTTTTCGGATAAAGGTTACCACCCGTCAGTGCGCGTTCATTTCGGCGATCGTGTATACTGTGTAATTAGTGGTTATTGGCAGCCACTTGATCCCACTGGCGGTCCTGCTGCTATGGTTTTAACGATGTCTGGTTCTGTCGGATAAACGCTTACCATACGCCCCGTATCCGTCGGCTCGGCACGTAGATTAAAGATATTCGAGATCTTGATAAGGCTTCTGCAAACCACAAATTAACGATAGGCACTCTTTCTTGAAGAGTTCGCATTAACTAATGATATAACTGTCAAAATACGTGTAGGTCGTGTGAAGTTATAAAGATGGTGCAGGATGGATAGCTATTAGACAGCGTTCATACATGTAGCAGTCGGGCATTGCCGGCAGTACATGCGGTGCTCAGTATACAGAGAATACCAGGCTAGTGTATTTTGATATGTGGCTGTGAATGTCATTTATGGCCAGTGTAACCCCTGACACTCCCTTAGCCTGATAACGATCTGTATTGCTTGTTGAAATCCTTGCGGGTGTTTCATTGATGGAATGACGAACAGTGCAGATCATGATAATAATGAGGATACACATGCTGATCTGGTGGATCTACACTGGTCGTAAAACCCATAAGCCCCATTGCGCCCGTCACTAACACATATCATGTGTATCAAGCAAGGCTATAACTGTCTAGCAATTCCGAGGCTTGCCGAGGGTATCATACAGTTTCCGAGCCAAGCCTGATACACCAATTTGTTATCAGTCATATCAGTATGTATTAGGTGAATTTAAAGTTCGTTACCTGATAAATACGGATTTGTAAGATCATTGCATTCAGTTCTAGTCATCCCAAGTTGGTATATCGTTTGTAACTACGCGCATATACATGAGTACCTACACGGAAATTTTTGTCTTCGCAAAAACGACATAAGTCTGTGCCAAACTACATAGACCACCAAATGCAGCTCACGAAGACGCGTTTGCTGCGCCATATTTCATCAAAATCCGTTGCATATTAAGGAAAATATCAAATAATACTTACTTTTGAGTGGGCTGCGTTGTTTTTGTTGTAACCACGTGATCATGCACCTTGAGTAATAGCGCGCACATGATGCTTCATTGACTGACGTATGAACCATGTACATGTAAGTCGGGAACAATTTGACTGGACACGGCATACATTGGGCACAAACGTCGAAAAGTTCGTTATGTCAGGTTATGCAGTTAAACCACTTCGCCACAAATATATTAAAATCACAAATAATGTAGTTAAACATCTTCTATAAAGAACGTACAGACATCAGTGTTGATCATTACGTAAGTGGTTTTACACACACATATGAACCTTGAAACGTTCCCGAACAGCATAGACACATCCAGTTAGTTTCACGAAACCTGCCCTGTAGAACCACCTATTGTTCACGTGTGAAAAGAAGCCTGCAATGCAGGCTTCTTTTCACACGTGAACACTAAGCGTTAATGTCAACCCTTAGTGTTAACCAGTTTAAAAATGTTAACCAGTTTAAAAAGTCTATAAACTTTTCTAAGTTCTTCTGAAACCAACGGTACTGGTAATAAAAGGTAAATACATGACGATGTTGTTCGAGCCTGCATTGTCGGCTGCTTTTCACACGTGGACACTAAGCGTTGATATCATCCCCTAGTGTTCACCAGTTTAAAAGTCGGAGACCAACGGTACTGGCAGTAAAACGTCAATATATGACGAAGTTATCTGAGACTGCATTGCCGGCTTCTTTTCACACGTGAACACTAAGCGTTAATGTCAACCCTTAGTGTTAACCAGTTTAATAACCATTTAAAAATAAAAGTCTATAAACTTTTCTAAGTTCTTCTGAAACCAACGGTACTGGTAATAAAAGGTAAATACATGACGATGTTGTTCGAGCCTGCATTGTCGGCTGCTTTTCACACGTGGACACTAAGCGTTGATATCATCCCCTAGTGTTCACCAGTTTAAAAGTCGGAGACCAACGGTACTGGCAGTAAAACGTCAATATATGACGAAGTTATCTGAGACTGCATTGCCGGCTTCTTTTCATACGTGAACACTAAGCGTTGATGAACAATAGGCGGTTCTACACTGCCCAAATGTTAAGGCTACATATATATTAACAATGTAAAAACATTATTTGTTCGATAATATTACATTTGATCAACATTTAAGAATGATCCTTTTTATTTCGTAAACTTTGGTCCAATATTGATTTAAAATCCCATAGTCATCTTCACAGAGGGAAGTTTATTCTAATTTCAGAAATAACAGATTTTCAAAGTTTTATCACTGTATACATGTAGCTCATTTATATTGTTTATCATAATTTTATTTTTACACTAATTATTTGATTGCCTACCACATCTAAGATACTATTTGACTATTATTTTCTTCTTCATCTAAATTGTTTGGCCATAAATTATACTCTTTTGTGTTGATGGGAGGTTCAGCATCATTCCATTCCACTCAAAATTTAACTTTTGTTTTCTCAGATCATTTCCTAGCTATCTAGCCAGGTTTCAGGGCCAATTGCCATTGTTTTTGTTCGCTAGTCCGTCGCACAGTCGTCGTTACTACCACCAAACCTCGCGACGGCATTGTGCCAGGATGAAACTGTACGAAAGCATTGTGGATCTGGAGCCCTTTTCACTAAACTTCATACGACTAAAATGTTCGTAAGTGCAAATTTAAGATCGTCTGTTCATTACAATTTATGGATTTACATTTATTGAGCATAGGCTGCATATGCAGCCTATGCTCAATAAATGTAAATCCAATAATTGTTTACAAGAAAATAGTGTTAATGTGAAATGTACAGACTATCATAATTGTGCACTTACGAAAATTTTAGTCGTAAGAAGTTTAGTGAAACGGCCTCCTGGAGCCCGTTTCACTAAACTTCGTACGACTAAAATGTTCGTAAGTGCACAATTATGATATTCTGTAAATGTCACATTAATAATGTTTTCTTGTAAACAATTACTGGATTTACATTTATTGAGCATAGGCTGCATGTGCAGCCTATGTTCAATAAATGTAAATCCATCAATTAAAATTTCCAGACGATCCTAGATTTGCGCTTACGAAAATTTTAGTCGTATGAAGTTTAGTGAAACGGGCCCCTGGATCTACACTGGAACAGAAAATCACCAGTTGTACGTTAATTTCACTATGCCTTACAGATCGCTGCTAACACACCGGGATGCTACTCGCACTAATGGTTTGTACTTTGTCTACGTCGCATAAATCTCATATAACATTACAATGACAATGTAGGGCCGACCCTCTAGATACCAGCGGGCCGTTTCACTAAACTTCATACGACTAAACTCTTCGTATGTGCAAAATTATGATAGTCTGTAGATATCACATTAGCAATGTTTTCTTGTAAACAATTATTGGATTTGCATATGCAGCCTATGCTCAATAAATGTAAATCAATCAATTTATATTTCCAGACGATTCTAAATTTGCGCTTACGAACATTTTAGTCGTACGAAGTTTAGTGAAACGGGCCCTGACACTCTGGCAATCTCAATTCGTGTAATTGTGATGGGTTGCACTGTACTGTGTATATAATGGTACTGTTTGTTCCTGCTTATAACAATATATATTCTGCGCTGCAGATAAGCTGCGTATTTGCTTAAATGCCCAAATTAAAATTGCCAAAACCCCAATTGAAATCAGAAGTAGCGAGTATCAAAAAGCAATAACAAATTGGTGCTATCTTTATCATGCTGCAGAAAAGAATAAACAGACCACAAATATAGCATATTTTGCTTATTTTCCTTGAAAACACATCTTGGTGTTTCATTAGAATTGTCTCCAAGGAGACAATTCTAATGAAATACCAAGAGGTGTCTCCAAGGAGATAATTCTAATGAAATACCAAGACATGTTGTCATTCCGAAGAAAACTATTCAATAATTGCTGTCTGTTGATGTGTAAACAGTAGTGTGATTTTATTTTACCCAATTAAAATTTTGAAATACCCAATTGCTTCAGAAATGATGGAGTAACAATACTCAATTACTAGTTCCTTATATTGAGTCCTGTATATTGATATATTTAATAATTATAAGACAAAACAGTTACGAGACACATACATTGTAACAGATCGATGTTAATCAACGAAAACGACTACCAGAAACATATACATGATATACATTGTATCAGCCAGCTGAGAAAAAAAGCGTGGTCATATTCAAGAACGTACATCATGCAATGAGATACGGCGGCGTGGGAAATAACTAGTGCATGAAGGTCGGGGAATATGGCATGTGGCACTACTTTATGCTAAACCTGGAGTACCAACTACATTTCATAGCATTCACATGCGGAATATTGCCCACACATACCTTCATTAGTATTGGAATATCTCATTTTAATGTCTGTCTAACATATGTCACTGAATTAATCTCAAACCATAATGTACGGGAATTTGAACGTTGTGGTCGTTTTATTATCCACTCGATATATACAATGAATACATCATGCAGACCTTAACGGCAGTGCTTGTGTCGGCGTATCATGTTTAAAGGAACATTTTATTTGAAAATGAATGATGAACGACATATTCAAAATAGGCCATTTTCACCCAGACGAAAGTTTTCCCATTATATGATTAAGTGAAAAACTTGTAGTACGCACTATTATTGTTTTATTTTGCTAATAAAATCCTATCTCTCAAACTGTATCCATTTAAATGTATACGCTCATTAAAAATTAACCAGATGTTGTAATGGTGCATTTTATGTCGCATTATCGCGACTTCTCAAGAATTTACAGGCTAAAAAAAAATGCTAGATAATAAAAAAACGCGGGAATGGCATCAAAACCGTCAACCCTTTGCGTGTCCGTGATGTTATAAACTAAATAATAGATTCTTGTTTAGAAAAGGTTACACCTTTTTAAGATGTGAATTGCTTATACACTGCTGTGCTAATATTAGTTTATAGTCACATGCCACTATAACTTCACTGTGTCTCAGATGATCTCTCAAATTTTCAAAATGTGGTTTTACAGTGGGGTCAGCGTGTAAGTGCACACACGAACGAACACGACAGGTTGATTCCAACCTGTCGTATTCGTTCGTGTGTGCACTTACACGCTGACCCCACAACGAACACGACAGGTTGGTTCCAACCTGTCGTGTTCGCTGAGCCCACTGTACCTTGTGGACTGCAAACAATCCACATGTATATCAAAGCACCATTTTATGTGATCGATTTCCAAGGGCATTTTTATTTCTGTAATGTATATATATAGTAAATAAATGGCAAGGTACCTAAGGAAGACCACTGAACTAATGGAGACAACGATGTAACCCTTTCACCCCTAAGTAACTGAATGGGCTGCGATATGTTAATTTTACAACCAATCCAATCATCGCAAAATGATTTTCAGACTATTCCATTTATAAAAAGGGGGTATTTGTCAAAAATATGGGGGTATTTGTCAAAAATATGAAAATTACTTTCAAACAGTGCAGATCCTGATGAGCCGGCTCATCTGGATCTGCACTGTTTGTATAAACCGATATAGCGGGCTTTCGGGTTCAACGAGTTAACAAGCACTACATCATGCTAATAACATT
This sequence comes from Conchocele bisecta, assembly GCA_029237695.1. Taxonomy (NCBI): domain Eukaryota; kingdom Metazoa; phylum Mollusca; class Bivalvia; order Lucinida; family Thyasiridae; genus Conchocele; species Conchocele bisecta. Next base: position 26,788,734 of record CM055267.1, read on the forward strand.
GAACGTGCACAGTGGTGATCGCGGAGCCTTCAGCGCGGGACAAACATGAGCTCCACGTGCATGCTTCAAACACGAAAAAGGTCAAGGGTGAATAATATTTTTGACATAAAGAATGGCTAAGTGTTTCCACAACCATGTGAATGTACAAAAGGTCAATGCCATGTTAATGGGGGCATGAGTGTGTTCCAAATGCTCACATGTAGCAAGTGTCCAACTATTGAAGCAATCCGCCAAGAAATATTAAATTTACATCATGTTGAAGAAACCGCAAACATGTGAAGGTAACAAAGGGTCAAGGTCATATGAATGGCGGTGTGTTCCAAATGCTTACATGTATCAAGTGTCCAAAGTCCACCATATTAATCACGTGTATGCTCCATTTTCATTTTCAGTGTTAGGTAAACAATATTAAACTATTTCATGCCACTGTTCAATAACTATCTTGTAATATGGACATACGCCTGAGAACAGGGACCTTGCGATATATGCGACCAGCGTGGACCCATAGCAGCCTGCTCATCCGAGCAGTCTGTTCAGAGCCTACACTGTTCGTCTTTCAGCTAATGCTGTAGCAATAAGGACACCAGCAAGGCGAGTACATGCAAATCATACTGTGTGAGGTACAACAACCAAAGTATGTCTCCAATTATCGCCAATTAACGCAATTGATGTAAAGTCCTGTATCTCAGCCGGCGGTCCATAAACTGTAAAGGAGAAGAATTCACATAAGCTTTTATAAAGCTTGTTTTCTAATCCTATTATCACTTTGCTTGTGTATATGTAACCTGCTATATATGAAACAACATATTGTTTAAACTAAGTGTCCAAATATTGAATCAATCCATGGAATAACATTAATGTTATACGATGATGAATAAACGTGTACAAACATTTTCTGCAAAACTGTGAAGGTAAAACAGGTCAAGGTCATGCTAATTGTGGCATGAGGGCATGCTCACGTGTAGCATGTGTCCAAATATTGAAGCAATCCGTCCAGTAATAATGAACTTAATTGATGATGAAGAAACTTGTATAAATTTTTGACACAACTATGGCTATGTGTTTTCGCAAAAAAATGTGAAGGCACAAACGTTAAGGTCATGTTAATGGGACATGAGTGTGTCTCACTGTCCTGACTACTCATTCAGTGGGACAAACCTTCTCAGACTCATACGGTGTAGAGAAAACACAACTACTGGCTGTTCCACGTTTTTCTGCCGACGAAGTTTTGGCTATTAAACACATTAAATCTAAACAATATTTAAATGTAAGTACTTTTTCACCAATAACAAAAAAGTCACCCTCCTGTTAATGTTTGGTTTGATGAAATTCCATCAAATATTGATTTTATAGCGAAAAAACGATTTTACTATGGGAATTTAACATGGGGGAAAAAGAGGTGGAAGCAGTGTGGGAGGAGTAAAAAAACGAAAACATTTGGAAATTGACTCCAAAACATGGTTAGATAGGAAATGGTGTAAATAAGAAAACAAACGTTCAAATTTGAAAATCGGTCCACAAAAAAAATTATTTAAAAAAAAATCTATGTTTAGCCCCCGTGTTAAATTTCCATAGGAAAATCGTTTTTTCGCAATAAAATAAATATTTGATGGAATTTCTTCAAGTATTTTTTGTTGGCGAGGGTGACTTTTTATTAATGTTGAAAAACTACTTACATTTATATATTTTTAAGATTTAATGTGTTTAATGGCAAAAAGTTCGTCGGCAGAAAAACGTGGAACAGACAGTAGATTATATTCTAAAGGACAAAATCCTCAGGTAACAGAGTGACACAGACTGTGACGCTAAATAATTTTATAAAAAATGTCTCAGACCATTATTCAATATCGTGTGAAATGTATTGTATATACATTGTGAAGAAACGAGTAAACACCAAGAAGTCTACAGACCTTAGCACTAAACACCACCCAATAGGATGGGAACAAGTAGACAGAAACCTTTATAAGGCATTTATATCAGACGGAATTGACACCATTAAGCAAACATGTAAAACACTCACAAATCAAAATGTGAAACTGGAAAAGCAAATGGAAATGACTTCTCGCATGTTAACAGGAGCTGCAAATATGAGCACACTGCAATACACATAACAGACCCGCATTACGAGTATGGAACGAGAATATTAATGAAGCACTGAAAAGGAAACTACATCCAAGAAAGAAGCAAACCATAAATTTCACAAAAACATTAGAATATAAATTACAAACAGGAAAATTGAATTGAAAACAGAAATAATGCAAACCAGACTAGAGACACCAAACTCCTCTACAAACTAATTAACAAACAAAGAAACAGATTGCATAATTGTGTCGATAATCTACATGTACACGTTGGAGATAAAACGTACACCGACAGTATTATCTTAGATGGATTCGGAGAGCACTTGTGCGAGCTTTTGGCGCCTAGTGACAAGCCAAGCTTTGATATATCAAAAACTAGTTAACTCTGAATATCACATCACATTAGAACTGGCAAATGTAACAATTCTAATATTGAAATGACCACAGACATCATGTGAAAGAGCTAAGGCTATAAACAAAGGCAAATCTGCAGAGCCCGGTTGCTCACAGCTTCTGTTAGCTTAACAGACTGTTAAATCCTTAGCATTGGTAAGGATTTAGTTGTATATTAAGCTAACAGATGTTTTGAGCAAACGGTCCCAGATATATTTAAACTAACATTGCATATGCAGGAGATGTATTTATCGGCCCATTATTACGTGATTTGGTACAAGACATGGTAGAAAATACAAACAAAACATCCAGATATATTAAATATGGGACTACTGACACCGGTGTACAAACCAAAGGCAGTAGTAATGACTCTCGGAACTATCGAGAAATCACAATGTTGCCGATCATTCTCACTCAATATATTTAATTCTAAGCTATAAATACAGTAGGTGTATGAGTTAATAAAGTTGTAGTTTGGAGGCCATTTCGCAAATGTCGTCCATTTAACCAACTTATGTGATCCAGTCAGTTATTAATTTGAATTTGTTTAACTCCAATCACATAGTACATCATAACAGCTGAGTAAAATAGTATCGGTTCGCAAGATTTTGTTCTTGTTATAGAAAGGACAATAGTATTTTGGCGGCCATTTGAAAATTGCGTCCATTTAACCACCAGATTCAGTGATTAATGTGTTATTAATCCAATAATATATCACATCATTCGTAAAAAATTATTGGTTATAAAGAATTTACCTCTAGTTATAGAAGAAAAATAATATGTTGGCGGCCATTTTGCAAGAACGTTGGCTATCATGTGTAATAACTACCGATCTGGAGTGTTCTGCAAGACCTTTTTTATTTAGGTAGTACTATGTGACTAGCTGTTGTATTTGTATACCAAACGAATCTAACAATGGAATATTAGTCCATGGGCCAGACATAATGTTTGGTAGCTACTTGTATATATACAAAGTCCGATTTCACTACGATTCCGGTTTCCGGTTTCGCTGCTTACAGCAGATCGTCAGATGACGTGTGACGCTAGCAACGGCACGTCACGTTGTGGGATAATTGAAAGGGACATTACTCTACATATGTAGATGGGGACGATTTGTATATATATATATAGACACTCTAGCTGGCCCATAGACTAAAATTGCTTTATTAGATGCATGGCAAGTACTTCATTGATGGACTGATCAAATTGTGCTTAGGGAGATGCTGATCTGGATATATACTGGTCTTAAAACCCATAAGCACCTTTCCTCTAGTCCGAACCACATTTCACAAAGAAGTGAAGTATCAGACTGATGTGTCGGATGTGAGAATTATACACTTACAATGTGTATCCTTTATCAAAACACTGTAATGGAAAACTAAATTTCGATATGAAAATTCCATTATTCTGCGGATGTGCTGATGATGTGTTTCCTGATATTGAAAATTCAATTTTCTGTATCCCAATAACACATTTGGCATCGCCACAAATACAGCGATTATTTCAATAAAATAGGAAGATTCATAATACCTGACAGTTTTATATGAAATATGCATTTGATACTCAAGGAATATAACTCGTATGTCACTATTCATTACGTTTTGAAGCCATGTCGATAGGATTTATATGCCATTTGACAATCATACCGCTCGAAATTACTATCCAGACTCCTAATAAACCGACCGGTGTCTTTTAACTTCTCAGGAGTATTTGTGGCGTTTAAAACTGCCTCACAGTCTATAAATGTACAATTGAAACATTGGGTTCATACGTACCATTGGCTCGTGTGTCAAGTATTTATTCTTGCATAGTCATTGGAAACTACCATTCCATTGCTTACATGTATTGCTATCCGCCAATTGTGTTTGTTACAATATTTACAGGACGGACCGGAAATAGACAACGAAATAGAGAACAAAACACCCGATTGAAACCAGTGAAACAAGGAAAGCAATTATGCCTATACAAACCTAACGAACAGTGACTTGATTCTTACGAAATTATATCAGGAAATGCTTTTAACACTTTGAACCCGAAAACCCGCTATAGCGGTCTATGCAAACAGTACAGATCCAGATGAGCCGGCTCGTAACGAGCCGTCTCATCAGGATCTGCGCTTTTGGAAAGTAATTTTCATATTTTTAAGAACAAAAAACACCCCCTTTTGATAAATAGAATAGTCTGAAAATAATTTTGTGACGATTGGATTGGTTGAAAAGTTAACATATCAAAATCCATTCCAGTTACTTATGGGTGAAAGGGTTAAGATGTAATAATGGAAGGCGTCAGCTCTTCTGCTGACCCTTTCACTTGTTAGTACGGCCACTTGCTACTTGAAACAGGAAAGCTTAGCTGATCTTTGGCAGATCGGCTTGTTCAACGATATTGTAACCGTGAATAAGTCATGGTAGCCACTGTTATGTTTCGATTGTTTCCATTGGGGTTACACGTATCTTTTGACAATGCCAGATCGAAGGTAGCAACACAATCTTTGATGTAAAGGTTTTAAACTGGCATCAATTAACAGTGATGAAGAGAATTGAAGGCCATTGTCGTGATCGAAGTACCCTGTACGTCGAATTTTATGTTCAGAAACAATATTTAAAACAATATGAGAATGGGAGACCCGGGTGACACATATCCACTGTAATTGCAAAACCTGCACATGCCTCAATCAAACCTCAGTAGCCGATTTCACCAACATTACAACGTATACTTATCTAGCAAAGTATACTTTTGAGGGAGAAATTTTCAATTTTAGGATAAATTTATTCATTGTTATTATACTGAATTTATTACATTATCACAGCCAATTTGGCTGTGATAATGTACTAAATTCAGTATAATAATTCTGCATACTTTTAATCATTAAATATATGCAGTTGTTAGTTCTATATGAAATAATGCATTTCAGGAAAAATAAATGATTACTCCCTCAAAGTATACTTTGCTAGATAAGTATACTTTGCAATGTTGTTGAAATAGGCTACAGGTATCAACGTGTTCAGCATTACTGCACACATTCCGGCTTTATCAGATAAAATATAATATATACAATAACATGATTTATCGCGTTGTATCGTCACATCTTGCAGAATATTTGCAATCGCCACACTTTTTTCGTCACGTGATTCTCCATACTGGAGAAGTGAATAACACATAAACCCTCGAGTGCGCGCAATCTAATCATGACCTACAGTTTCGGTCGTGCGCCGAGAAATAGTTTTGATGCATTTCACGACGTTAGGTTCATTTCAATTTTCGACGTGATTTGTGTTAAACATATGTAATATCACGACCAGGCTTACATGGGACAAGTCATGTGATTGTATACTAAGAAGATACGCGAGTTTTCGTGTAAAATAGTTAAAAATATACGATATTTCCGTAGATCAAGTCGAAATCTGACGAAATGTTCAGAGCAAATGCGGAATGGAATTAGTGCATTTGCTATGAAAGCATAGTCAACGTTTGACATACTTTACAGAAAAATATCACAGTTTTTGTAAATATTGTTCATGAAAATTCGTACAAAAACACATGGTTTGTCTCGTATATCAAAATGGTGCATATTATCTCGTCATTTAGCACTCATTTAGTCATAATTCCAGCACAAAAATATTTACACAATTCCCTAACATTTGATTGGCCCATAGCAAGTCTATGTCCAAAATTTATATCCCAGTAAACTCCCACGCCGAACTACTTTCCGTAACCGTGAGGCGCAGTTAAAATAATTCTTAAGAAAACGGAAGATAAACACATTTTCTTGATTAATTTATTTCAAATGCTGCAATTATAAGGAATGAATGGCCTTTTTGTGGAATGTATCGGGGTTATAAACTTGGAAAGGTCGCGGGAATACTGGACGAGGCCTTCCGGCCTTCGTCCAGTATTCCCGCGACTTTTCCAAGTTTATACCCCGATAAATTCCACAAAAAGGCCATTCATTCCTATAGTAAACCTTATCGCACGATTACCGATGTCCGCCATTCCATACATTGCATTCTCCACATAGCTATAGTGTACGGAGCCCCGCAGGGGACATGGATTTCTTTTATTAATTCGTTCCCACGAAATAGCAATTCGTTCCCTCAATTTAACAATTTCGTTTCCTCGAATTAACAATTCGTTCCCACGATATAACAATTCGTTCACTCGAATTAACAATTCGTTCCCTCGAATTAACAATTCGTTCCCTCGAATTAACAATTAGTTGCCTCGAATTAAAAATTCGTTCCCACGATATAGCAATTCGTTCCCTCGAATTAACAATTCGTGGGAACGAACTGTAAAATTGAGGTAACGAATTGTTATTTCGTGGAAACGAATTAATAAAAAAAGAAATTATATTTCCCCTGCGGGGCCCCGTAATAGTGCATGAGCTATTACATGGGTATCAATGTCATCTGTACTCCTAGGAAATGGAGCAAACGGTCTCGCTAGAAGATGTGTCAATTTCCCAAGTTCTGAAATGTCTTTCATTATCGTGTTTCGCCGAACACGTTTACCCCGGAGTAACTGGAATGGAATTTTGATATTTTAATTTTGCAGCCAATCCAATCGTCACAAAAAGATTTTCAGACTATCCCATTTATGAAAAGCGGATATTTTTTGTTCTCGAAAATATGAAAATTACTTTCAAAAAGTGCAGATACTGATGAGACGGCTCGTTACGAGCCGGCTCATCTGGATATGCACTGTTTGCATAAACGGGTTCAAAGGGTTAAACAATCAGTCAAATTTTCCGTAAATAACTTCTCGAATGTTGACAAAAAAGTCCAATTGTCTGTGAAATGTAATTCCGAATTATCTGTGCATTTTTGTCATATATTTATGTCATTTACATAATGTATTGGGAATTCAATGTGGACGAACAACCTTCTTCGGTTCTAGAAATGTGGTCGGTTATGACATCGGGTTCCATACAACAATGGGCGCTATAGCACGGCACGTCCGAACACGTGCCTAACCGTCTGTCAGAATACATGAGGTGTATTACCATGATAACATAGTGACTTTCATACATAATAAATATTGTAACGTGAAGTACTTGCCAGTTGTAGCATGCCAAACGTCGCTCCAAATAAAGCGATTACACACCCGTCAACGTGTCGTAGTACATCTCATTAACAGCAACTAGTATGCATATACATATATCAGTACCTCATATTGGTGATATCAGTTGGTTCTTTAATTGAAGGGGTTCCGTGAAATAATAAGGAGCATATCTCCTTCATAACCCTATTTTACACATTCACATGTGTTCACTAATTCTGCGACCGTTCACTTACATATATGTAGCGGAAAAATGGGATGGGGGCTCGTTTCACTAAGCTAAGAATTTTCAAAACGTTCGCATTGGCGACTGATTTTCTACATGTAAGTGGAAAATGGTAGCATTAATGAACCACATTAACATGTGATGTGAATTCATAAAAACATCTTCGTACGAACATTTATGTCGTGCGAAGCTTAGTGAAAGAGTCAATGAGGCCGTTTCACTAAACTTTGTGCAAATTTAGGATAGTCTGGACATTTCAATTAATGGATTTACATTTATTGAGCATAAGCTGCATATGCTCAATAAATATAAATCCAATAATCGTTTACGAGAAAACAGTGTTAATGTGAAATTTACAGACTATCATAAATTTGCACTTACGAACATTTTAGTCGTGCGAAGCTTGGTGAAACGGGTCCATGTATTTGCTACAAACGCAGTAAGGTACTTTTTGTAAGCCAGCGGTTGAGTTCTGTACAACGAGTTGCCGCTCACGCCTCACTACAGCACCGACTCGCGAGAATTTTCTTATTTGCTGCAACGCCGTAAGGTACCCTTTGTAAGCCGGTGGTAGAGTTCTGTACAACGAGTTGCCGCTCGCGCCTCACTACAGCACCGACTCGCGAGAATTTTCTTATTTTCTGCAACGCCGTAAGGTACCTTTTGTAAGCCGGCGGTAGAGTTTTGTACTACGAGTTGCCGCTCGCGCCTCGCTACAGCACCGGCGCGCGAGGATTACCCACTGCAGCTAGGATACGTATTATACTACCGTTCGCAACATCGCTGGATTAAATTATATTCACGTCTCGTTAATAACGGGCAATTCTCATCTGTACGAGAACGGTTACTTACTTGGTGCAAGGCAGACTGCGATTACAGGCGATATAAGGGTGGCTGATAGCTACGTATGGGCTGTTATTTATGTGCTACTGGATTAAATATATAAGTTTTGTCAACGCAGGAATTAAACACAACGGGAGTATCTGGTTCTAACTTTGTTGCGCGTTTTATAATATCAGTTACGTAGGTATTGTATAATTAATGTGTCCGACTTGAAAATTTACATGGTATGTGCATAACATCGGTAGTGATAAATACAGTGTATTTCTGGATATAATAACATGTATATCTGTACAGATCTGCGTCGAAATTAGGAATTGTGTTTAATTTAAATGGATAATTCAGGATTATATATCAGGATCTACCATTAGTTTTAGGGTAAATATTTGTAAATGTGTATCCCGCCGCACTTTGTGGGTGGACGAAGCGATGACCAAGCTGGACACAAACACCGGTACCCAGACCAATCGCTCCAACCGTCAGTGAGTGCTCCCCCGGCCGTCCCCCTGCGTCCATACCTCGGATATGCAGCCATATACGTCTTCGGTAAGGATTGAATTCCATCCGGTGTTAGGAAGTGTCTATGGCAATATAATACCCTTTCCGCGGCAGTATGATAAGTTGAATGATGCTTAATGAAAAGCTCAAACCCACTATTCCAACGTTTCGACCTAAGTTAGTTGTGTATTCAACATAATATTGGTAGTCGTGTTGAGCGATTACCATGGATGTTTTTTCTTTTCATTTCAACCCTAGGTAACAGAGACATTGAGACATGCTAACCTTTTCATCAATCAATTCAAACTATATTTAATCAAGTAAAACGTGTGGTTTTAGTTTTATTGAAGAAAATACTTACAAGAAGTCCAGACCGTTTGCGACGGCTTAATACCAGCCGGCTCATTGGAATCTACAGTGTCTGCAGAATATATGCTTGTGATGTTCAAACGATTAAACAAGCATATTACTTGCAACCATTCACTCGTCTGGTTAAAAGAGTCATATCAGGATGATTTTAATTAATACTATAAAAAATAAAAACGTGTTTTCATCATGGTCCTGTGTAAAGTGGTTTAATTGAACACATACTTATGACGATACTAGGACCGCTGAATTTTTTATCAGGATTTTTGGGGGAAAAGGCATAATATAAAAAATAAAAATGTGTTTTCATCATGGCCCTGATTAAATTGGTGTAATTGAAGATATTTGACGATACTAGGACTGCTCGGTTGTTTCAATTTTCGCCGACATCGGTAAATAAGTATTAGATTTTCGCAACAAGATAGAAAATCCGATATTTATGTACCTATATGCCAGGGTGAAAATAGAAGCAACCCAGCATTCCTAGTATCGTCATATATCTTCAATTAAACCACTTCACACGGGGCCATGATGAAAACACGTTTTTATTTATTTTTTTCCAAAACATCCTGATATGCCCCTTTAATACTTCATAATGAAACATGCGCCTCGCCACTTGGAGACATTAAGTCATATTATAGGATATAACTTAAGAATGCGCCGCACGTCACTTGTATAATTATACATCTAGAAACGTCAGTGTACGTCTCATCATTTGTTAGTTTGACATTTGAGCACGATTTTGAAATTCCTCTTTTATACGAATTGCATGTATGCGACTACCATTTTAAACTCCGTCAAGGCCAGTTATATGTGGCTGTGGCTGACTGGAGAAATGTGGTGTATGGGTTTTGCGACCAGTGTATATCCAGATCAGACTGTGCATCCGCACAGTCTGATCAGGATCTGCACAGGTCGCCATTCCATCAATGAAACACCCGTCATGAGTACAATAAGCACTGTAGATCGTCGTCAAGCTACAGGAGTGTGCTATTTGATCAAGAACTACACTGCTCACAAATCGCATTAGCCATTTTTTCTCCAGTCACAAACACATATAGTGAATGCTATATATGAATGTCTGCTAAAGGTATTCTGGCACGCACGGAAGAACGTACACTATGTCGGGAACTTGCAGTGATTTAGCGTGCCTGTCGTGCACAGCGAGTGCCAATCATGCGAGCATGGTGTCTTCGTTACTTTACTTCCCTCCGCCAACATTCACCTGAAGATATGTCCATACATGGGCCAACCTAAACTCATTTTGAAGATTTGTAGATGGAACATTTATTCATTATGGCCTTGACTGGAGAAATGGGGCTTATGTGATTTGTGACCAGTGTAACACCTGTTCAAATAGCAGCACACACCTGTAGTCTGATAACGATCTTTAATTGATGGAATAGTGAACAGTGCAGATTCTGTTTATTCTGCGCATGCACAGTGGCGAACAGTGCAGATCCTAATCGGATTAGATATGGATATACACTGGTCGCAAAATCCATAAGCCAATAATTCCAGCACAAAAATATTTAGACAATTCCCTAACATTTGATTGGCCCGTAGCAAGTCTCTGTCCAAAATTTATATCCCAGTAAATTCCCACGCCGAACTACTTTCAGTAACATTCTTAAGAAAACGGAAAATAAACACATTTTCTTGATGAATTTATTTAAAATGCTGGAATTATAAGGAATGAATGGCCTTTTTGTGGAATTTATCGGAGATATAAACTTGGAAAAGTCGCGGGAATACTGGACGAGGCCTTCCGCCATTCGTCCAGTATTCCCGCGACTTTTCCAAGTTTATACCCCGATAAATTCCACAAAAAGGCCATTCATTCTTATAATATCTCAACTCGCGACCAGATATATAATCGATAACGCAGATATTTGGCATGAATTTCGGACAACTGAAGTCTTTTATGCGATAAGAGGGAAAATCCCATAGACCGGACCGGTCCATCATATTATACATTATAAATAAAATTGCTACCCCGCTCCATACCTCTCGCGACGGTAGCAATTTAACCCCATCTCTTTAATGAAACGCAGGAAGAGTGATTGCAGGATTGTTGCACGGTTATCCGGCGTGTTAGTGATATAAAACTCTCAAAGCTGTGTCAATAAATTATTAATTAAGAACATACACATGCAGAAATGATTATTTTACCGTGTCAAGCTGTTTATCTGACATTTACATGTATATCTTGTAAATTTGAAAGCTTCATTTTGTTATGTTGAATGTTGAACAACAACAAGAGAAAAGATGGCTTTCATGTGAAATGATTTCATTGTTCTATTATTTTGGGCAATTTACAAATTCTACATCAAAGAGTATTTGTTTACAGTTTACTAAATTGTAACCTACATGCACTTCGGTTGCTCACATTTTTAAATGGGTTAACATATAGCGGTAGATAGCATATCGGAAGCGAATTATTGTAGCTGACCATACATGTATACCTAACCGGCAATAAACAGACACTAAGGCATATGGAGTGCATTTGTGACGCAAACTGTGAGAAAAATGGACCAGGCTCTAAAATTACGTCCCTTATCGAATCGCCGAAATTGCACAGATCCTGATTTTCACAATCGACATTGATTTCCGTAAATGATTTCGAATATTGGAATATATTTCAAGAAAGTATTGCATTTTTACGAAAACGATATCGACGAAAATGGCGCTACGATTCCAGAGTCGAGTCCACATGTATTGGGGTTTTATACCTTCGGACATCTGCGTAATTTCATTAAGAACATTTACAAAATTTACAACATTTTTCATAAATAATTTCAAAAGTTGACAATATAATTCCGCATGTACTCTGAACAGTTTGTCAACTTCTGACACCATTTACGGATATACTCATTTAGTAATATATTTTTACTGATAATGACTCACGGTGGTATCAGTCTATTTTCATATGCAAATGTGGCATGATATTTTTTAATTATTTATACTAATTACATGTAAATGTGTCACCCTGAAAAATAATGTTTTCGACAGATTATACAGTATGATCATTGCACATCAAAACATAAATGCAGAGAATAAATAGTAATGTCCGTTAACAGTCTAAGGAAAAACGGTTATCGCCCCATATATCAATGTCTGATATAAAATATATAATAATACCAATCAATACGTGGGGGTAATGGTGAATGAATATTTATTTATCCAGAAAATGTCTCAGATGGTGTCTCTGGTATAAAGATCATGTTGTGCCTACTGAGTGGGCATGTACCTTTAATGAGCGTTCCGTATAGCGCTAGAACCTTCCAGCAGTTCTCGCCTATACTCGCTGTATCTGACCCACCTAGTCCAAATAGGGGGTGGGTATTCTCTTTGCAAGCAGTGTAGTCTCAGCTCGCAGGCGCAGTCACGTGACCCACATCGTCCAAATAGGGGGTGGGGGTATTCTCGTTGCAAGCAGTGTAGTCTCAGCTCGCAGGCGCAGTCACGTGACCCACATCGTCCAAATAGGGGGTGGGGTATTCTCTTTGCAACCAGTGTAGTCTCAGCTCGCATGCGCAGTCACGTGACCCACATCGTCCATATAGGGGGTGGGGGTATTCTCTTTCCAACCAGTGTAGTCTCAGCTCGCATGCGCAGTCACGTGACCCACATCGTCCAAATAGGGGGTGGGGTATTCTCTTTGCAACCAGTGTAGTCTGAGCTCGCAGGCGCAGTCACGTGATCCACCTCGTCCACATAGGGGGTGGGGATACTCTCTTTGCAACCAGTGTAGTCTCAGCTCGCAGGCGCAGTCACGTCTTATTATGGCGTGTTGTTTAGTTGAGGAAATATTGTGGCTGTGACTGGAGAAATGGGGCGTATAGGTTTTGTTACCAGATTCTTATGTGCTAATCTGGATCTACACTGGTCGCAAAACCCATAAACCACATTTATTAGGTCACATATGCGTTTCCTAGTCTTGCCTGATAAACGTAATATCAAAAAATGCCAGCATTATATTCTAGACATAGGTCGAGTTTTTCTGTGTTTGTATGTACCCTGACATAAGCTGTGAGAAACATCGTCAGATCATGATCTGAGGGCTGTTTCACTAAACGTCGTACGACTAAAATGTTCGTAAGTGCAAATTTAGGATCGTCCGGAAATTTTAATTGATGGATTTACATTTATTGAGCATAGGCTGCATATGCAGCCTATGCTCAATAAATGTAAATCCAATAACTGTTAATAAATGTGAATAATTTTGCACTTGCGAACATTTTAGTGAAACGGGCCCCAGTACTGATAACCAGGGGCCCATTTCACTAAACTTCGTACGACTAAGAAGTTCCTCAGTGCAAAACTAAAACTGGCAGCAAAGTTCACATTAACAGCCTATTTGGGGAAATTGTGGTGGATTTGTTCAGATTTAATGAACACCTAAATGTAGGTGGAAACTGGTGGCATTGATGAACCACATTAATGTGTGAAGTGGATTTATAGAAATCTTCGTACGAACATTTTTGTCGTACGAATTTTAGTGAAACATGCCCCAGTACTGCACAATGTATGCACGTCTCTCGCTGGCTGACATTTAGTGCCGCGAAGAAATGACGTTACAACATACACACGGTGTAATTAACGGCGCATTATGAACCAGGCTATCCGAATTATGTGGCAACACACATGAGAGAGACAGTGCATTGGAAATAATACCGGCTCCGTAAATGTGTCCCGATACACGGGTATGATTTTTCTTTTTTTGCGTAATTTCTCGGGCTTTCAAAAAATGACTGGAATACCTGTGTTGTGTACTACAAGTTGCATGATCACGTGGTTACCACAACAGCAAAAATGTCTGAAAGTGTTGAAAGCGCACCCACACCAAAGTAAGTATTATTTGATATTTTCCTTAATATGCAACGGATTTTGATGAAATATAGCGCAGCAAACGCGTCTTCATGACTTGCATTTGGTGGTCTCGGGACTTCGGCACATACTTATGTCGTTTTGGCGAAGAATCGATTTCCGTGTCAGTGACAGTTTGGGCCAAGGTACAGAGACCACCAAATGCAGCTGAACAAGACGCGTTTGATGCGCCATATTTCATCAAAATCCGTGACATAATAAGGAAAATATACCAGCATGCGTACTTTGAATCGGAGCAGCTTCTGGATGTTTCAGTAATTGTTGTTGTTGTTGTTGTAACCACGTGATCATGCAATTGTACTATTATATAGTGTATCTTACATAGCGATATGAATACAGGAGGTTTATGGCATGCAAGATAAACAGACAAATACATTGTGAAATATTTGATACAAACTGATTGCTGGCGACAGTTCGGCTTAATCTCAAGTCCGCTACCCATCTATTACATGTACATGTACATGTATTTTCTTTGACTAAGCTACCCGTGGACAGCGGACGGACGTGTACTGGCAGAACGAATGTTAACCATTTTATGCTGAATATACGATATTCTCCGTTGAAAACAAAGGCGTTTTTCGTATATTTCTCACCCAAAATATATGTTGTTACCACTCGAGACGGTTCAACTGAGTGGTAACAATATTACGATACGGTTGAACTGAGTGGTAACAACATAATATGCTGCGTGAGAAATAAAGAAAATATGAAAAAAATGTTGGTGAATTATCATACAGGTTAAACAGTATCCCGCGTGTAATTGATTAAGTTGGTTGAAACAGTCGGGAAGCCTGCTTTTCCCATTACTTGTTTCCATCTATCGCGACTATGTAATGTATTTTCGTTAGGGTAGTGGTATTCGTGTTCATCACATAACGAGCTTTGCGTTGACATACACTGTACATGTCATACATTCTGAGCGATAACAAAGTATCGCATTGGCTAGATATAGATACGCATATTCGGAGCACATCCGATTCAAAACAACTTTTTGTTGACATTTGAACGACGTCAATTTAATGCTGCAAGATAAAGTAGTCCATGTGCGACGAAACCACCATAATGTTTCCCATTATCTAACATGAGACGCATAATACCCGCCGTCCGTATGTTGTCATACCATGGATATCTGGGGCCCGTTTCACTAAACTTCGTACGACTAAAATGTTCGTAAGCGCAAATTTAGAATCGTCTGTAAATTTCAATTGACGGATTTACATTTATTGAGCATAGGCTGCATATGCAGCCTATGCTCAATAAATGAAAATCCAATAATTGCTTACTAGAAAACATTGTTAATGTGATATTTACAGACTATCATAATTTTGCACTTACGAACATTTTAGTCGTACGAAGTTTAGTGAAACGGCCCCCTGTTCGTCTCTGTAACTGTATACATTGTATGGCGAGCTTCGGAATTCCAATGTGTGTCCAAGCCTTGTCTGATTAGCTTGATGTCAAAAGACACTAGCCTATGGAACGCCAAATCTACATAAACTCAAATAATTAGAGCTAGCAATAAATAATTAGAGCTAGCAATAAATTTGTATAGCTAGCTCCAAATGATTTAGAGAGTTGTTCAAAGGATTTGGAACTAGCTCTAAACATTTAATGCTAGTTCGAATTATTTAAAGTTACCATTAATTATTTGAGTTTATGTAGATTTGGCGTTCCATTCTGGCTTGCTATTCTTTATTCCCCATTCCTCGTCCCAGATATGTTGTCGCTATGTCGACTATGCATTCTCGTTAGGGTAATGGTATTTCTGTAGGCATGTTTCGTGTATTTAGTCTGCAGAGATCTACAATGAATCATCTCGGAATTCATGTACATCATACTTTATTAGATATACGAGGGGTGTGACGTTGCCATAGCGATGATATGCGATAAATAGAGGATCTTACATGAGTGCTGATTTAATAGGATATTTATTAAACGAGTGTACTGATCTCATATGAAACGAAATACCATATTAAATCATCACAAATATTAGATTGTATTATTGCATAAGCACATCGTCATACATTGAAGCTGTACTGGTCATCGAACTTGTTATCTGTAACGAGCTAATTTTCATATGTATTACACTAGTGTAATATGATGTTTATTACAATGTGTTAATACACTGTGAGCGACCATTTTATGCAATAATACACACATAATATATATATATTTCCCAGCCATTAAAACGCAATTGAGTTTGTCCGGTTTCTTTCTTAACCCTCCTCATAGATGAGCGTACGTTAGTGATTTAATATGATATTTATTAAACAAGTTTACTGGGGGCCGTTTCACTAAAAGTCGTACGACTAAAATGTTCGTAAGTGCAAAATTATGATAGTCTGTAAATTTCACATTAACGATGCTTTCTTGTAAACAATTATTGGATTTACATTTATTGAGCATATGCTGCATATGCAGCCTATGCTCAATAAATGTAAATACATCAATTTATATTTCCAGACGATCCTAAATTTGCACGTACGAACATTTTGTAAGAAGTTTAGTGAAACGGCCCCCTGATTTCGTAAGAAACTACGCTACGAACACAAGAATTAAATCCATATGAACATCAGTGTTATGTTCTATGTTTTGCAGAAGCACGGTACATATCTTGAAGCTGTGCCAATCACCTAGCGATTTATGTAGCCATCCCATTGTCATGGTTATTATACTAACATTAGTGCATTATGATTTTATTATGCTGTTTTATTACACTGAGAAAGCACATATCATGTTATAAAACGACTTCACCTGATCTGTGACTGGGGAAATGGGGCCTATGGGATTTGCTAACAGTTTGTAGATCCAGATGAGATCTTGACTGTTCGCCATTTCAACATTGAAACACCCGTTATCTTCTAACAAGCAATATAGGGTGTTGTCATGGTACAGAAAATGTGCTATTTGATCAGGAGCTACACTGGTCGTATATCCCTTAAATCCCATTTCTCCGGTACCGGCCATGTGATGCTGTAAACATTGAGCGAACTGTGTGCCTGTCCATACTGTGTGATATAAGTATTGTTAACTCTTTCAACCCTAATTAACGGGAATGGACTGTGATATGTTAGTTTTCCGGGCTTTTTAATATTGTGATAAGTTATACGCGACGACGAACTTGCGAGTGGCGACTATGCGATAGCTGCACGTGTCCGCTTTACATGCACTAAGATACAATATATCGTTACAGGACAGTCAACGATAAAATGTGCGGAATAACATTTCCATTTTGAGCACTAAAATATAGCAATAATATGCAGGGCGTTGACGTCCATACTTCGCTCCATTGTTATTGGGAGGAAATGCTACAATATGAGACACAAACATTATCATAAACTCATCTAATAAGGTGTGTATTAGCAACATTCATAGGTCACTCTCCAACGCTTCAAACGCAAATTTGGAAATACCACTCCGTCACAACGGTCATTGAATGTAATATAATGTAATTAGAGTTATGTACTCAGAATTTGTTCTACGATAATCTGGCTGCTTAGCCATGACGTCAGTTGTCGTACAAACCGTGTCTCCACTACATGTGGCCACATACCTTTAATTTCATTGTCACTGTGTGGCTGTCAATTATCTTGTTTTCCACGGACGACGTATTCACTGCAATGTCATATAATTAGCATTTGAGCAGGTATAATTTACACGACCGTCTTAAAGGTTGGACATTAATTAATTAATCTGGTATTGTAACGTTGACTGATGTGATAGTGGTATGCAATAAGGAAACTAAGCATGGACATGCTTTGGATGTTTTCTCTGTGCACGATTTACGCTATAAGCACAGCCATTGTTAACGCTTTCAACTCTACAGGGGTGCGTTTCACTAAACTTCGTACGACTAAAATGTTAGCAAGTGCAAAATTATGATAGTCTGTAAATTTCACGTTAACAACGTTTTCTTGTAAACAATTATTGGATTTTCATTTATTGAGCATAGGCTGCAGTGCAGCCTATGCTCAATAAATGGAAATCCATCAATTGAAATTTCCAGATGATCTTAAATTTGAACTTACGAACATTTTATTCGTACGAAGTTTAGTGAAACGGGCACCTGATCTGTGTGTAGATTTACATGGGCCGGTTCGTAACGAGCCGTCTCCGCACAGGATCTGCATTTTTTTTGCAAGTAATTGTTAAAAGAAGAAAGCATCCTTTCTTATAAATTTACTAGTCTGAAAATAACATTATGACAATTGGAAATGGTCCTTAAGTAACATATCACAGTACATAACAGGGGGCCGTTTCATTAAACTTCGTACAAGTAAAATGTTTCTAAGTGCAAATTTAGGATCGTCTGGAAATTTCAATTTCATGGAAATACATTTAGTGAGCGTAGGCTGATCTGAATAAATGTAAATCAAATAATTGTTCAAAAGAAAACATTGTTAATGTGAAATTTATAGACTCATCATTTTGCACTTACGAATATTTTAGTCGCACGACGTTTAGTGAAACGGCCCCCAGTTGTTTAGGGTTGAAAGGGTTAAATTCGTTGTTGTTTTTTTTGTAAGTTTTCATCAGAAGATGAAGACGATGTAAAACGTCGTTTCGCGTCATTTGTGAGGAATTTACGTCTAAACAGAGATCCGATACAAGAGCCAGTTCCAGAGAAATGTTCAGTACACAGGGTTCCAGATAAGCTGCGTATTTGCTTAAATACCCAATTAAAATTGCCAAAAACCCAATTGAAATCAGAAGTAGCGAGTATCAAAAAGCAATTAAACATTTGTGGTACCTTTATCATGCTGCAGAAAACAATAAACAGACTACAAATATAGCATATTTCTTCTTATTTTCCATGAAAACACATCTTGGTATTTCCAAGCAGACAATTCTAATGATATGCCAAGACATGTTTTCATTTCAAAGCAAACTATTCAATAAGTGCTGTCTGTTGATGTGTAAACAGTAGTGTGATTTTATTTTACCCAATTAAAATTTTGAAATACCCAATTGCTTCAGAAATTATGGAGTGACAATACTCAATTACAAATTCCTTATCTGGAGCGCTGAGTACATATTTAATACGATATAACGTAGTTAACTTGTGAGATTCTTTGGTCACTGACCGCCTGGTAGCATGTTTGTTGTGTCCACGTGACCAGCTAGCTGTGTATATTATTGTTGGCTGTTGGTACTCCTTTATTCTATTTCATCTGGATGCCTATGGTGTATGCAGCCTCTGCAGTTGTATTCACGTGTTTTCGTTTGCTGTAGGCTACATATATGCGAGTGTGACTGGAGAAATGTGGCTTATGGAATTTATGGTCAGTTTACAGTGGGGTCAGCGTGTAAGTGCACACACGAACGAACACGACAGGTTGGTTCCAACCTGTCGTGTTCGTTCGTGTGTGCACTTACACGATGACCCCACAGTAGATACCGGGACCCGTTTCACTAAACTTTTTAATAATTTAATTTGAGAATAACAATTACACCGACAACCGATGTTGGAAAATCGTACAGTTAGTGGATGTTTTCACATGAGATGATGTATGTATGTAGGTGCAAAATTATAACGTTAGTTAACCACGTTCATGTGACAAATAAATTAATAATACAAATTTTCGTGCGAAGAGTTTTAGGAATTCATTTCACACATTAACGTGGTTCATTAATGCAGTCTTTATCCTCTACATGTAGCGGTCATTAAATGCAAATCCAACAATTATTTCCCAAACTCAGCTGCTAACGTTAACTTTCTTGTACATTTTAGTTTTGCTCTTACGAACTTCTTAGTAGTATGAAGCTTAATGAAACGGGCCCCAGGTCTGCAGTATGATAGAGATGTATGCTGTTTGTTGAATGCATTGTATGTGTATTGACTGAATGGCGACCAGTGAATGTGCTGATCACACTGCGCGGATATGCGGGTCGATCTGGTACTACACCTGAGGGGCCCGTTTCACAAAACTTCGTACGACTAAAATGTTCAAATTTAGGATCGTCTGTAAAAAGTGCAAATTTAGGTTCGTCTGAAAATTTCAATTCATGGATTTACATTTATTGAGCATAGGCTGCATGTGCAGCCTATGCTCAATAAATGTAAATCCAATAATTGTTTACAAGAAAACAGTGTTTGTGTGAAATTTACAGGCTATACTAATTTTGCACTTACGAACATTTTAGTCTTACGAAGCTTAGTGAAACGGTCACCTGGTTGGATAACCTATTAACACAATTTCTCCAGTCACAGCCACATATTGCACGTAGATTCGTCTACTAAATTACTTCGCCACTGTACACCATTAGTCGTAGTAATGGTTATGTCTGCGATACATATGTTGTATAGACGTTGACTGAAACGGCCCATGAAATACTGGACAACCCGACCCGGCCATCCGGTAATCTACGTAGCACAGTATGGAACGCCAAATATACATAAGCTCGAATAATTAATGTTAATGCTAGCTCTAAATAGTTAATGCTACAGTGGGGTCAGCGTGTAAGTGCACACACGAACGAACACGACAGGTTGGAACCAACATGTCGTGTTCGTTCGTGTGTGCACTTACACACTGACCCCACTGTAGCTATAATTATTTGAGTTTATTTATTTAGATTTGGCGTTCCTGGAACGCCAAATCTACATAAACTCAAATAATGATTTAGAGAGGTCTTCAAATGATCTGGAGCTAGCTCTAAATATTTAATACTGGCATTAATTATTTGAGTGTATGTAGATTGGCGCTCCATACTGCTGTATGTAGATTACATGGTCGGATGGCCGGGTTGGGTTGTCCAGTATTTCATGAACAGTTTGAGTGAGCTTTCAGACTCGGCGTCCATCGGCGGCCTGTGATTGTATGCGGTATTATGTATATGTTATGTATCTCGCCCATCCTACGGCTATATGCGGATTAAGTGAATGAGTGTCTATGTCATTTTATGCAAATTGTCGACTATAGTGGTCAGCAATATACGCCGCCTACGCGCGGGATTATGTTTTAGCATAACGTATTGCCGGTGTCATATTGACCAGATAGTTCGTGGTTTGGTTCAAAAATAGAGGATATTGCATGAGTGATGATTGAATATGATACTTAGTAACCCTTTCAACACTAAGTAACTGGAATGGGTTTTGATGTGCTAATTCTCCGACCAATCCAATCGTCACAAAACTATTTTCATACTAATCCATTCATGAAAATGGGGTGTTTTTGTTCTCAAAACTTACTTGCAAAAAGTGCAGATCCTGATGAGACGGCTAGTCACGAGCCGGCTCATCTGGATCTACACTTTTTGCCAATACCACTATACAGGTCTGTCGTGTTGAAATGGTTAAGCAAGTTTACTGATTTACGGATTTGCCGTTTCTTATGAAATCTGTCAACTGACTCAATAAATAGCATATTAAATCGTCCCAAGGGTTAGCTTCTATTTTTTCATACACACAACATCATACATTGAACCTCCACTGATCACTTAACGTGCATTAGTAGTAGTTTCATTTGCATATGGATCATGATGTTTAATACACAGTGTTACTACGCTGCAAACACCCAATTTATATAAAATTTATTTTCTTCCACTGACATCCATTGTCACCCTCATTTTCCAATATATTCAACTACTTAATTACATGTACAGTGGAACCTCTCTAAACCGGACTCACTGGGAGGTCCCCAGGGTGTCCGGTTTAGAGAGGTTCCAATGTAAAACAGACAGATGACTACTTAAAGACACGCGTGGATGCTTTGCGATCATGAAAATACATCATTGGAGCAATTAAGTACTAGTAACGTGTCTCTGTGTCCGGTTTAGAGAGGTTCCACTGTATATAAAACATTCGTTACACAATCCAGGATGTATAAAATGTCAAAGTCAATCTACATATTCTCATATAGCGGCTAGCGTTCATTCCAAGTGAATACCGATAGCCTGGTGCTTGTAATGAATCTGTATCAGATTTCCAGACATTTCCCTGGCCTCGATGGTCTCTGCCAATATTTCAACTGCGTGACTCAGCTGGTCATATCTAATGCGTTCAACAAACTGATACCGCATACACGTGTATGTTCGTATCATCACTGATGGATGGCCACTATGGCGGAATATTTTTGCCATCTACCATCCACATATAGAATACCAGACTACTGTCTTTTGATATCAAGTTTATCAGGCAAGGCTAGGAAACGCGTAGGAATTCCGAGGCTTGCCTCGGAATTCCTACGCGTTTCCTAGCCTTGCCTGATTGATAAACTTGATATCAAAAGACAGTAACCTGGTATTCTATTTATCATGTAACGTTTTATGCTAGAAAATGACCACAGATGACGACGTTATCTATGGACAGAACGCGGACTTTTTTACGTGGCGTCATTACACTGACGTCATTCGGTAATGTCACGTGACGTCATCCGACCAATGGAACGTTTTCGCTTCGTTGTAACCCAGATTTTTGTATCAGGCCAATGCCTGATACAACACTATGTTATCAGTCAGTACGTATTCGGTCAATACAGGGCAGGTTACCTGATACATAAAGCTATAACTGTACGAGTAAAGCAATCATCTACACTGTCACACATGTCATAATGGCCTTTATCCGACTCTGTTCCGTGCATTACCCGTCCGCCAGAGCTCGTCTGTATTATATGGCGACATAATAAATTTTAGACACGCCATGTGATTTTGTACCTTCGGAAATCTGATGATTTTTCATTAATTACGTTTACAATATATACAGTATATATTATTCCTCATGTACTCTGAAAATGTTGTCAACTTTTGACGGCATTTATGGAAAATATTGTATTTTTTGTAAACAGCTTTCATGAAATTACGCACATGGCGTGTTTCAATTATTTATTATTGTGTACTTCGCCCTGTGTGACAGCCGAAAAATTCGGGTTATGCCGAAATATGCTACCATATGATACTGACCAGCTTTAGCGGATGGCAATACATGGACCAGAGTCTGATAAATCGGTCCTTATGACATGTGTGACCAGTGGATATGAGTCTGTACTCGAACAGTCAATTGATTGATCAATAACTATTATTCAAGAACAACAACTACATGTATACGTCATACTTTAACTGACTGACGGCTAACGTAGCACCTGATCAGCTTGCGTGTATGAACATGATGATCTGGACCTACGCTGGTCGAACACGTCGTAAAGTACATTTCCTCAGCTGGCTCCCACATCTATTTTGAAATGGATTTTAGTATCTCAAACCGACCGCGCCATTGATGTAAAATGACGCACATTTTCTAAGTCCATATCAGCACAATACGATAATGCAATAAGTAAAGTTAATGGATAATGAATAATAGATTATAATTGAGAAATGCCATGTGATTGTGTACCTTTGGATATTTCATGAAATACGTTTCACAATTTACAATATTTTCTGCAAATGGCGTCAAAAGTTGACAAAATATATTTCGCATGTACTCTGGAAATTTTGTCAACTTTTGAGTTTATGTATGAAAAATATTGTAAGTTTCATGAAATTACGCAGATGTCCGAAGGTACAAAATCACATGACGTGTCTCATATATACCGTCGTGACCTCATGGCGGTATTCCAAAATATGGTACGTGAAAGTAGTTCCAGTATTCTGTGACCGCGATTGCTAGTAGGATGTGCAGTTCATCGTCGTTTGATTGTGGGGATAGCGTGAACATCGCTTATGTATCCCAAAAGTCAATGCACATGTACTAATTAAAACATATGCAGCCTATGCTCAATAAATGTAAATCCATCAATTGAAATTTACAGACTATCCAAAATTTGCACATTTTAGTCGTACGAAGTTTAGTGAAACGGTCCCTAGGAACCTATTATAATTGTATTGCCAGTATTCAAACTATTTTTTTCTCTGTGTAGAGTTTCAACTACAGTATATATAGATGAAAAAATATTTAATGGTGTGTCTGCTTTTATTAGCTATCTCCAAGTTTTCGGATGTTTGATGGTAAAGTCATGTGATGAATATAATCTTAAACCCGTTTCCATTTGATGAGATTTATGAATCTCGTCAGCAATTTTATGCATATCGTAATAGTATAGTGCATAAATTATGCGTGACTCGCCTCATAAATCTCATATCAAATGGAAATTCCTGTGTCTATATACCCGACGTTAGAGCATACAACACAAAACTTCTATAGACGTTTACTACCTTATATAAACATATTTAGCTAGTGTACCTGCAGTGATTTGCCACGATTAACTGCCAGCGCACAGCGTCTCCTCAATGGCGGGGTCGGCCGGTCACGTGTGTCAGGCTTGTGTTCCAAGCCAACCGCAGCACGTCTGTCTACGTGTGTCGCCGCGTACTTGGGTTTCTTTGACAGTTAACACAAATCACGAATTGCATTTCTCAACATTACTATCACATTCCATTTATTGTTGTAATACGAATATACTGAATAACACAAACATGTTTTTATTAGCCGATCTATTTATAGATCGGCTAATATATTGGTTATCCATCGAATTCTGAAAAAGTTTGTAGCAACCCTTTTCTCCGCTATTCGGTAATCTACGAACGCGAATGTTTTTGTATCACTTCCAAATTGCATCAACCGATAAAGTTTGCATTTTTGGCAATTATCTCCGTTTAAAACTTATTTTGAATACGTAATGAGCTGAACGCGGAAGAGATTTAACCCGGAAGTTATTGTTGTTGAAGTCCATAGTTGGCTCTAATGGCCATATACGCCAACATACGCCGATTATTGGGCTAATTTAAAGCTTTTATTTATTAAACAGAACAAGTTTCAGCCACGTATAATCGCGTAAAATGTGTTTATTCGGCTAATTTATAATCGACCTCTGCTCAAAATCTCCTTACTAGCAACCCCAGCATTTTCGGGTTTATCCCAGCATCTCGGGTTTATCCCATTGGATCGCGTATGCGCGTCATCTGACGCTAGTTAATATTCACAAAATTTTCCACCAATCAAAACGAAGAATTGCCCTTCATAGCGAACTTTGTTTACGTATCATGCAGGGATGGCAGGGATGCATCCAGCACGCGCGATTGCGGCAATCCCCCTTAATTATTGTCAATGCCGCAAATTATTGATTGTCTTGCGCCCGACATCGCGCAAAAAATCACGGATGGGGCACATTAGGCCAATCTGGGCATGTGCCTGAATACGCAGGAGCTTGCGTCTATTTTTAGATGACACTGTAACCGCTAGATATATATAGCTCTGGTAGCTCCGCCCACTCGCTTGCTGCCACAGAATTCGGACAAACACACAGTGACTACAACTTTGTGTATTGCGGAGTGTAATTTGTAGATAAATAGAGCATACAGTACAGGTGTTACGCTAGAATATTTCGCAACATAATGGTGACAACAAAACATTGCTGCTATGGCATTGCTGCTATTGGATGAATTTGGGAACGGGTTTCCAAAACCTGCACAAAATCGAGAATATGTCAACGCTGGGTACAGAACCGTGGTCGAAAATAGTTTACCATTGACAATGTTACCAGAGACACCTACATATGTTCGATGCACTTTACCCTGATTTGATCGGCTAATAACATCATGCTCTGCATGACTTTTCATATACTTGTTGCCATATTTGCATGTACAGTGGAACCTCTCTAAACCGGACAACAAGAAAACATATGTGATTCATATTTTGATGAGTTTCTTGGTCAATTATCTCAGGTGATAACGTCTGTTCGTGATCGCATAGCACACAGCTATATCTGAGAATGTTCAAATGCCTGATTTTCAGTGAAACCTCTCTAAACCGGACACCCTGGGGCCTCCCAGGGTGTCCGGTTTAGAGAGGTTTCACTGCATTGAAACCTCTCTAAACCGGACACCCGGGGAGGTCCTCAGGGTGTCCGGTTTAGAGATTTCCCACTGTAAATCAGACATATGACTAAGCCAAGGTATGCGGCTGTACTTTACGAACTTGAACAGGCATTATCATCATAAATATACACTAATGAAACCCATAATATTAAGGATACACAGACTGTCTGTGTGTTCGGGTTAGCGAGGTTTTACTGTATATTTGTACTTGTTTAGTTTTGTAATGCGGTGCATTATCTTGAGTTCTCCCGCTGTGACCTTTGTTGAAGTCTTTGTTGTATGGAACGCCAAATCTACATAAACTTAAATAATTATTGCTAGGTCTAAATGATTAGAATTAGCATTAAATAGTTAGAGCTACCATTAACTATTTAGAGCTAGCTTTAATTATTTGAGTTTATGTAGATTTGGCGTTCCACGAACGCCAAATCTACATAAACTAAAATAATTAATGCCAGCTCTAAACATTATAAATTAAAATAACTATTACCAGCTCTAAATAATAGAGCTAGAATTAATATTTAGAGCTAGCTCCAATGATTTAGGGAGCTCTTCAAATGATCTGTAGCTAGCTCTAAATATTTAGTTTATGTAGATTTGGCGTTCAATAGTTTTGGCGTGCATGTTATATGAGGCATTTGTTTTGTATTATTTTCGATTTTTGTTTAAGTTTAATATCGATGTATTTATCAATTGAGGATTCTCTATTGTGGGGATTTCATTGAATGTATTATACATGTATGTCAAAATACTCATTCAGCATGTGAATGCATATCTATATTTATATCTCAGTTCCGGACCTGGTTAATATTACCATAATGGTGCCTGTCTTGTAATTTTAATTTCTAAGACTATAAACAACTTTTAATGAGCTGCAATGTTTTGCAAGTCACAACAACAACAAGTGTGACTGTCTTCATTACGTTTTCAGTTAGCAGTGTATGTATCGGACTGTTTAACTTTCTCCATGTCTGCACAAGTCATCATTTGCATCTCTGTAGCCGATTTCATCAAAATTTCTAAGTATACTTATCTAGCAAAGTATACTTTGAGGGAATAATCATTTATTTTTGCCGAAATACATTATTTCGTATAGAACTAACGACTACATATATTTGATGACTAAAAGTATGCAGAATTATTATACTGAGTTTATTACATTATCACAGCCAAAATGGCTGTGATAATGTAATAAATTCAGTATAATAAAAATTAATAAATTTATCCTTAAATTGAAAATTTCTCCCTCAAAGTATACTTTGCTAGATAAGTATACTTTGCAATGTTGGTGAAATAGGCTACATATCTGGTCATATAATTGTAAATGCATTAGAAATGTGAAATCTAGAAAGTTGTTGTTGAAGTATATCGTTCCGTCGGGAATAGCCATGTTAGACGTACGTTCATATGTGGCTTTAACTGGAGAAATCGTGCTTATCGGTTGACGACCAGTTTAGATCCAGATCAGCCTTGCATCAGCTCAGTCTGATCGGGATATGCAGTGTTCGCCATTTCATCATTGATACACCATTCATGCTTCTAACAGGCAACATGTGGTTATCATGTGTGCCATTTGAGCTAGACTGGTCACTAATCCCACAAGCCCCATGTCTCCAGCCAAAGCCACTTTATGAGATCGGCTCACAAACGGCATCCTGAGTCGCATCGCCGTGTTTCGTAGATAGTTATTTCGAATAAGTTTGATATTTTCATTAAATGACGTTGAAAGTAAACACGCGAACTAATTGTTTATCCGTGACCCATATGAGACACGCCATGCGATTTTGTACCTTCGAACATCTGCGTAATTTCATTAAATACGTTTACAAAACTTACAATATTTGTTCATAATAAAGTCAAAAGTTGACAAAACTTTCAGAGTACATGCGGAATATAATTCCGCATGTACTCTGAAACTTTTGTCAACTTTTGACGCCATTTACGAAAAATATTACAAATTATGTAAACGTATTTAATGAAATTACGCAGATGTCCGAAGGTAAAAAATCGCATGGCGTGTCTCATATTTATTGTGTACAATTTCTGTTTATGACACCACACCGTCTTCTTTACTTGCAGGTTCATAATGCGGCATATTCTTGATATTTTGGGATATACGGTGATTCTCATAAAGTGCCTAGTGTGGATTCTGTTGCCGACGGAGCTGGAGACCCAGAGCTTGCCGACGAGGGACACGGATTATTCATTTGGCATCGACCAGAGGAGTCTATTTTATGATAACAACAGAATTCCCGACGGCCTGGAGGTTTCACCATACCTCTTTGTGAACGCGACGAAAAAGTAAGTATAGAAGTAACGTGTGATATGAGACACGCCATGTGATTTTGTACCTTCGGACATCTGCGGAATTTCATTAAGTACGTTTACAAAATTTACAATATTTTTTATAAATAAATTCAAAAGCTTACACAATTTTCAGTGTACATGCGGAATATAATTCCGCATGTATTCTGAACATTGTGTCAACTTTCGACGTCATTTACGGAAAATATTGTAAATTTTGTAAACGTATTTCATTAAATTACGCAGATGACCGAAGGTACAAAAGCACACGGCGTGTATCATATGTGGCTGTGACTGCAGAAATGAGGCTTTTGGGTTTTACGATCAGTGTAGATCCAGATCCGCAGTGTCTGATCAGGATCCGAACACTTCATGCTTCTAACAAGCAATATGGATCGTTATATCCGGCGACAGAAGTGTGTTTTTTATATCAGTAGGTACAAATCACATAAGCCACATTTCTCATGTCACAGCCACAACAATGTCTTCTGGATGCTGTGTCTGCCATTCTAATTCCAAATCCGCACAATGATAAGGAGCACAGGGGCCCGTTTCACTAAACTTCGTGCATTTGTACGACTAAGAAGTGAAAATCTAAATTCCACATCAAAGTTAGTGTAAACATTTGTGGTAGATATGTTCAGATTTAATGGTGTGATAAATGGTATCATTAATAAGCACCATCATTATTTGTTGTCGTATGCAGTTTCGTGATAAATTGTATTAATTGGTCTTTCTCAAAGTTTTAGACAGTGCTGACAGTGATCAGTCGGGGTATGTACTCGTCGATAAGGTAATATGCCTCAGTTCTCTCTTTGCTACGTAATTGGAATGGATTTTGATATGTTAATTTGCAACCAGTCCAATCATCACAAAATGATTTTCAGACTAGTCCATTTATGAAACGGGGGTATCTTTGGTTCTCAAGAATATGACAATTACTTCCAAAAAATGCAGATCCTGTTGAGACGGCTCGTCACGAGCCGTCTCATCTGGATCTACATTGTTTGCCAATACTACTATACAGACCTGTGATGTTGGAAGGGTTAATAGCCGAAATTCGCGATAGATTCTACAAAGAGGTCGTGTATTATTTATACGTTCAGCCAAATTTGATTTCAAGGGAACTACTATAATTTTCAATCATATTTTCTTAGTTTTTCTTGATTCCAACACAGGTGTACACCGATACTCATATGTATGAATTTAATGACAGTTCACGTACACCCTAGAGACACAACGTCAAAACTAAAGTGTGGTGATCTTTCCGCAATCTAAAATGGATGCCACTTAGCGTTCAGTAGAAACTAATTCATAGATAAAGGCCTTGTGCTGAAACGTTGGAAAAGTGGGTTCCTGGTTTTTGAAGAATTGTTAAAGTATGGTGGACAGGGGATCGTCGCTGAAAACATTTGGAAATTGAACAAATTCTAGTATTGTTTCGCAATAGCGTTCTTTTCGCATTTGACTTCTTTTTAAATTCATTTCAGCTGTTCAGGAATGTATTCATACCATAGGATATGCTTATGTTCGATGGCATCTCTGCCACTGTATCCACATCTAATTGTTCATCTTCTATTATCACCCCTTGTCTTCATGTATGAACTCCTGTCATGTCCTCATGTGGCTACTCGCGGTCACTGAACATGCTCAGAATTGTGTACATATATTGAGATTGGAATTAGTAGTTAACCGTCATGCATAACGATGTGTCTTGTTAGTGATCAAACGTGTCCGTTAGAAGAATCAAGTTTGTTGCCTACAATTCAATGCGGGATCATAGTAAGTTATTTCCCTTTGCAAATCTATGTATAGAGATCCGGTCCTATGCCGTATTTCAGCGATTATTTCTTACTGAATAGCACAGCTATTGAGTTTTGCGAACAGAATAGACCCAGATCAGACTGCACATGTACATCTGGGTCTATTCTGTTCGCAATAATATTAATAAGTGTGAACATATGAATCTGGCAAATACTGTAGCCCCGGATCAGATTATGCAGATAATAAACTTGGAAAAGTCGCGGGAATACTGGACGAAGGCCGGAAGGCCTCGTCCAGTATTGCCGCGACTTTTCCAAGTTTATATAGGATGACCTGGATCGACTCTAGCGGAAAACACTATAATGGCTACTTTACACTACAAACCATGCGACAGTAGTCCTTTTTACAAGCAATTAGGCACGAACATATATAATTTGGACCGGATTTCTATTAATAAATTCAAAGGGAAACAACTAGCGCGATCCCCCATTCAATACCACACAATATCTGCATAGTACCTCAGCAATGTCTCCCTTTGCCGACCCGGGTTATCTGGTTCCACTATCGATGCGTGGGCCACGTTCCGCATGGACGGAAATTGTTATCGACGTACAGTACGTGCTTGTATCTACCGTAATATCACTACATATTCGGACATTATTTATCCTGGAAACCGCATATAAATAGGAGACACGCCATGTGATTTTGTACCTTCGGACATCTGCGTAATTTCATTAAATACGTTTACAAAATATACAATATTTTTGCATACATAAAGTTAGACGTTGACAAAATTAGTACATCCGGAATTAGTCTGAAAATTCTGTCAACTTATGACGCCATTGACGGAAAATATTGTAAATTTTGTAAAGGTATTTCGTGACATTACGCAGATGTCCAAAGGTACCAAATCACATGACGTGTCTCATATATGGTCACCCACATAAATGTCCTAATATTTACGGTTAGTATGTTGTACTTGTTTATTGCAATACAAATGATTTAGACACAATTTGTTTTGGGAAACCCCTAGGGGTTTCCCAAAACAAATAGTGTCCAAATATGTTGGGTTACTACAGAAAATAATTTGGAGGCTCCATTACCGGGACTGAACACGACGATCTACATCAAGAATGCTCCCTCGTGTCCTATAGCACTCGTTTTGTTAGTTTCCTTGTTGCGATACAGGTATTTGCTTGTACGATAACTGTAATTCTCTGCACCTGTTGCTGGCGCATGGGATGTTCATTGTGTGCATACATGCATCCCATTAATGAAAATAACGACCTAAGATTGCACTAGTTGTGGTGAAAAGTCACATCAAATATAATAGCCTCGAATGGGCGGACGAACTATGTGTTAGATAGTACGTACCGTATCTGGCGTACGGATACGTTCCAAATCTAAATCCGAAAAGCCAGCGAAAACATCTTCAGTCTAGCATAAGGTGGCACCTATAACGGGCAATGAGAGGTTCCAATGAAAAGGAAACATTTGAGAAATATCAAAAGTAGTTGAAAAGCAACATAAATCATACAAGATAAATGTACTCATAGAATCACTACGAAATACACGGTCCTAGAAGAAAATAATATCGCTGCCTGCCATCATGCTTCACATGGATAGTGACATGCATTGTAATAGAATGATGGATGAAAGCGGCGAATAAATAGAGAATAGTAGGTCAGTGCCGTGAATGTGAAAAAATATTTGGCAAGGCTTAGGAAACGGGATGGGCGAGGCTCTGCCGTTTCCGTGCCGCGCCAGATATTTTTTCCCATTCACGGCACTAACCTACTATTCTATTTATCCCGTCAACACCTACAAACAAATAGCTTTAAAATGCAATACAAAAATAACCACAGCCACGCACATATTCATACGCAGTGATTATCGTATTGTACGTGTTGCACGGCACATACACGCTGTGATGACGGGATAATAAATGGACAAACCAAAGACATGTCTTTCATATGAGTCTATAATTCCAGCACAAAAATATTTACACAATTCCCTAGCATTTGATTGGCCCGTAGCAAGTCTCTGTCCAAATATAATATATCCCAGTAAACTCCCACGCCGAACTACTTTCTACAGGTGCGCTGTCAGTGCTGTCAATGTAAACAAATGGCTGCTGTCTGTCAAAATAAACACATTTTCTTGATGAATTTATTTCAAATGCTGGAATTATAAGGAATGAATGGCCTTTTTGTGGAATTTATCGGGGATATACACTTGGAAAAGTCGCAGGAATACTGGACGAGGCCTTCCGGCCTTTGTCCAGTATTCCCGTGACTTTTCCAAGTTTATACCCGATAAATTCCACAAAAAGGCCATTCATTCCTATAATGTTTTGCTGTATATTTGTTCCCGGATGATAAACATAATCTGATTTTATTGCACTGGTTGATTTGTGTCACGAAATATCAGGTAACCTGCCCTGTATTGACCGAATACGTACTGACTGATAACACATTCTTGTACCTGATACAAAAATCCGGGTTACAACGAAGTGAAAACTGACGTTACATTGGTCGGATGACGTCACGTAGCGTTATCGAATGACGTCAGTGTAATGACGCAACGTAAACAAGTCCGCGTTCTGTCCATAGATAACGACGTCATCTGTGGTAATTTTCGAGCATAAAACGTTATCTGATAAATGGAATATCAGACTAGTGTCTTTTGATAGCAAGTTTATCAGGCTCGACTCGGAATCGATAGGAATTACTCGGCTTGCCGATGAATTCCTACCGTTTCCGAGCCGAGCCGAGCAGAGCCGGGCCGAGCCTGATAAAATTGATACTAGTATGGTATTCTCTATATCTCAGAAAGTGAATACGCGTAGAATCACCTGAGACAGTCACTATACAGTCCTTCATGAACGATACTGGTTAAAACCATGGTACTGAAATAAGGGTCACGCTGCATTATTCATCAACATAAACGTCCCAATCTGATCAAGACCGCCTACACTCCGACATGCAATAATCCTAAATCAAACTGCCCTCCCACACCTACACTGCGAAGGGAACGTGTCAGACGTTATGTGATATTCGTATATACTGTGGCTGGATACATGTGACCATATAAGGTTTGTGACCAGTATATCCCCTGATCAAATAGCACACTCATGTAGCCTGATGACGATCTATATTGCTTGTTAGAAACACGAAGGTGTTCTAATGTTTCATAACCAAAGGTATTGTCTGTTCACGGTTTCATAACGAAACACTATTCGTAAATAATAAAAACGCCACACTAACCACATTGTGTTGTATGTGAAAAAGATTTGTTTCCATGATTATCGCCTAACCTGATTATGAGAACATATACGTGTGATTGCGGTTGTATTATATTTTCAATATCACCACAGTTCATGACAAACATGGCTCCTAGCACAGGAATAAGCGAAATGAAATACAACAAACCCGCATTTCCAATAGTATATATGTGGCTGTGACTGGAGAAATGGGGCTTATTGGATTTTTTTACCAGCGTAGCTGCTGATAAAATAGCATACTCCTGTAGCCTGATAATGGTCTACATTGCTTGTTAGAAGCATGAGAGGTGTTTTATTGAAGGAATGGCGAACAGTGCAGATCCTGATCAGACTGTGCGGATGCACAGTCTGATCTGGATCTACACTGGTCGCATAAGCCATAAGCCCCATTTCTCCAGTCACTGCCACATATAAGATAATACACTTCAGAATAGAAAGAAATATACGCTAGGTACAAAATACCGCTGACAAAATTCAGGACACAATGCAAATACCATATTGCACTCGCGGTATGCGGTAGTTGCGAACGGTAACTCTTGCAATCTACTCCCGTACCGTCGGTATGGGAGTAGATTGCAAGAGTTACCGTTCGCAACCAGGTATGCGGAAAATGAATTCCAACGGAAATGGAAGTCTCAGCAACTATAAATACAATCAAATATAACAACAATACAGAAACATGTTGACAACGGTACCGACCTGGAACTATCAGTTGGATGGAACTGGCACACACTGTCGCTTTTGTGTTAAAATCGGTGAAAATAGTACCATATCAAACCCCCACCCCTACTGAACCTGGTACCAAGTTTCTCCGAGACATATACGCCACTCAAGCCAAGCAACGAGCATTACAGGTCAAATTGAAAACAATATAGCGCAAATATAGAATTTAAAAGAACAGAACAAACGACATGACACGACATCAGAAAAAAGGATTCACAGTGAAAAACCATGACACAATATGTATGAACAACCAAGCCGAAATGCCGAAAACACGCCACCGTATACGTCTGTTACAGAATAACAAACTTTGAATCTTCGACGTAATTTGTGAAAAAGTAAACATGGATGCATGTTAGGCAATATGCCCCCGACTGGGAAACTCATGCAACAAACACTATCAATATTATATATCACAACGTATATTTGAAATGGATAAACAAACCACCCTGCAGCTGAGCACATTTCTATCACTTTACAGGTATCAAGCAATATTCTGTATGATGCGATACTGTTAATATACGAACTAGAAAGATATGACGACATAACTTTTGATTGGCTACACATATTACATTCAGACTTACGTGTCCTATGAATGGTTCCATTACATTTTGAAATTTGCGGCGTATATCAGAAAATGATAGGTCGGATTTATGTGAGTTATCCCACGTTTTGGTCGGTAATTTGGTGGCAGAGTAAATTGACCGACCTCGTACTTAGTATTGGCGTAGGAATACATATTGAAATAATTTGCGACCGTTCATTAACAATGATATACCTGTAAAGTATGATCATCAGCTAATCAGATTGCGTGATATGTATAGAGTGCATTAGAATGTCTGTTTCACGAAACTTACCCAAATGTTAAGGCTATATAAACAATTCAAAAACAGATGTCTATGGGGATTTAACATTGGAAATTTGCTGTTTCGCAATAAAATCAGTATTGGACCAAATTTCACGAAATAAAAAGAAGGCCCATTCTTAAATTTTGATCAAACTTAAAGCCCCTATACGGCTCAAGTTGCCGAATTTGGCCTCCTATTGGGTTTTCTCACACATAAATCCAACAGGTTTCTATTTACACACACTTTGAAACTGTTTGCATTCATTTTGGTACAAAAATGAGTTTGTAGTCGATGAAAATATCAATAGTTGTTGATAAACAAACAGCAGGTGCGTGTTTCAAAGCCCGATCGATTTTCCGATAGACGCTCGGGTCAACTCCTCAACTTTCCGATTCGCGGCCGATAGCCGGAGATTATCGACTCGCTTCCGAGCCGAAGCCGTTGGGTTACGGAAATGAAATTGTCAATATTGACATTTTGCACTGAGTGGTACACAAAACAAGTTTTTGTTGTGTTCACATTGCGATTAAGATGTAAATCTCAAGACTTGAGATGTATCTATTAGGCAGTATATGTTTTGTGTACTAAATCAGTTGCCAAACATGTTTTTTGCGTTTGAAAAAATCGGAAAATTGTAATACTGAGCCGTTCAGGGCCTTTAATAGTATCGAAAAACAATTTGCTTTTGCATTGTTTATATAGCCGAGATCTGGGCAGGTTTCGTGAATGCTGCAGATCCTGATGAGACGGCTCGTTACGAGCCGGCTCATCTGGATCTACAGTGTTTGCACATACTGGCTTCATGATCCGATAGGCTTGAAAGGGTTAATGTCATTGGACTATTGTATAAAACAGGGCTAAATTATTATATTTTGTTTCGAACTCTGGCTGATAATGAGGCAGTTATTGCCGCCAGTAGGTTAGTGGGTTACTGGTCATGACTGGGTTATAGCATATGCCCAATTTATACGAGCATACCGTTACAAAGCGAACCTACCTATTGGTGTGCTGCCAGTAACTCGATTCATCGCCAGTATACCTGATACAGTGAAACCTCGATAAACCGGACTCCCTGGAAGGTCCCCAGGGTATCCGGTTTAGCGAGGTTTCACTGTATGTAAATCAAGCATTTGATTATTCCGAGTCATAGATGTGCGATCACGAACAGGCAGTGTCACCTGAGATAAATGACCAAGAAAACCATCCATTTGATCAAAAAGGTTTCTTGTTGTCCGGTTTAGAGAGGTTCCACTGTATGACACAAGTCATGCGGTTTTGTACCTACATGTACAAGGAAATATATTTGCAACAATCGATAGGTTGACGTACTTTCCATTTTCTCTGAACATTTCGTCAACGTTCGACTGTAACTTTTGACGTAATTTACGGAAATTATCACAGTTTCTGTAAATGTTTTTCCTGAAGTCTTCTCAGGTACCAACTCGCATGGCTTGTCTCATTTATCAGGTACGATCCTTGTATTGGCTGAATACATACTGACTGATAACATATTGCTGTATCAGGCATGTGCGAATATCCGGGTTACAAACATTTGAAAATCGAGGTTTCATTGGTCGAACGGCGTCACATGGCGTCACATGACGTCAATGGAATGACGTCACGGAAACAAGTCCGGGTTCTTATCAACTGAAACCATATCATAAATGCTTTTACGGATGTTCTCATGTGTAATTATATGTACGTGTATCTATAAAGTGGTAGCATTCATGAACGACTTTCATGTGACAGGCACATTATTAAAATTCTTCGTACGATTTCTTTCCATCGTACGAACTTTAGTGAAACTGACACCAATGTAGTCCCATGTCAATCTGCATACGTGCCGTCAATTTATTAATAAATTTATTAATTTGTGTTATACTGAAATTATTACATTATCACAGCCATTTTGGCTGTGATAATGTAATAAATTCAGTATAATAAGCATACTTTTAATCATCAAATATATGCAGTCGTTAGTTCTATATGAATGCATTTCTGGAAAAATAAATGATTACTCCCTCAAAGTATACTTTGCTAGATAAGTATACTTTGCAATTTTGATGAAATCGGCTACTGATAAGAAGGTAGACTAGACACTGGAGTCATCAGCTCATATATCCAGTCAAAACCATACATATTTTCGACCTTTGGTCCATGTGAACTTTTATTTTATGATTTCCAAGATGCAACCGTATCGGTTTTCAACTGGGGTTGTATGAACCATTAACCCCTAAACATCTTATATTGATTGTTCCGTGCTGTTTTCTGGACTATTCCATTAATCAGGTGTTTAAAATATTTGAAAATATTGACAAACACTACAGACCCTGATGAGACGGCTCGTTACGAGCCGGCTCATCTGGTTCTACAGTGTTTGCAAATGTCGGCTTTTTGTCTGTATGGCTGTTGATTATATGATCTGAAAAAGAGATAAATTTATAAAATGCATGGCAACGTAGTGTGAAATACAGTGTATGTGTTAAGATACAAGGGTGCCATGATAGACGGAAACCACGGTATAAATGTCTGCCATCGCGTACATGTACCCCGCGTATCGAATGTGGTTCTCTGGCGCGCCGTAACCTTGTGTCGTGTGTGGATGGGTTTCAAAGTGGAACATTTACGTTTTGGCTCTTGCAGACGGTTTCCATTACAGCTGATGAGCCTTGCAATCAAGTCGGGAACCGATGTGAATCACCGCATACCAACGTCTGTCTGATCGCATATACACAGTGGCTGCAGTCCGCCACTTGTATTTCACTGTAATACTACCGTGGAACCTCTCTAAACCGGACACCCTGGTGGTCCCCAGTGTTCTGACAAGGAGTGTGTTTGTCCGGGGTTTTTAGAGAGGGGGGAGGGGAGGTTCGGTTTTTTCGGGGTTAGAGAGGGGGGGGTATTTTTTTTTTTTTTTTTTTTGGTTTTTTTTAGGTTTTGGGTTTTTTTTGTTTTTGGTTTTGGGGTTTTTTTTTTTTTTTTGTAGTATTTTTTGTTTTTTTATTTTTTTTTTTAGTTTTTTTTAGAGAGGGGGAGGTTTTTTAGTTTTTTTTCTTTTGTCGTTTTTTTTTTTTTGTTTTTTGTGGTTTTTTTTCTTTTTTGTTACTTATGAGTTTTTTTTTTCTCAGGGTTTAGAAGTATTTTTGTTTTTGTTGTTGTTTTGTTATTTTAAGAGGAGGGGTGTAGCCTGTGGTTGCGTTTTTGTTTTTTTTTTTTTTTTTTTTTTGTAGTTTAGTTTTTTTTAGTAGTGGAAGGTGTGAGGCGAAGCGCGATGCTGTTTGTAAGTGCCTTAGTTGTGGTAATGATTATATCGTCTTTATTACATTCATTCTGTTGTTGAGTACGGAATTTTTCTGGTGGTCCCCAGTGTGTCCGGTTTAGAGAGGTTCCACTGTAAACCATACATATGACTACTTCTTTACATGCGTGGGTGGTTT
This sequence comes from Conchocele bisecta, assembly GCA_029237695.1. Lineage (NCBI taxonomy): Eukaryota > Metazoa > Mollusca > Bivalvia > Lucinida > Thyasiridae > Conchocele > Conchocele bisecta. Next base: position 26,827,253 of record CM055267.1, read on the forward strand.
GCGATCGCGAACATACATTATCATCGGATGTAAATGGCAATGAACCCAATCAGAATTGAGCGAAACTAATATTTCTCTGTATCCTACTTAGAGACTGTAGTAATGTCACGGATTTGGTATTATCTCCGTCGTCTCATCGCCATTTGTTATTGATTTAGAAAATCCGAATATATACATTTTTTTCCGCACATCACATGAAAAGTTCACATAAATTTCAGATCTCATGCAGAATTAATTAAACACGCTCTGCCCTGCTCAATGTGAAGGTAATACATTAACCCTTTCAACACCAAGTAACTTAATGGGCTGTTCCATGCCAATGTTTCATGCTATTTCATTGGTCCATTCAAATTTTCAGGCTATTCCATTCTTCAGAAAGGGTAATTTTTTCAAATTTGATAACTATTAACAAACAGTGGAGATCATGATGAGACGGCTCGTTACGAGCCGGCTCATCTGGATCTGCACTGTTTGCAAACATTGTCTCTATAGAGGTCTGTGGTGTTGAAAGGGTTAAATACGACAGCAGTCCGAATGTTGTCAATTTTCGAAATGGACCAAATACCACCAATGATCAATAATAGCATCACTGGCATGTGGCTGTGACTGGAGGAATGGGGCTTATGGGATTTGTGACATGTGTAGCTCCAGATCAAATAGCAGCACCCTCCTGCAGCCTGATAACGATAGATATGCATTGTTAGAAACATCACAGGTGTTTCATTGATGGAATGGTGAACAGTGCAGATCCTCACCAGACTGTGCGGATGCACAGACTGATCTGGATCTACACTGGTCGCAAAACTCATAAGCCCCAGTTATCCAGTCACAGACACGAATAACACACGGGGAGACTTTCTATAGCGTATGTGTTACTGTCAAACTATTATGCTGATAGTTGATGATATTTCCATGTACCTGTATATGTATTCAATCACTGTGTTCGAGGTACGCATGGCGTCGTCCACAATGCAGATTGTCCACAATGCAGATTGTCCACAATGCAGATTGTTATATAATCAGTACTCAGTGCGGCAATGGTGCGTGTACAGTGGAACCTCTCTAAACCGGACACCCTGGGAGGTTCCACTGTAATGCCGATGCAAGAGCACAGAAATACATGTCTGTATGCATTGCAATCATGAACAATGATTAGCGATATTTGACTGCGAAATCGGTCATAATTTAACACATCGATGTCGCACTGTTGTTCGGTTTATACAGGTATAATTCCAGCACAAAAATATGTACACAATTCCCTAACATTTGATTGGCTCGTAGCAAGTCTTTGTCCAAAATGTATATCCCAGTAAACTCCCACGCCGAACTACTTTCCGTAACCGTGAGGCGCAGTTAAAATAATTTTTAAGAAAACGGAAAATAAACACATTTTCTTGATGAATTGATTTCAAATTTATAAGGAATAAATGACCTTTTTGTGGAATTTATCGGGGATATAAACTTGGAAACGTCGCGGGAATACTGGACGATGCCTTTTGGCCTTCATCCAGTATTCCCGCGACTTTTCCAAGTTTATACCCCGATAAATTCCACAAAAAAGGCCATTTATTCCTATCTTCACTGTACTATAGGTGGACCACATATAAGGTTGTTTCAGCCTCTTTGTAAGTGGAATGGTTTGAACCAAGTTAGTGAGATATCGAAATACTGTCACGGTGCAAAATATCATGCAATATACCTTCACATTGATTTCTGGTACATTTAATTGACCAGTCTTATATATAGGTTTCCGAATTTCGAACATCACGAGTAACCGCCCTTAGAACCACTTACGGCGTATTCCTGACGTTACTATTGACGGAATTGCTCTGTTTGACGTCACGTTGCTTAGTTCCTTACAATTGGCTGGGGTTGTCTCGTGGATTTCGCGTTGCTTAGTTTAAACAGAACAAGTACAAATACACGACTTGCTAAAATTTCTTTTTTATCGTCAGAGGTCCCTCAAAAGACACGATCACCATGGCGTAAATTAATTTGGAATATGTGGGAATTTTGTAAAATGTACAAGTGGCTGCCATTGAACTGTCATGACTAGCATCCTTCTGCACAGCAAAAGTCGTACCTCCCCATGTTCCCACATTATCAATGAAATCAACATCTTAAATCAGTCCGTCTTATTAATGAAGTATATTTAACAAACTAACATCTATTAAATCACTTTACAATACGACAAACGATCGATTGTCGTCTCCCTATTTCCTATTTATCATCTGTGCATGTTTCGTTGATTACAATGATTACAGTGTACACTTGAACGAAATGTATCAAATCAAATACATGTACTCATTTTCTGCACGTTTTCTTTTGTAAAAATGTGAGAATTACATTCTACCACAAGTCACTTATGTAGCATGAGTTTCATGTAGCATTACGAAACCTTTCACTATGTTTTGTATTTGTATTTATGTTTGTTTTTCTCCCCTACCAACATTGTCGTGGGTGCATAATTATGTAGTTCTCTTATGTTGTTTTGTTATTTTTTGTTGTTCTTGTTGTTATATCATTTGTTGTCTGTTGTGTAAGTGTTTGTGATTTGAAACAAACATGTGTATCGATCGTTAGACATATGAGACACGCCATGTGATTTTGTGCCTTCGGAAATTTGCGTAATTTCATTAAATACGTTTACAAAATTTACAATAGTTTTCGTAAATTGCGTCAAAAGTTGACAAAACTTTCAGAGTACATGTAATCTAACATTTTTGTCAACGTTTGACTTTATTTATGAAAACTGTCCGTGTCGTGTCTCATATGTCTAACGATCGATACACAGGTTTGCTTCAAATCACAAACAAGTACACAACAGACAACAAATGCTATAACAACAAGAACAACAAAAAATAACAAACCAACAAAAGAGAACTACATAATTATGCACCCACGACAATGTTTTCACATTTCTCAAGTTTGCATATCCCTGCTAATGGTATGCACATGCATGGATATAACATGGTGTTTATTGATAAAACACACACGCCACCAAGCTACCACTCTGGTTAGGATTTGTTCCAACACTCAATACAAAATCAACAGACAGTCAGTCTGCAAATGTATGTATCAGATTGACAATACTTAAACAGCATATTAATGCGATGAACATGCTGTGTGTGATAGAAAGTTATTTGAAAACAAGACACCGTGCCAAAACAATAGTTATTAGCATGAACGATTCTTTCAGCTTAAATCGTCTGACACGTTTTAATCTACTTGTCAAGAAATATTGATAAGCAGAAGCGAGAACACCTCCCAAAAGCTATGTCATATTCATGAACGGCATGTCAGTGAAGGCTTTTCTTGGTTGACGTGTGTTCATTTGCAACATTTGTAACTTAAACCTGGTGTCGTGTGGAGTTTCGCTATACTAAGTTACTATGTTGGACACTTTGACATATATGTACATTTTCCTTTCGTTTTCAAGTATCGGTGTAATTGTCAGTAAATTGCAGTAAAGAAACACACATCATTGCTGGTTCTAAGAGCATGGGCGATAACTGTTCTTCCTTGATAAAGTGCATGTACGAGTGGAACAGGTGTGCCTCTACGAGTGGAACAGTTCCAGTTAGCCTATTTCACGAACATTGTTAAGTATACTTATCTAGCAAAGTATACTTTGAGGGAGAAATTTTCAATTTAATGATAAATTTATTAGTTTTTATTATACTGAATGTATTACATTATCACAGCCATTTTGGCTGTGAGAATGTAATAAATTCAGCATAATAAGTTTGGATACTTTTAATCATCAAATATATGCAGTCGTCAGTTCTATGTGAAATAATGCATTTCGGGAAAAAGGAATGATTACTCCCTCAAAGTATAGTTTGCTAGATAAGTATACTTTGCAATTTTGATGAAATCGGCTACAAATCTATATACCTATACATGTAGAATACTAGGTTAATTTATTTGTCGAGAATCGAGAGGCTCGCCGAATTCCTACCGTTCCCAAGCCGAGCCTCATAAGCGTGGTATCAAAAGGTAATGTATTTGTAAAGTATGTATCAAGTATTGTGTTAAGGAATTCGCACGAATAACGTGTACCTAATAAATACATGTAAATACATTCTCGTTAATTCCTTATAATTCTAAACCAATTCTACTTCAAAGTGAATACATTATTTCAAATCTTATTTTCATGTTTCAACATATTACCAGAAATGTACACCAACACGCTCCTGCATTTATTTCATGGTATGTTGCGTCAAAATCGGTGACACAACAGGGGGCCGTTTCACTAAACTTCGTACGACTAAAATGTTCGTAAGTGCAAATTTATGATCCTCTGGAATGTTTAATTGATGGATTTACATTTATTGAGCATAGGCTGCATATGCAGCCTATGATCAATACATGTAAATCCAATAATTGTTTACATGAAAACATCGTTAATGTGAAATTTACAGAATATCATAATTTTGCACTTACGAACATTTAGAAGTTTAGTGAAATGGCCCCCTGAACAAGCTCAAGGCAAATAGAAAGCTAACAACTGTAAGTATTTCTTCTCAGTTTACTACTTGTTTCCCCATTTGAAATTTCAAAATCGTTAAAACTCTTTCTAATACCAGGATGTGGTTAGTCGCGCCTATTGAAAATGCGCAAAATCGTGCACATCAATTAGAGTTGGAATGACATGGTTGAATTAATAAATTACTACATGTAAATTACTACTCAGCAGTGTGAATCAATCTACACACATTACAATTAGCCAATGGACAATACTGATTGTATAACTATTCACACTGTCATATCTTACATTGTTTCATATTGCCATCCATGTAGGCAATTGCCTTAGAGTCATTCAAATAAGCGTAGTTGGCCGACGTGAAATGTAATTAAATACGTTTACAACATTTACAATATTTTCCATAAATTAAGTCAAAAGTTGACAAAATTTCAGAGTACATGTACTCTGAATATTTTGTCAACTTTTGACGCCATTTACGGAAAAAGTTTTAAATGTTGTAAACGTATTTCATAAACTTACACAGATGTCCGAAGGTACAAAATCCCATGGCGTGTCTCATTTGTAGAATGGCTTTGGTAGTTGACATGCAGGCCCCTGATTGACAAGGACGGTCGTGTGAGCTTGACAGCGGAACGTAATAAAGCGCGGGCCGCCTGCACACAAAACGGGACATTGTACAATGGCCGCCACATTAGATCCACACCCTGGACTGTTTACCCGTTTCTTAGATATTTACTTTCATGCTTCTAGCTGTCAATGGGGACATTGATGGTATCGTATACAGTAAAACCTCTGTAAACCGGACAACCTGGTCCGGCTTAGAGAGGTTTCGCTGTAAATTAGGCATTTTATCATTCCGAGCCATAGTTGTGTGCATTGCGATCACGAACTGAGATTACCACCTGAGATAAATGACCAAGGAACTCATCAAAAATAAATCACAGGTGTCTTCTTGGTTTCTGGTTTAGAGAGGTTCCATTGCGTCACCATTGATCAGGCTTGGATGCAGACATATTTCTAAAACTGGTGGTCGGTAATATAAGTTCCGTTTTGCCATTCGTTTACCCAAATATGCATAGTTGAAATAGTTAAATACCATGATAAATGCCATTGGCCACAATGTAGAGCCTACTGAATTTGCAGTACCACCATGTCTGGCCAATACTTGACCATATAGCGGCCGTTTCACTAAACTTCGTACGACTAACATGTTCGTAAGTGCAAATTTAGAAAATTCAATTGATGGATTTATATTTATTGAGCAAGAAAAAGTTGTTATTGTGAAATTTACAGACTATCATACGTTTGTAATTACGAACATTTTAGTCGTACGAAGTTTAGTGAAACGGCCTCCTGGTGTTGACTACACACGTGAAAGTTGTAACAGGGTTGTATTACACGATCATTCTTACATTTCAGCTACATGTAGTAGATTACAGAAATATAATTCCAGCACAAAAATATTTACACAATTCCCTAACATTTGATTGGTCCGTAACAAGTCTCTGTCCAGAATTTATATCCCAGTAAACTCCATGTCGAACTACTTTCCGTAACCGTCAGGCGCAGTTGAAATAATTCTTAAGAAAACGGAAGATAAACACATTTTATTGGTGAATTTATTTCAAATGCTGGAATGAATAGGAATAAATGGCCTTTTTGTGGAATTTATCGGGGATATAAACTTGGAAAAGTCGCGGGAATACTGGACGAGGCCTTACGGCCTTCGTCCAGTATTCCCGCGACTTTTCCAAGTTTATACCCCGATAAATTCCACAAAAAGGCCATTCATTCATATTCATTCCACTCGCCAACAGCAGTTTACACCACTCTTGTGTTTACCATATATGGAGGAATGATGTCAGTAACGTCGCAATGACGTGTTTCCTTTGACCAATCAAATCATGTTCTCGGACACACCCTCTGAATCGCGAGACAGTCACCTTCACTACGGCCCTCCTCCAGAAATTAATTCGCATATATCTTTACCATACAGTTGTGTACCCTTGATCCACTTTGTTTTTATGAATAATCACGTGTGAAATGTAAGAAAATGTTTATTTAACCAGTTGAGCTGATTACCTTGAATTAATGCCAGCGTGATTGGGTCCTACCACTATAAAACTCGGTTCGCTATGCTCACTCGTTTATTTAGCGTAAGGACCCACTTACTCGTGCATTATTTCAGTTCACCTGGTTAAATAAACGTAAATATTGAAACAATATTACGACGCTGCATGTACATGGGACAGCCGTAAATGGTCCGCCTTTTAGTCCCCAATCTTAACTAATGTTACTTAACGGCAGTTAGACAAACTCATCTAGGCCTTAACCCTTTCAACCCTAAGCAACTGGAATGGACTGTGATATGCTAATGTTCCGACCAATCCAATGGTCACAAAATGATTTTCAGATTCTTCCATTTATGAAAAGGAGATGTTTTTGTTCTCAAAAATATTGAAATTACTTTCAAAAAGTGCAGATCCTGATGAGACGGCTCGTTACGAGCCGGCTCATCTGGATCTGCACTGTTTGCATAAACCGATATAGCGGGATTTCGGGTTCAAAGGGTTAATCCCGGCGACGCTTCGTTTGTAAACGTCTTCTAGTAAATTACCAATTTATTTTCACTACTGTAATACAGTCTCTATCCGCTGTCAACCTCGTCTGCTGCTACATGCATGCATTTTTCACACAGTTTGTACATCCTTGGCACACGGTATACATGCAGAATATACAGTAATATACAAATATACAGTACATGTACTTTGACACTATGCAATCGCACGATCTTACATAATTTACAATATTTTCTGTAAATGGCGTCAAAAGTTGAGAGAAAAAAAATCAGAGTATATGCGGAATTATATCCGCATTTTATAAACGTATTTACTGAAATTACGTCCGAAGGTACAAAATCACATGGCGTGTCTCGTATGTGCTCATGCAATCAGAGCGTAAGTGAAACACAAAGCATATGTGATTGACGGAATAGCGACCCGCGTCGGCCCTGATCTGACTGCGCAACTGGTCTGGGGCTAGGCTGATCGCACACGTTCTAAGGTACTTTTTCTCAGCCGGGAAGTCATTTGATAACGCCGACTGCATTATCGAAGGTGCAGGGGCACGTTTCATTAAACTTCGTACGATAAAAATAGTTCTCTAATGCTACCGGTTTGTACCTACGGGTCATTAAATGCAGCACATCTACGAAAGATTTTCCAAAATCGGCTGTCGGAACAAATGTTATTGTGGATTTCAATGTTGCACTTACAACTTCTTAGTCGTACAAAGTTTAGTGAAAAGGCTCCATATGGGGAGGATTTCCATTGTAGTCGATTGTAGCACAATCTGTACCCCGGCCACAAACATCTCCTCCTATATTCTATATTTGTATAATAACCAAACAACGAAACATGATTTGTTAAGATCTTAAATATCTACATGTAGATCCTGCTCATTTAGCGCGGAAGATGAATCAGTATAGGAATGAATGGCCTTTTTGTGGAATTTATCGGGGTATAAACTTGGAAAAGTCGCGGGAATACTGAACGAAGCGATAAAAAAATACTATTTTCGAAAAAATTGTAATTTGTTAAGGCCTCGTCCACGATAAATTCCACAAAAAGGCCATTCATTCCTTATAATTCCAGCATTGGAAATAAATTCATCAAGAAAATGAGTTTTCTTAAGAATTATTTTAACTGCGCCTGACGGTTACGGAAAGTAGTTCGGCATGGGAGTTTACTGGGATATAAATTTTGGACAGAGACTTGCTACGGAACTATCAAATGTTAGGGAATTGTTGTGCTGGAATTATTAACGTGTAGAACTAGAATCATCATACTGTATTTCATTAAATGCGTCGCGAATACCATGTGTATGCGCGACTGATCCGAGTATATACTGGTAGCAAAGGAGCACCAGTAAATATCCCATGTAGACCAAGGTGTCCGAAAAAACGGGAAATGGCACCTATGAAACAGAAACACACTACCCACATTAACTATTTCAACACCACAGACCTGTATAGAAAAAAATGTAGATCCAGATGAGCCGGCTCGTGACGAGCCGTCTCATCTGGATCTGCACTTTTTGCAAGTAATTTACATTTTGAGAATAAAAACACCTCCTTCTCATAAATGGACTAGCCTGAAAATCATTTTGTGACGGTTGAACTGGTTGCAAAATTAACATATACAAATCCATTCCAGTTACTTAGGGGAGAAATGGTTAAAGAAAAACAACATCAGCGCCACAAACCACCACTCCAGCGCATTACAAAGACGCCATGGTACTAGGGCTGTAATTGGTGTAGTGAATCACGACGAAGGTGTGCCATAACATGCCGCAATAAAAATAAACGCAGAAGCCAACGACGGGCGCTACCAATTTAAAATGCACGCGAATACATCAGGAAAATCAGTAACTATCCCATAGATGTCAAGTAGTCAGAAAAACGGTATACTGTTCTATGAAACAGAAACAGAAACACACTACCCACATTAACAAACAAATATCTACAAAAGCAACATAATCGTCATAAGCCACCACGCCAACGTATCATATTATAGACCTTGAGCCACCAATACCCCCCCCCCTCCCCCCCTGTGGGATTTTTGGTCAGTATGATTTTCGGATTCAGTAACCTATTGTCTATCAAACTTGATTGTCTGCGCCTACAAAGCCGATGGATGAACAAATGGCGGCCATTTTCCAAAATGGCCGTCATACAAAACTGGGTGGTTTTAGAACAGGCCGATATGTGTCATTTAAATCACGTTCTTCCAAGTTAAGAGATATCATTTGTTCACCAATTGAGTATAGAATGACTTACAATAAGTTTTATATTGGATACCATCCTCAAATAGCCACAATTATCAAAATGGCCGCCAAAATACTTAATTGTTTATGCTTGCAACATTTTTTTTCACCGCACGATGAGCTACCTACAATTTAATCATGTCAGTAGCAACATATTCACATGGCAGATCCTTTTTCACATCGATTTGCATTATTTCTGATGTGCTATCAACGGTAATTATTTTCAAAATGGCCGCCAAACAGGTATTATATAATGGCCCTTTCGGGTATTTTTGGAGATTATTGGAGTTCATGACAAATGACAAATGCATGAAAGCATTGTCATCATACTCGGAGTTTCGAGACAGGGTTAGTGAAGGGAAACTTGGGAAAATGGCACAGTATTGGCTGGGATACATGGATTCGGTGCATACGGTGTTGCAGTTTCTCCGAGCCACCAAAGAAATCAACTTAGACCTTCACATAGCATGTCTTCAGAAGATGTGTCCATTGTTCTTCAGCTTTGACCATCCCAACTATGCACGGTATACTACAGTATATCTGCTCAGTTTGTTAAACTTAGAGCAGTTATATCCTGGGATGGAAGAGCTGTTGAGGAACAATGGATTCAGCGTGAACCGATCCAGTGTTCCGTCATCCAGAAATGGCGTGGATATCACAATAGAGCAAACCATCAATCGCCATGCTAAGTCACATGGAGGTATCATAGGTTTCAGCCGCAATTATGCAGCATACTACAGATGGTGTATGACGAGACACTTCCGAGCTAGCTACATGGATGCTACGCTTGAACTGGCTGATATGAACGTGCATGAACAGTCTTCACACAAGGACACACGAACTTCGGAAATATCCAGAAGTGAAACAGACGTCAAGAAAATTATCAATGCAATAGGAAATTTTATAGATCTGTTTGAAGTATCAGATGAATCGCTCTATTGCATATCTTCAGGGGCGCCAGCTCCTAAAGATGTCGTTGACGATCTGCTGTCTGCAGAAATGACAGGAAAACAAAGGTTTGCGCGGTTTGTCCAGGAGCGGTTTGTTGAAAAGTCAGTCAGCTTTCATGCACCAATAAAACAGTTGCGCCTGAAAACATTTGCATCACTCGCTAAAGCTGTGAAGCTCACTGGTACGCAGAGAAAGACAAAGGAGTTAGTAGCTGAACGAAATATATTTGGGCAGCTAATTTCACTTGCTCTCAAACACAACATTGACATGGAAAAGGTGCTTAGCTACCCATTGGGACCTGTGCCATGGTCGCTCGCCACTGCGGATGGCTCGCCAGCAAAAACTGATAAAGCTAAACTCATGCACCAGCTTGAAGGAAAATTACATAGTGCTGATGTACCTCCGACGGGTCAAGTAAGCTATATTATTTACGGCAATGCACTGTTACACATGCAGACAACTTTGCCAAACACATTCGCGGATCTTGTAGATAACATATATCATCAGCTCTCGAAAGTTGAGCGTGTAGATTTTGTGACAGATACATACCAAGACTTGTCAATAAAAGCATCTGAGCGACTACGCAGGGGTACATCAAAGACTTACATTATAAAAGGACCTCTCACAAAAGTTCCACGAGATTGGAAACTGTTCTTGTCAAACAATTCAAACAAAACACAACTAATTAGACTTCTCATGTCTGAATGGATGCAAGATATGTACGCTCCAAAGCTGATCGGCAAGACTATTCAGTTTGTAAGCGGGGAACAATGTATGCAGCTAACTAACACTGATGGTAAGACTACACAAACTGTTTAGATAGAGGAGTTGCACTCATCGCAAGAGGAGGCGGATACACGGCTAATCCTGCATTGTGCATACCATGCACTGCATACACCAGAGAACAGCACCATTATTGTGAGATCCCCAGACACGGATGTGTTTGTTTTGATGTTGAAATTCGGACAGAAGCTGAAACAACAACTGCTGTTAGATACCGGAGTTGGGAACAAGAGGCCGCTGGTTGACATGCATGGTGTCATTGGAGACATAGGAACTGAACTGTGTTTGTCATTGCCTGCACTCCATGCATTTACAGGCTGTGATAGCACAAGTGCTTTCGTTCGGCGTGGTAAAGTTACTCCTTTGAAAACACTCCAGCGGCATCCAGAGTTTATTGAAGCCTTCCAGAAGTTGGGAATGTCTCAGTCAGTTGATGAAAAGCTATTTCAAACGCTTGAACACTTTGTATGCTTGCTGTACAACAATCAGACATTACAGATATCAACAAGCTACGAATGGAGCTATTTCTACAAAAGTGTAGCCCCAGGTCTGGCGATCTTCTTTCGACGTACAATGGGGCTGACCTGAGCCTTTTACCACCATGCAGATCGTCACTGAAAATGCATGTAGCAAGAGCCAACTATCAAACGCTCATTTGGAACAATGCTGACCGACGTGATGTAGACATACCGCCACCAGATGAACATGGATGGGAAGTTAACAATGACTTGTTAGAATGCAAGTGGACAGAAGGAGATCACCTGCCAAGTGAAATGGTTGATCTGTTAATAGAGGAACGGGATGACGTACCTGATACTGATGAAACAGAGAGCCTACTTGATGCCATGTTTGACACTGATGACGCGTATGACTAGTCTGGATTTATCTTAACCTACTCGCAATTTGAATATTGTAAACCATGATGTATTTTGCCTCTTGAATTGTATTATATGTGGCTGGAACTTTTGTATATTGTGTTTCATCTTGCCTGATACTGTGATGATTGCCTCGCCATAGATGCGATGTTTTGACATTAACAACATGTATGCTTTTTTTTTGCAAGTTGAATGCTGTAAACCATGATATATGTTGCCTCTTGAATTGTAGTATATGTGGATCAAGCTGTTGCCTATTGTGTTTCATCTTGCCTGATGCTGTGAGGATTACCTCGCCACATGTGCGATGTTTTGACTTTAGCAATATGTAGAATATTTTGTATTGCAAGTTGAATACTGTAAACCATGATGTATGTTGCCTCTTGAATTGTATTATATGTGGATTAAGTTTTTGCCTATTGTGTTTCATCTTGCCTGATGCTGTGAGGATTGCCTCGCCACAGGTGCGATGTTTTGACTTGAACAACATGTAGAATATCTTGTATTGCAAGTTGATTACTGTAAACCATGACATGTGTTTCCTCTTGAATTGTATTATATGTGGATTACGTTTTTGCCTATTGTGTTTCATCTTGCCTGATGCTGTGAGGATTGCCTTGCCACAGGTGCGATGTTTTGACTTGAACAACATGTAGAATATTTTGTATTGCAAGTTGATTACTGTAAACCATGACATGTGTTTCCTCTTGAATTGTATTATATGTGGATTACGTTTTTGCCTATTGTGTTTCATCTTGCCTGATGCTGTGAGGATTGCCTCGCCACAGGTGCGATGTTTTGACTTTAATAACATGTAGAATATTTTGTATTGCAAGTTGAATACTTTAAACCATGACATGTGTTGCCTCTTGAATTGTATTATATGTGGATTAAGTTTTTGCCTATTGTGTTTCATCTTGCCTGATGCTGTGAGGATTGCCTCGTCACAGGTGCGATGTTTTGACTTGAACAACATGTAGAATATTTTGTATTGCAAGTTGATTACTGTAAACCATGACATGTGTTTCCTCTTGAATTGTATTATATGTGGATTACGTTTTTGCCTATTGTGTTTTATCTTGCCTGATGCTGTGAGGATTGCCTCGCCACAGGTGCGATGTTTTGACTTGAACAACATGTAGAATATTTTGTATTGCAAGTTGAATACTGTAAACCTTGATGTATGTTGCCTCTTGAATTGTATTATATGTGGATTCTTTTTGTTGCCTATTGTGTTTCATCTTGCCTGATGCTGTGAGGATTGTCTCGCCACTATAACGAGATTATTAATGTTGTAGATCAACTACTGTTGCCGATAATGATCTAGTGCCCCGAAATGTTTGAATATTCGGATATATTTCAAAATCGGTACCGCCAATTTTTATTTGAGAAATGTCCGTACAGACGGACGAAAACACGGACTCATAGTATATTTAGTAAGTATGGACAATAATGTTACATATTTGAGTTGTTTTCAATCCATAGTAATCGGTTATAATGTTGTTAAATTGCCATTGTAAAATTAGTGGGTGGGGAATGGTCGAAAATACGTTATTTTTCACTTTGTATATTTTGTGGTAGACACTAAATAGTCGACGTATATACATTGGATATGTTCAATTGGCCCTACTAGACTACATTGACATTGATAAAATGAAAAAAACGCCAACTTTCCATAAAGTTATTAACATGTATATTTTACCATTGAAATTGGGTGGGTGGGGTAATAAAACCTGTACAATATGACTTCTAGATTGTCAAATTTATTTCAATTGTATATTATTCTATTCCATGGTGTTCAAAATCTCTGAAAACGTACGAAAATACCATCTTATTCGAACAAAAGGATATAAGTTAGGCAATTTTTATTAAAAAATGCGATTTTTCAAGATACTAAAAATACCGAGGGCGACATACTTGAAAATGGCGCCATATGTTCATCCATCGGGTTACAGAGCGCAGACAACGGATTAACACTCATAATTGAATGTAGTTTCAGGAAATATATGTCTGCAAAAATCCCACAGGGGGGGGGGGGAGGGTTTCGGTTATTTGCTCACGGGCTATTAAGACGCCACGGCACTAGGGCTGTAATTGGTGTAGTGAATCACTGACGAAGATGTGACATGCGCAATAAAAATAAACGCAGGAGCCAACTACCAATTTGAAATGTACACGTTTGCATCAGGCCTTTCGCGCATGCATTTATATTATACAAACACACACGAGCTTAGCGATTCGACAGTATCTGAAATATAGACGTGACTGGAGAACTGGGGTTTATGGAATCTGTGTTCAGTGTAACTCCTGATCAAATAGCACACTCATGTAGCCTGATAGCGATTTGTATTGCTTATAGGAAGCATGACAGGTGTTTCATCGATGAAATTACGAATAGTGCAGATCCTGATCAGACTGTGCGGATGCACAGGCTGATCTGGATCTACACTGGTCGTAAAACCAGTAAGCCCCTTTTCCAGTCACATCAACAAATAATAACATCATTGGGTAAAGTCGGTACACACGTGTTTGCCGTGATGGCATTCCAGAAATGACTGGTGTCCACCGTGTAAATACCCTGGCGGTATGTAATGGGTTTACGATTGGGAGCCCGCGACAGATATCAATCCGCCGTGATGTATGGATAACCAATCTGTTCGTCCCGGCTGTGAATTCCGTGCATGTACTGTACCATCTGTTGGATAGGAATTAATCATTACAATCATCGGGAGACGGAGACATTTAGAGTAACGCGGACTTTTGTTTAGAAATTTGCGACCAGTGTAGATCCAGATCAGCCTGTGCATTCGCACAGTCTGATCAGTATCTCCACCGTTCGCAATGCCATCAATGAAACGCCCGTCATGCTTCTGCAAGTTTGTGTCTTTGTTTGTTGTGTTGATCGATGTAAGGGTCCCAAATGGCTTAGGCCTTGAATACCCGCGGATCAAGCCGCTATATGGCACACCTGTGTAGAACCAGCTGGTAGAGCGGGAAATACAATCGTATTTCATAAACTCTAATGCCGGGATCGAGGATTAAACCCGGTGTTCCAGAGTGACAGTCGGAGGTCGTAACCTCTCGGCTACAATTCCACTATTTTTGCTTCTACAAGTAACACGCAATATAAATCAAGCAACCGGAGTGTACTATTTGAGTTATATGGTCACAAATCTCATAAGCCGCATGTCTTCAGTCACAGCCACATGTATGTTGTTACGGCGCATTTTAATGGTATTAAATACAATAAGCGGTGCCAATATATACATTTTGGAAATAGTTTAAGTGTTGTTTATTGTTCATTTGCGTCAATACATGGCCCACTGGTGCCACAGTCCAATGTGCATTTCTGTTGGTATCAAGTTTGCAACAAACAAATTAAAAAATGATAAATTTCGTTATACATTGAAACCTCTCTAAACCGGGCACCCTGTAAATCGCTGTGTTGGTAATCTTGGTGGGTTTCTTTGTCACTTATCTCCGATGGTAATATCTGTTCGTGATTGCAAATCATAAATACGTGTTTTGGAGTGGCCATATGCCTTTAAACCGGACACCCTGGGGACATTCTACATTCGACGTAAATATCAGTGACTGAGTGAGCATGTACTTTTTGCCCACATTGTATTTGTCATGATTGTGGTGCTTCTACATTTATTATATTTAGGGAATAACCATGCTATGTTTTCGATTTGGAGCGGTATGTGGGAGGATTTATGGTATGTGAATGTTTTACGGCGACTCGTTATTCCTATTCTAATGCATTATCATGTGATCCCTGCTTTCTGAAACGTCGGAGCATATCATGAACAGTTGTGCTTTTTAATACGTCAGCTGGTTGTTGTCGTCATCGATAACCGCCTCACACCAAATGAAGTTGAAGAAATGTACGTAGCTCCGCTGAAGAAAATTCCCATTTCAAATTGAGATTAACTGGACTGTTTCTACACACGTATATATGTACTCAACTATAAAGTTTATTTTTAACACTTGTATTGCATTCTATGTGTAGTTTCAACAGTTAATTGCATTTATTCATTTAAAAAACATGCCAACATTTCTGCCGAACTATTACTTCGTGTGATTTATACAACGGAACTGTCAACACGATTTACGCCTAATTCAGGTGATTACCCATTTGCAATACAGTGTATTATGAATAGTCATGTATGTGCACATTGGAATTCGTAAACTTGTAGGCTGGTACTGGCATACTGAGTTTGCATTTGAGCATTTGAGTTGATCATTAGATTCTTCTGGATGCATGTGTTTTGAGTGGGTGGGGTACTGAACATTTTTGAGAATTTGTTGAATGGCCACCCATGCTACGGACGGTATGGTGATTTTGAAGAGTTACTAACCGCAACTACGCTCGAATTAGCTAAAATGAAAACTGATATGATTTCGGAAAATAAGTAATTTATTTGTGTAACTGGTTTTAAACAAAGTGTATACCCATCTACTGGCACCGAGGCCCGTGAGTATAAAACCTTCTGACCACATACACCGTTCCCTTGCTGGACATCAGAAGTTTGATTGGTCCAGGCTGATAATTATGTGCTCAGTCTCGTCGAATCAAACTGCTTGATTTTGATTATTAATTGTTCAAAAAGTGTTATAATTATCATTGTATTATATATTATGATATCGATAGGACAGTCTTAACTATACTCCAGTTGGAAATGAAACATAAACTCATATACATGTATCTAAATCAAGTCATTTTAGAACCCACGCACTTTACAGAAACATACGAATCATTAATTAACCTGCTGCTCACAAAGAAACCTGACAGAGTACTGATATCATGGGTGGGAGATCCGTTCCTAGACCAAAATTTGCGGTACCACTGTCCCATATACGCCATACTTGACTGTTACAAACCGCATTATAAAACCTTTCCAAGGAAAATATCCAAAGTATTGAATGAACTAAGTACATAATTAGCACAACCTTTATGTTCTCTATTTAACACGTCTATAGAATCTGGTACGGTACCCACTTTATGGAAAGAAGCCAACATGACCCCAATTTTCAGAAAGAATGATCCTTCTGATACGGCAAACGATAGACCGATATCCCTACTTAGCACAATTGGCAAGGCTTTCAAGAAAATTGTCCATAAACACCTATTTGACTTTTTGGCCGAAAACAACATACTATCTGCTTTCCAGTCAGGAGTTGTACCCGGCGACGCTACGGCTAACCAACTTGTGGAAATTTATAACACATTATGCAAATACCTAGACGACGGAAAAGAGGTACGTGCCATTTTCTGCGATATTAGCAAGGAATTTGACCGATTCTGGCATAAGGGTCTTATCTATAGGCTTCAGTCTATTGGTAGTAAGTGTCAACTACTTCTCTGGCTCAAATATTACGTTAACAACCGTCGACAAAGGGTAGTCATACCTGGAGCCACTTCAGACTGGTCATACATAAAAGCCGGCGTGCCACAAGGCTCAACTCTATGTCCACTACTATTCCTCATATACATCAATGATACCGTAAGCAACATACACTACAATATCAGACTATTTGCAGACGATACCAGCCTCTATATTATTGTAAACAATCCAAACGATGCCGCGAAGCTAATTAATAACGACCTGAAAATTATAACTGACTGGGCTAATCAATGGATAGTACGTTTTAATCCAAGTAAAACAGAAAATCTACTTATTACAATAAATCCCTCTATGACGAAACAGGATGGGAACCTTTAACAAATAGAAGATATAAACACAAGCTAATAATGATGTACAAAATGCAAAATCAACTATTCCCAACTTACCTATCATCTCTACTGCCAACGACTGTTCGGAATGCAACCACGTACAATTTACGTAACAACGAAAATACACAAACAATAAATTCTCGCACTACCCAATATTATAATGCATTCCTGCCATCAGGTATCAGGGCATGGAGCGCGTTATCTCTTAATCTCCGCACAGCGGGTTCCCTTTCAACATTCAAATATTCCCTTAATAGAGACAATGTCTCTATTCCAAAATACTACTTTACACGAAATCGTCAGGCGGGCATACTTCACGCACGCAAGGTGTAGCTCTTTAAGCTCACACCTGTATTCAAAAAATATAACAGATAACCCCAAATGTGTATGAGGACAAATCGAGGACACTGACCAATTCTTTCAACAATTTGTACAATCAATATCGACGATTACTATACATCGAACTTACAAACATATGTAGGCCAACAACCAACATACTCTTATATGGTATACCGGAAGCGAACATAGAAACAAACACCGCAATATTCGTGATATTTAACCCTTTGAACCCGAAATCACGCTATAGCGGTTTATGCAAAAAGTGCAGATCCAGATGAGCCGGCTCGTAACGAGCCATCTCATCAGGATCTGCACTTTTTGAAAGTAATTTTAATATTTCTTACAACAAAAACACCCCCTTTTCATAAATGGATGAATCTGAAAATCATTTTGTGACCATTGAATTGGTCGGAAAATTAGCATATCACAGTCCATTCCAGTTCCTTAGGGTTGAAAGGGTTAAGGCAGCACAACCATTTATTATCAATACAAAACGTTTTGCACGCTAATATGGCATACTACTTGTTGTCTCCGTTACTTACTTTCTACCAATCTATTGACACAATATTCGTGATATTTAACCCTTTCAACCCTAAGGAACTGGAATGGACTGTGATATGCTAATGTTCCGACCAATCCAATGGTCACAAAATGATTTTCAGATTCGTCCATTTATGAAAATGGGGTGTTTTTGTTCTCAAAAATATTAAAATTACTTTCAAAAAGTTCAGATCCTGATGAGACGGCTCGTTACGAGCCGGCTCATCTGGATCTGCACTTTTTGCATAAACCGATATAGCGGGATTTCGGGTTCAAAAGGTTAAGGCAGTACAACCATGTATTATCAATACAAAACGTTTTGCACGCTAATATGGCATACTACAATTTGTATGCGTTACTTACTTTGTACCAATCTGTTGACACAACGTGAACCTGTTGGAAGCTCTCACTATGGCCGGGTGGCTGTGACTGGAGAAACGGGGCTTATGGGTACAGTCAGGATCAAGATCAGGGGCCCGTTTCACTAAACTTCGCAGAACTAAAATGTTCGTAAGTGCAACATTATGAGTCTGTATATTACACGTTGCCGATGTTTTCTTGCAAACAGTTATTGGATTTAATTTAGTATGCTCAATACATGTAAATCCATCAATTGATATTTCCAGACGATCCTAAATTTGCACTTACGAACATTTTAGTCGTACTGAGTTTAGTGAAACGGCCCCCAGTACCGTTCGCCATTCCATTCAATAAAACACTGGTCATGCTTCTAACAAGCAATATATATCGTTATCAGGCTAGATGGGTGTTCTTTTGTATCAGGAACTACACTGGCCACAAATCCCATAAGCCCCATTTCTACAGTCACGGCCACAAATAAGCAGTGTACGGTTCCACAACCAATTGATTAGACGAGAACCGTTCTGTTCTCTTAAGAAACGAGGATCTACAGAATATATCTTATAGAATCAGCCCGCCTACGAATTTAATAATTGTCTGAGCATGTGTATTAGCATAGCGTCAACATTGAAGCTCTGCTAATCAGCTAACGTGTTTTCAGCAGCAGTATAACTTAGATAATTATTTATTACACATAGTGTAGTAAATGATAGTACAGTCGAACCTCCCAGAACGGCCACCTCTCTACAACAACACCCTCTCTATAACAGCCGCTATTTTATATCCCAAATGGATAATTTCCTCTGTATCTAACCCTTAGACTGGTGATCACGAAAATTGTCGTCTGCTGTTGCTTTTGCCTTCTTTCTCAATAAAAACAAGTTTTGACAGCATTTTAGAATCATTTTCATTGGAAATTATTCTAAAATGTTGCCAAAGCATGTTTTTGATGAGAATTATCGAAGAAAATAAATAAACAGTGGACAACAAAATGTAATTCAGCATTAACCTCCCTACAACAGCCACCCCTCTACAACAGCCACCCCTCTACAACAGCCAGTTTTGTGTCTTCCCATGGATGGCTGTTGTAGAGAGGCTGCACTGCAGTGTATTATGATTTATATGTACACCGTTACAGCCCGTGTTATACAAAGCGACATAAATAATACTTATTACATGACTGACAATTTTAACCAATGAAATGTCCAATATCGGGTCACATGATTATGGACATATATGGCATTCACCTGAATATCAGTCTCTGACTTGTCTCGTTGCGCGAGACGAGTCCGAGAATGATATTCGAAATGTGATAATCACCTCCACATTTCGAATAACACTCTCGGAACGCGACGAGTCCAAGACTGACATTCAGGGGCCCGTTTCACTAAACTTCGTACGACTAAAATGTTCGTAAGTGCAAAATTATGATAGTCTGTAAATTTCACATTAACAATGTTTTCTTGTAAATAATTGTTGGATTTACATTTATTGAACTATGCTCAATAAATGTAAATCCATAAATTGACATTTATAGACGATCTTAAATTTGAACTTACGAACATTTTAGTCGTAAGAAGTTTAGTGAAACGGGCCCCAGGTGTAGCAGTCACGCAATTGAAGCATGAGGCAAATGTGGGGTTGTTGTATTATATAAGTTTTCATAGCTGTAATATGGGGCATATAATAAAATAATTATTCTCTTTTGAGTGGTGTACACTATATTTACGGACCATCGAAAAGTCATATTCGCCACGGCCTTCGGCCTCGGTGAATATGACATTTCGCAGATCGTTAAGTCTCGGGTACACCTCAAAAGACATATAATGTACAATGAATGTTACACGTTACATAAACCCTGCCCCAACAATTCCACAGAACTCCGACGCCACCGTATTCCGAGCAAACCGCACTCTCGTGACCGTTTGGATTGATGTCCGTACTCAATACACATGTACCCCATAAAACCACAATAATCTGATAGGCGGGGTTGGAGGTCAGCCCCTGGAATTTCTACACATTCAAGAAATGTACGAACTTCAGTATATTCTAGATAACACGATATTTGAACGGCAGTTAGGTAAGTAATGGCACATGTATATTTATGAGTACCAGCCGGTTATTTGACACGGGCTAGTGCCATTTGCCAGTCAAGTCGCATGGTATTGTTTACAATGACGTTTTTGCACTTGTTTATCACCAATTTGATGTGTCGCTCTCGTGTGAACATGCAATATAAAACTGATAATACTAGTTGGTTATTGTATAGAATCGCTGAAATCTTCAATGTCAATCTCCGTTTCCCTAAGACTTCTGCATACCAGGCTGGATTGTATCGGGGTATCAGATAGCGGTAATTGCTGGCAGGATTGTCTCGGGATTCTGTTTACTCCCAGCATCACACAAATAGTGTTGTCTTCTGGTTTTTTGTTTATTTTTTGACTTGCTTTGGCAGCACATAATACTCATGTGTTATGAAACTATTTTAAGAATTATTGAAACATTGAGAAACACAATAGACAAGTTGTTATTAAGCATACAATATGTGGATGTCGTACGGAGCCCCACAGGGGACATGGATTTTTTTTTATTAATTCGTTCCCACGAAATAACAATTCGTTCCCACGAAATAACAATTCGTTCCCTCATTTTAATAATTCGTTCCCTCGAATTAACAATTCGTTCCCACGATATAGCAATTCGTTCCCACGAATTAACAATTCGTTCCCGTGGAAACGAATTGTTAAATTGAGGGAACGAATTGTTAGCTCGTGGGAACGAATTGTTAATTCGTGGGAACGAATTGCTAAATTGAGGGAACGTGGGAACGAACTAATAAAAAAATGAACGTCCTCTGCGGGGCTCCGTAATGTCGAGAAACACACACATATTTGACAGAGACAGGCTACGTGTATAAGAGACACGCCATGTGATTTTGTACCTTCGGACATCTGCGTAATCCCATGAAATACGTTTACAAAATTTACAATATTTTCCGTAAATTGAGTCAAAAGTTGACAATTTACGCATGTACTCTGAAAAACTTGTCAACTTTTGACTTTATTGTAAATTTCGGAAACGTATTTAATAAAATTACGCAGATGTCCGTAGGTACAAAATCACATGGCGCGTTTCATATGAGTTTGTATCTAATGATACGTGCGTTTTTTCATGATAAACATTTACAGACACTATGATATTTTCTGTAAGTGATGTTCAATAGTTCACAAAATGTTCATAGCAAATGCGGAAATCTATGCCAATATAGTTCCGTGACTGCTTTGAACATTTCACCAACTTTCGACATCATTTACTGAACATATCGTATACTGTGTACATACTTTCCATGATATATCGCACATCTCCTTGGGCCCGTTTCACTAAACTTCGTACGACTAAAATGTTCGTAAGTGCAAATTTAGGATCGACTGGAAACTTCAATTGATGGATTTACGTTTATCGAGCTTAGGTTGCATATGCAGCCTATGCTCAATAAATGTAAATCCAATAATTGTTTTCAAGAAAACAAAGTTAATGTGAAATTTACAGACTATCATAATTTTGTACTTACGAACATTTTAATCGTACGAAGTTTAGTGAAATGGGTCTCTGAGGTATAAAATTTCATGTTATCGACCAGTGTGTATTCGGTCAATGAACGGCGTGTTGCCTGATAAATAATGTGTGTGCACGAAAGTCTCGAATCATAGAGAATACCACACGAGTGTTATGAACCTCATCCGACAATGCATAGACAGGAATTCCGAGTGTAATAGTTTTCGAATACATTGACCGTGAGCACCAGCGCCAATGCCTGGGGCCGTTTCACTAAACATCGTACGACTAAAATGTTCGTATGTGCAAACTTAGTCTGTAAATTTCGTATGGTACCTTGTAAACATGGATGTACATTTATTGATCATTTATTGAGCAGCCTATGTTCAATAAATGTAAATCCATCAATAGAAATAGTCAGCGTGTAATCAGCCAATGCGCAGCTAGGTACATATAATTCATCATATAGTTCCTCTGTAATTCTGCAGTTTATACAAGCTCAGATAAAATCAGCGAAATGTAAACACATAGAAAGCAAAAATAGAAAGCGATATAAAACATATCCCGCCGAAGCATGCCAAGTACATATCAGCAGATGTCGTACATGATTAGAAGCGATGAACAGTTCTATTAAAGGTGCATGCGCACTCAGTAGGCACAACATGTTCTTTGTAGGAAGTAAATAAGTGTATAATTGTTTCACTATTCCACCAGTTCTAAAAATTACGAGTACCCGCTATAACGATATAATCATGTATTAATGTTTGTTTAACTGATAGTGACGCGCGGTGGTATCAGACTGTTTTCATATGCAAATGTGGCATGATTTTTTTTAATTATTTATACTAATTAATTGCGTATTTATAATTAAATAATATTTTCGGCATATTATAAAATATGATCATTGCCCATCAAAATATAAATACAGAGAATAAATAGTAAGGTCCGTTAACATTTTAAGGAAACACGGTTATCGCCCCTGATATCAGTGTGGAAAGTTACGTCTGATATAAAATATATAATAATGCCAATCAATACGTGGGGTAATGGTGTATTGCGGGCACTCGTATTGTTTAGAACTGGAGGAATAGTGACACAATTATACACTTATTTAATTCCTATAAAGAACATGTCGTGCCTACTGAGTCGGTATGTACCTTTAATGAAAATTACAATGAAACCTCTCTAAACCGAACACCAATGCAACATATGTGATATTATTTTTGATGGGTTTATTGGCCATTGACCTCAGATGTTAATGTATATTGATGATTGCAAAGCACGCAAATACCTATCAGAATAGTTATATACCTGATTTACAGAGGAACATCTCTAAACCGGACACCCCTGGGGGTGTCCGGTTTAGAGAGGTTTCACTGTAAATGCACGTTAATATGAAATAGAGATACCCAAAGGAGATCAATGAACCCATGGATACTAAGATCAAATGTATGCACCATACCATGATAGTAATAGGACAAATGCACAGTGGTGATCGAGGTTCCTTCAACGCGGGCGGCACAAGCATGTACTTCAAGACTAGTTGCGAGTAGTAACTGTCCAGCACTTTCGTACCGCTACGAACGGTACGTGAGCTTTACACAGTTACTGCCCCCAACGCTCAACGACCAGTAATGTACGGTTCAAATACAGTGACACCTCTCTGTAAATCAGGCATGTGATTATTCTGAGTCATAATACTGTGCTATCCGATTACCAACAGACATGATCACCTAAGATGAATGACCAAGAAACTCATCAAAAATAAGATCGTATGTGTTTTCTTGGTGTCCGGTTTAGAGGGGCCCCATTGTAGTAAAACAATAATACGTTTAAAATATAAAACATAATTGGACAAGACACCATAACGAGCAGCGGTCAAGACAGTAACTTAATAGCTAACATTACAACATACATTTTATACTTATATGCTGAAATTGCGCAGCTCCAACAAATTAGTTTTTGCCAGTCAATTTGTATAAAAACTATAAAAACTATTTTTGTTTCACACAAGATAATTTTTGTGTAAGATTTGATCTATGTTCATTCATAGGTCATACATTTAATAGACACGAATTAAATGTTTTCACAATGGTTCACGTGTCAACGACATACATTGTATAAGGTCAGATAAATATCAACAAAGAAACAACATTCAACACAATATTTCACGTGAAAAAAAATTATGATTCCGACTTTTATTATTGAGTGTTTGCCCTTTTTTCTGTCCCAACTTGTAATAGGAAAGTGCATACGATATAGATAAACAGTATGTATGAAAAAGGCATGCAAACGTATAACATGTCATGGACCTAACAAAGAGTTCACAAAATGTGCCCATGAGGTACGACCACAAATGTAATTGATTACAGCAGGCTGTTTACGAAACTTCATAACGTATCGTATTGTAATATAGCTTTGTGTCGGTGTTGTTGGCAAGGATCATGTTTATGTGGTTAGAGTGTTGTTTTATGCAAAAATACCTAAACAAACTTAAGCTTCTTTGACCTCAATACTTTTCTATTGCATGACATTACACTCAGCAAACAACAATAACACACCTATATTGACATGATTTATGGCTGTGGCTGGAGAAATGGTTTTGCAGTCACTGTAGATCCAGATCAGTCTGATCTGGATCTGCACTGTCCGCCAGCCCATCAACGAACATCCTGTCATTCTTCAAACCAGCAATATATATCATCATCAGGCTACAGGGACAAATTTAGGATCGTCTGTAAATTTCAATTAATAGATTTACATTTATTGAGCATAGGCTGCAGACGCAGCCTATGCTCAATAAATGTAAATCCAATACTTGTTTACAATAAAACAGTATTAATGTGAAATTTACAGACTATCATAATTCTGCACTTTAGTTTAGTGAAACGGGCCCCAGGGGTGTACTATCTGATAATGGGCTACACTGGTCACATATCCCATAAGCCCCATTTCTCCCCTCACAGACACATATCAGTAGACCATAGAGCGCGCTGCAGCCGGTCATAGAAGTTTTCGATTGTATGATTTTATTTTGTTTTATCAGCAAGAAAATCTTCATTTTCATTGAAGATATATGTTTCATAAAGGAATGCATCAATCGCTTATGAAGTTCTACACCTCAACTAACATCAGATAGAATAGTGTACGCATTATAAACGCATTATAACTTGTCAGACAAAACAAATCGCACTGACATTACTACATGATGGGTATGGTGTTTTGAATTTGTTTCGAAATAAGATGATTACCACTCGTAGTAACAGAAAATCAAAGTACTGAAAGTACTGTGCTGCGAAACCAACTGAAATGGGTGGTAAACAGTGTTTTAGTATATTCTCCTTTAAATATTTCAAATAGAGTAATTGTAGTAAATGGTGTTATGGAAAACTGTATAACATTCGACATATTTTGTATGTGGAGAGGGGAAGGAGCTGCATAGAAACAGCAAGAATCCAGTAAGGCTTTGCATTTGTTTTGTATGCATTACATACACATCCACATGAGCTCTGGAAATTTTCGAAATCAATATCGGCGAAATACGGCGATGCGATAAGGGTGGTAATTCCATATCAGGGCTCAATTAGTGTAAGTGAAAGTGTACGCTATTACCACTCATTCGAAACATGCCGACGCGACGATTCAAATGAGTGAACCATCCAGACGACACGGTTCAAATGAGTGGTAACAGTATATTTTTTATCAATTTTCGACATCATTTAAGGAAAACACGGCGATGCGATAAGGGTGGTAATTCCATATCCAGATTCACTCTTCAAACACCTGTGGTTATAGTGTTGTTTTATGCAAATTTGTAAACGCCGTGGTTGGGAATGAAAAAATCCAAACAGGTGCCAGACAGGTGTGATTCGGGTTTACACACCATTAATGCGCGACCCTGATAAATGAACGGCTAAATCTGAGGTTCCATTGGTTTTTCTTCAATTAATTATGTACCAAAGATATACATTATAATAAATGTGAAATGTAAAATAGCATAAAACGAGTCGTTAACAATGACCTAGATACAAGATGTATACATACGCGCCACAAGAAAAAATAGCGCCGGGATATCTGACTGTATTTTGAAAACCGGTTACATTACAATAGGCTCGCAGCTAAAAACTGCACTAACACAAAGACATGATACGCATGGCGTTTTGAATTTGGTTCAAATATAGTTGAATACATCTAGTAGTTATATAAAATGAAAAGAAGAACTAAGTCATGCTACAAAAGTCCTTCCAATAATGTCAAGCTGCGTACATGGAATATAGTCGCATTGTAACACTGCTATGTCACCATCAGGGAACGCTCTCTACAACGGACACCCTGGGACAGTGGACCTCCCAGGGTGTCCGGTTTAGAGAGGTTTCACTGTGCATTGATACAGTAATTTTTGTTTAAAATAAAACTGAGTCAGCGTGTGCCTTGTGTTGATCATGGTGTATTGCATTAGTCTTTTCTTTACGTGGGTTCATGTGTCTCCTTTGGGTATCTTGTTCTAAAACTGTGTTTATTTATCCAAAGTATACGTGGTTACCACTCGTTAGAATCGTCTACGTTCGAGACAAAATAAATAAAACGGCGAAAAAACACAAATGTTTGAAACTATTGTAATTATATCCAGCATATATAACGGGTTAATGATAAGAAGGCGTAACTTTAAGATATACACGTACATGCGCACGTTTTGTGTTTTTGGTCTGAAAACTCACGATCACATGACCACTATTCCATGAATAGCAATGGTCCCGAAATGATTCTGCCACGATATGGTGCGTTTTTCACCACCCAATGAAGGAACCAGTCGGCCAATTAATATTGTGACCGTATTCCAGCTTCAAGGTGTATGAACACGTGGTACTAACAACAACAACAAGTACCGATTCAAAGTACGTATTCTTTTATAGTGTCCTTATTACTTAACAGATTTTTATGAAATATGGCGCATCAAACACGTCTTGTTAAGCTGCATTTGGTGGTCACTGTATTTTCGCCTAAACTTCTGTCGTTTTTGCGAAGAATCGATTTCCGTGTCTCCGACAGCAAAAACGACATAAGTATGTGCCAAACTCTCTAGACCACCAAATGCAGCTCACGAAGACGCGTTTGCTTTTCATAAAAATCCGTTGCATATTAAGGAAAATATCAAATAATACTTACTTTGGAGTGGGTGACGTTCTTGTTGTTGTAACACGTGATCATGCACCTTGAGCTTAGCAACAAGGAGTAAATTCTCAGGACAACGGCATTGATTGTTATTATTATGACAGAGAGATAAATGAAATAGATGCTGCAGGCATGGAATGTCTGTGCCAAACATTGTATTATATTAGTTGCATACTCTACACATGCAGGTTAAATGTTCTGTGTGCGGCTTGATGTTGGGGTGAGATAGAGATTTCGAGAGTGAAAGTAGACGGTTCCGTCAAAAAAAAAGTAAAATAACTCATGGAAATCAATCCGCATGACCCCGTGTTTGGCATGGATCTTGAACCGGCTTAGGTCACTGACTCCAGGAATGAAAGTAACACAATTGATTTTGCCGCAGGTAGTTTGCGATTGTCATGTTTGTGTGAATGTGGGTCTTTGGGAAATCAATTGCCTGTCTGTTTCCTGAATAACAAAAACAACTTTCACAACTTGAATAATTGTATGTGTAAATACTGTTGTCGGCATTGTCACTATCAATTTAGATTTCGAGTTGTTGGCAAATGTGCTAGGTAGGAATTTAGATGTAACAACAGGTGGGGACGTATTTTATAGTGGAAATGTGTTTTACTGTGGAGTTTTTGTCGCCGTGGCACATCTTACGCTACTATTAGCTGCTCGTTTACGTGAAAAAATACTCGCATGTCTGAATAGCGACCATTGTAAAGTTAAATAATTAGGTCAGATTGTCTGGGAGACGGTTGGTTTCGGGATATGCGTTTATGTTATAAGCTCCAGAGCTCCAGGTAAGCTGCGGATTTGCGTAAATACCCAATTAAAATTGCCAAAAACCCAATTGAAATCAGAAGTTGCGAGTATCAAAAAGCAATTAAACATTTGTGGTACCTTTATCATGCTGCAGAAAACAACAAACAGACCACGAATATAGCATATTTTTCTTATTTTCAATGAAAACACATCTTGGTATTTCCAAGGAGACAATTATAATGAAATGTCAAGATATGTTTTCATTTCGAAGCTAACTATTCAATAATTGCTGTCTGTTGATGTGTAAACAGTAGTGTGATTTTATTTTACCCAATCAAAATTTTAAAATACCCATTTGCTTCAGAAATGATGGAGTGACAATACTCAATTACAAATTGCTTATCTGGAGCTCTGTTATACAACGGAACATCTCTAAACCGGGCACCAAGAAAACACCTGTGATCTAATTTTGATGAGTTTCTTGGTCATTTATCTCAGGTGATAATGTCTTTTCGTGAATGTGATCGCATAGCACACAACTATGGCTCAGAATGATCGAATTCCTGATTTACAGTGAAACCTCTATAATCAGGACACGATGTGGACCTCCCAGGTTTAGAGAGGTTTCACTTTATGTCCTGTTTGGTGTATAAAGTGTTGGCTGCCAATGGAATATTTGCGCCACATATGTGGCTGAGAATGAAAAATGTTGTTGAATTTATCGGGATATAAACTTGGAAAAGTCGCGGGAATACTGGACGAAGGCCGGAAGGCCTCGTCCAGTATTCCGCGACTTTTCCAAGATTATATCCCCGATAAATTCCACAAAAAGGCCATTCATTCCTTATAATTCCAGCATTTGAAATAAATTAATCACGAAAATGTGTTTATTTTCACAGACGGCAGCCATTTGTTCACAGCACTGACTACGCACCTGTAGAAAGTAGTTCGGCGTGGGTGTTTACTGGGATATAAATTTTGGACAGACTTGCTACGGACCAATCAAATGCTAGGGAATTTTGTAAATATTTTTGTGCTGGAATTATTTAACATGTGAATTTAACATGGGAATTTAACATGTGAATTTAACATGGGAATTTAACATGGGAATTTAACATGTGAATTTATAACATGGGAATTTAACATGGGAATTTAACATGGGAATTTAACATGTGAATTTAACATGGGAATTTAACATGGGAATTTAACATGGGAATTTAACATGGGAATTTAACATGTGAATTTAACATGTGAATTTAACATGGGAATTTAACATGGGAATTTAACATGGGAATTTAACATGGGAATTTAACATGTGAATTTAACATGGGAATTTAACATGGGAATTTAACATGGGAATTTAACATGGGAATTTTGTTCTAATTTCAGAAATAGCGGACGTAATTTCAAAATGTAACCTTTGTTTTCTTAGTTAGATCATTTCCAAGGTTTCAGAGTCAAGTTGTCATGTTTTGACTCCTCCCACAGCTTCTCTACCTCCTTTTCGGCCATGTTAAATTCCCATAGACAAATCAAATATTTCGTAATAAAATCAATATTTGACCAAATGTAACAACATAAAAAGAAGGCACATTCTTAAATTTTGATAAATTTGTAATAATATCGAAAACATATTGTTTTTTGCATTGTTTATAAGGCCGTAAAATGTGGGCAGGTTTCGTGAAACAGACAGTTAGCATCAATCCCATACGCCCCATTTTTCCCGTTCCATAGACTTGTGTCCGTTTCACTAAACTTCGTACGACTAATGTATGCACAGTCTGATCTGGATCTACATTGGTCGTAAAACTCGTAAGCCGCATTTCTCCAGTCACAGCCACAATACAAATACGTTTCTCGTAACGTCCATTATCTCAATCAAAGGCTGCAAATATATTACCCTATATAACTGGAATGGACTGTGATGTTAATTCTCCGATCATTCCAATCGTCACAAACTTATTTTCAGACTGGTCAAAATATAAAAAATATAAAAAAAATTCTCTAAAAATAAAATGTGACAAGTACTTGCAAAAAAAATGCACAGGCATTCGGCGTGTTTCGGATTTCGTCGGTCCTGCTATAATTGAACGGCGCTGGTAATACTGAATACAGTACAATGATTACTTCCCTTGAGATTAAATAACGCCATTTGCGTATTTATTATTGTTGTTCATATATAGTTATACCGATGAAAGCCTGGTGATTATTTCTGAAACACTGAGACATACATTTGTTTTGTTACTGAATGAGTAAAATGAAGTCACATACGAGCAAATACAGTCGTGCACCGTTTGATCGACTATATTTCAACATCATATTTTATGTTGCCGTAATATCCGTGTTTAAAGGGCCAATCATGTCTTCATCGTGACGTGTCTGCTATGTCACCGAAGTTAATGTCTTGATCAAACTGTCTAACAACGTTAATTACAGGTCATACGCCCCAGCTCTGGTTTGAATTTACCACCAATCATATTATATTGCAGTGTAATTCCTTCCTGGTTCTATAGCGACTGCGCCAGGAACACGATCATGGTGTCTCATCTCAGCACTCTACAGTGGAACCTATCTAAACCGGACACCCTGGGGGTCCCCCAGGGTGTCCGGTTTAGAGAGGTTCCGCTGTAGAACAGACAGATGATTACTTCAAGAAACGCGTAGATGCTTTGCGATCATGAACAGGCAGTGGTATTGGAGGTAAATGGCAATGAAACAACGAAATTCAGTACCACTAACAGGTCGCTGTGTCCGGTTTAGAGAGGTTCCATTGTACCTGTATCACTATATATTATTGCATACTACATGTATGTATAGGTTATGTGATTTGTATGTGGATATATGCAGCGTGCGATATTGCGCGACTTTAGGAACGCAATATCGTTGCGCGGCGGAACGAATGACATGTATCCACATACAAATCAAATAACCTTTTTATTATATACGTACATCATTCGAAATGTATTTGCGCTTCAAAAATATACAAAATATAAATAAAATAAACAAATTCGTAGTGATTTAGAAGGAACTATTTTGCGATGTGAAGCGTAGTTCCGGCACTGACCAATATGAACTCACGAGACGTCAATATGGCGTTGCGTTGTGTTTCAATGGAAAACGAAAGTACGTATATAATAACGGCTTTTATAGTGTAATGTGTACACAGTGTATGAATAGTCACTATACACTAGTCTAATAAATATGCAAATGAGGCCGTCACAGAAAAGATTTCAGCCTCGTTTCGTATAAAATACATGTAGTAAACTCGTGTAATAAATATATACTTGCTGGTGGGAATTGGACGCACTGACGTCGATAGGTGGTAAATATTATGATATGGTCACGAAATAAATTAGAACAATTAATGACTGCATAGTGGTATCTGTCGAAGTTAGTATCGGCATAAACTCCAAGTTTCTTTGTTGTAACAAAGGATGTACATTTGTCAAGAACAAGAAACTCCCATTTGTGTTCCATGAGGATGTGTTTTAATGATGAGCATGGGCTCGACATTGACATTGTCAGTAGTGGCGTGTATAATATATGGCGCATCCGTTGCTTTCATTTTACATCGTGTATATGTGTGGATGTTACTGGAGAAACCGGGTTTATGAGTTTTTGCGACCAGTGTAGAACCTGATCAGACTGTGCGGATGCAGAGTCTGATCAGGATCTGCACTATTCGCCATTACATCAATGAAATATTCTTCATGCTTCTAACAAACAATAAAGACCGGTATCAGGCTAGAGGAATGCGCTATCTGACCAAGAGCTACACTGGTCACAAATCAAATAGTCCACATTTTTCCAGTCACAGCCAATTACTATCTCAAATCGACACTAATTTCAGATCGTCCATATATTTGTGGACCAACTGACGCTGATATTAGTTTCTTGACCAGTGTACATCCTTTGTCACAGAAAGAAACTTTATAAGTTTATGCCGATACTGATTTCGACATACACCACTATGCAGTCATTACTGGGGGATCGCAGTTAGTTATTTCCCTTTTAATTTATTTATATAAATCAGGTCCAACTTGTATATTGTATGGCCTAATTGCTTGTAATAAAACCGAATATCGCATGATTTGTTGAGTGAAGAACCACTGAACTGTTTTCCACTAGTGTTGATGCAGATCATCCTACATATCTGCGCAATCTGATCCGCAACTGCATTATTTGCCAGATTCCTCACACTTATTAATTGCATTGCAATCAGTATAGACCCAGATCATGTGCAGTCTGATCTGGGTCTACCCTGTTTGCAGTCTTTATTTTTACAAGTTATTCAGAACGAAATAAACGCTAAAATAAACCAAAGGACCGGATCTATATAAATACATTTGCAAAGGGAAATAACTAGCTACGATCCCCCATTGGTGTAAATGATGTCATGACAATGTGATAATATTTTAAGGGCAGACCGTGGCCGAGGGGTAACACCGTCGGACTGCCACGCTGGC
Organism: Conchocele bisecta; assembly: GCA_029237695.1. Taxonomy (NCBI): domain Eukaryota; kingdom Metazoa; phylum Mollusca; class Bivalvia; order Lucinida; family Thyasiridae; genus Conchocele; species Conchocele bisecta. The sequence goes on from CM055267.1 coordinate 26,860,094, forward strand.
GACCCGGGTTCGCTTCAGAGTTCAGTTCCAGGGCGTCAGTATTTCTGAGATACTTTGTATTTCCTGCTCTGCTATCAGATTTGAAGGAGAATCGGGACACGTTAAAGAACCAGAGGGGACTATTCTAATAAGAGCTAGGACCCCTGGGGCCGGTTTCCTCTGTATCCACCTCCTTCCTTTCTCCCCTTCTTGGGAGACGACATGCAAGGTCATCGAGCCTTTGCCGTCGTTAAATCCAAGCATTTACATTTACTTGATAATATTTACATGTACCAACTATCAACGCCAAAACGCATCAATAACCATCGTAAACCATAGTTGTTTATGTTTATATCCTGACCGTATTGATACGGAGCCAACCACACTAGCGTGCACTTGGTTTAAGCAGATTCCCAGAAATTATAACAAATTTAAAGCCCCGAGATTTCGTCTCCGACCCTGGTTAGCGGGTACATATTAACTGAGTTATCTCTTCAAGATGGAAACAAACAATACCGTCATTGCACCCAGCACCATCTCACCGCCCACCAAGTACACTGTTACGGGTTCCAATGAATGACATGTTGCACATACACGAATAATTGGTGTTTACGGGTGTTGCGAGCAGTGTATATCCAGATCAGCCTGTGCGTCCGCACAGTCTGATCAGGATCTGCACTGTTCGCCGTTCCAGCAATAAAAACGCCACCATGCTTCTAACAAGCACTATAGATCGTTATCAGGCCATACGAGTGTGCTATTTGAACAGGAGCTACACTGGTCATAAAGCCCCATTTCTCCAGTCTCAGTCGCATAGAGAGAATATTAGACGATGGATGCTGTAGTATGGTATGTATTAAAGCTATGCCTCAGTTCGTATGAAATCGGTCTAGGAGTCTATTAAATAACACATTAAATCAACATACAAAGGAACCTCTCTAAACCGGACACCCTGGGAGGTCCCCAGGGTGTCCGGTTTAGAGAAGTTCTACTGTAAACCATACAGATGACTACTTCATTACACGCATGGATGCTTTGCGATCACGAACAGACATTATCGTCGGATATAAATGGCAATGAACCCGATCAGAATTGAGCGAAACTAACATTTCTCTGTGTTCGGTTTAGCGAGGTTAGACTGTATATCTATCTTTCAATAATCTCGAACCCCTATTGGGGACTTAGAGATGAGCGCGTCTAACTGACAATATATAGAGGATCTTACATGAGTGATGATTTAATATGATATTTATTAAACGAGTTTTCTTATTTCATAAGAAACGAGGTTATGCCGAGTTTCTTGTGAAATCAGTTGACGAGTTCAATACATATCATATTAAATCAACACAATTGTTAGATAATATGTATTGCATAAGTACTTAATCCTAATTTTAAGCTGGCTAATTACCTACTATGTTTTCAGTGACGGGCTCATTCGCATATGTATTACACTAACAATGTATTTTGACTTTTATTACACTGTGTTATTAAACTGTGAAAGGCAGTTTTCTGCAATAAAACATAGGCACAGCATCATGATTATCTACTGATTATGTAATGTATTTCATGTAGCGAACTACATTGCATAGTTATTACAAGTTTCAACACACCGTGGTGTTTCACTGCGAATGTGGTTGTATGAGTGAGCCACCCCCAATCGTGTGTATATCTGCCGTATGGCTGCAGACAGTCGTATGGAACGCCAAGCCTACATACACTCAAAGCATTAATGCTAGCTCTAAATAATTAGAGCTTGTATTACATATTTAAAGCTAGCTCCAAATGATTTAGAGAACTCTTCAAATGATTTGGAGTTAGCTCTAAATATTTAATGCTAGCTCTAATTATTGACAGCTAGCAATAATTATTTGAGTTTGTAATAGATTCGGCGTTGGAGGAACGCCACATCTACATAAACTCAAATAATAAATACTAGCTTTAAATATTTAATGCTATCTCTCATTATTTATAGCTAGCATTAATTATATGAGTTTATGTAGATTTGGCGTTCCCTACAGTCGGGCACTGCGCGGGTTTACACTGTATACTATGGCAACTTGTTGAGTGGCGTCCCGCGGAGAGGCGGCTTATTTAGTGCAGTCGTGATTACTTTCCCAGACCCAACAATCGTAAAGTGAGGTAATTCTCACACTCGTCGGCAAACCGTACATACTCGCCGCTATGCCCAGCTCAGCGACTTTCAAACGCAGTTGTATCTTTCACAGTGAGCTTCGCTAAAACAAATCCGAATGTTCTGTCTGTCTCTCAAGGCGACTTACAACAAGTATATGACGTATGTGACACTATTGCACAGTCCGTCACACTAATGCATAAGTGCAATACAACCTCATGGTGTATTTTTTATGTTGTCGTGTTCGCATTGATCATATATCTCTTAACCTTGCCTTCTAATTATAGCCACAGGCTGGAGTAGACTGACAGCTGATCAGGATATACACTAATCACAACGCTTTATTTATTACACACACTACTGTCGCTATTCGGTATTGCACATGCCGTCATCCGTCCAAGAATACTTCAATGAACATAGTTTTCACTAAACTTCTTACGACTAAAATGTTCGTAAGTGCAAACTTATGATAGTCTGTAAATGTCACCTTAACAATGTTTTCTTGTAAACAATTATTGGATTTACATTTATTGAGCATAGGCTGCATATGCAGCCTATGCTCAATAAATGTAAATCCATAAATTGAAATTTCAAGAAGATCCTAAATTTGCACTTACGAACATCTTAGTCTTACGAAGTTTAGTGAAACGGGCCCCTGATACGGATTGACCGTGCCACCGTGTATCAGCATCAAATCCTTATGTACACATCATGTTGGTCTGGTAGAGACCTATGGGCATTTGTAAATAATAGATCGTTATAATACTGCATCTTCCAAAACATGGTATAACCATTTACTTTGTAGCAATGCGTATTCTTTCAAGACTGCATACAGAACGGAATATACGCTGGACACTGTGTGTACGGTAGACCGCCCTGGGACTATTGTAGTCGCGTTGATATATCATATTTTTGGGACGCATTTGTAAAGTATGTTAAACTCCCTTATTTAGTATTATTCATACTGACGAAGTAGGGTCTATGTTATCTGCGATCAGTGTGGACCATGATCAGCCTGCGCATCCGCGCAGTCTGATCATGGTCTACACTTTTCGCCATTCATCCGTCGTACTTTAACACATAATATAGCTCCTTGTTAGACGACACGGATGTGCAAGACGTCCAGGAGGCCGTTTCACTACGTTCATTGATGCAGCCTATGTTCAATAAATGTAAATACATCAAGTGGAATTTGCAGATTATCTTAAATTTGCACCTTCGAACATTTTAGTCGTACGAAGTTTAGTGAAGCGGTCCTCATGAGCTGCGTTGACCTTAACTATCATAAGTCCCATTTATTCAGCCACATAAACATGTCCAGCTAAAACCAGGGGCCCGTTTCACTAAATTTCGTACGACAAAGATGTTCGTATGAAGATTGATAGGAATTTACTTAACCTCTTAATGTGATTAACTAATGTTTCCATTTTCGTTCTGCATGTAAAGGTCGTTAAATGTGAACAAATCCACCAAATATTTCCCCAAATCGGGTACTAATGCCAACATTAATGTAAATTCTAGTTTGGCACTTACGAATTTCTTAATCGTACGAAGTTTAGTGAAACGGCCTCCAAAGTTGTCGGAAAATAGGCTCGAGCGAACTACATAGTTTAGAGATATACCCGAAACCCAGATGGCAGTAGGAAATCGCCTACAGTGGGGTCAGCGTGTAAGTGCACACACGAACGAACACGACAGGTTGGTTCCAACCTGTCGTGTTCGTTCGTGTGTGCACTTACACGCTGACCCCACTGTACGTTTCGCTTGGAACTTGGCGTGTTTCTAAATAGGTCTCATCGTAGACGTTTCTTGAATGTTTATATAAACGTTTACCGTATTCCTGGCATGAGTTCTGCCGACGTGGATTAGTACGGAGCCCCGCAGGGGACATGGACTTTTTTTTATTAATTCGTTCCCACGATATAACAATTCGTTCCCTCAATTTAACAATTCGTTCCCACGATATAACAATTCGTTCCCACGAAATGACAATTCGTTCCCTCAGTTTACAAATTCGTTCCCACAAATTAACAATTCATTCCCACGAGATAACAATTCGTTCCCACGAATCAACAATTCGTTCCCGTGGGAACGAATTGTTATTTCGTGGGAACGAATTATTAAATTGAGGGAATGAATTGTTATCGTGGGAACGAATTGAATTGTTAATTCGTGGGAACGAATTGTTAAATTGAGGAATGAATTGTTATTTCGTGGGAACGAATTACCAAAAAAAGAATTATACGTCCCCTGCGGGGATCCGTAGAGTAGACAACGATCTGGGTTGTGTGATTTAGTCTATGAGCCAGAATTAGAAAGCAAATAATACATGTATGTCTATCTTATTCTAGCAGACTAAATACTGTTTTAATTTACTCTGCAATCGTCCTGTTCGTGCGGGCAGAAACCACCCATGGTTTAGCATAGGCCAGTGCATTTAACTTACACAATAAACAGGATACGGTGTGTGATTTGACAAATGAGTAAAACACACCATCGATAGTTGAATATACTGGAATTTTAAGAATGTAATAGCTGTTGTAGCACCTATTGTCATTAAAATTACACCCACACTGCTCTGGATCTAAACTCATTAACATATAGTTTATAACTAGCATTGCGAAAGATAAAAGCATGTAGCATTCATTATCATTTATCCCGTCAACACAGTGCGTATGTGCCGTGAAACACGGTGCCGTGAAACATTTTTGATATCCAGTCAATACAATTTTTGCATTTAACAGCCATTTGTAGGTGTTGACGGGATAAATAGAATAGTAGGTTAGTGCCGTGAATGGGAAAACATATCTGGCGCGGCACGGAAACGGGATGTGCTCGGCAGAGCCTCGCCCATTCCGTTTCCTGAGCCTTGCCAGATATTTTTTCCCATTCACGGCACTAACCTACTATATTCTCTATATGACCACCTTGTTAATGGCTCAAACATTCAGCGGTAGGATTTGAGGCTACCTCACGTGACAAACATGTTCAGATTATTTTGGGAAAACATAACTAAATGTATGCTTGGGAAAGACATTAACATGCTTGTGAGGTAGATTAGTTTATACCCTAGCCAGGTTCTACAAGTAAACAGTGACTGTGACCTACACACATCTGGATTATTTTCCGGACACCTCACATGAACATACGATTCATGTATTGTGGTGAAACAATCTGTACATTTACAGTGCAACCTCTCTACAACAGCCACCCAGGGGAAAACACACAATTGGTTGTTGTAGAGAGGTGGCTGTTGTAGGGCGGTTACATCTACAGGCAATTGTCCATTTGGGATATAAACTACCGGTTGTTACAGAGAGGGTTATATAGAGGTGGCCATTCCGGGAGGTTTGACTGTAGTCTTCGGGTATAATACTACAATCAAGGTGTACTAACAACAACAAATATTGACACTTCCAGAATCCATCCGATTCAAAGTACGTATTCTTTTAGAGTGTCCTTATTACTAAACGCGTCTTGTTAAGCTGCATTTGGTGGTCTTTGTATGTTCGCCCAAACTTCTGTCGTTATTGCGAAGAATCGATTTCCGTGTCGGTAGACACGGAAATCGATTCTTCGCAAAAACGACATAAGTCTGTGCAGAACTCCATGGACCACGAAATGCAGCTCATGAAGACGCGTTTGCTGCGCCATATTTCATAAAAATCCGTTACATATTAAGGAAAATATCAAATAATACTTACTTTGGAGTGGGCGACGTTGTTGTTGTTGTAACCACGTGACCATGCACCTTGACAATACCAACGGGAAAAGGTCCGAGACAATTGTTGATGTAATGCTCTTGTCATAATTCTCTAAATACTGCGTAAATTGATGGCAGACTATGTCCCAATGCGAGTACAGTGGAACCTCTTTAAACCGAAAACCAAGATAATGTCTGTGATCTTAATTGTAATGGGTTTCATTGTCATTTATCTCAAATAATAATGTATATTCATGATTGCAAAGCATCCAAATACGTATCGGAATGCTAAAATGCCTGATTTACAGTGGAACATCTCTAAACCGGACACCCTGGGGACCTCCCAGGGTGTCCGGTTTAGACAGGTCCCCAGGGTGTCCGGTTTAGAGAGGTTCCAATGTGAAATGTGTTCATGAACCGACATAGACAGCAGGTGGAAACACGGGTCTGAAAACCGCAGGTATTCCCATACTACGCTACATAAAAACAAGAAATTGTATTTTGATGAAGACGTACTGAATAGATAATACAAGAGTGCGCCGTGATGTTAACTACCGTCTTGGAGGAATGGTGGTTGTTGTCGGCACGTACAACCAACCGGAAAACATACATGCTACATATGTGGATGTGACTGAGAAATGGGGCTTATGGGTTTTGTGATGAGTGTAGCCACCTATCAAACAGCACACTCATGTACAAGGTGCATGATCACGTGGTTGCAACAACAACAACAACAACATCGCCCTCTCCAAAGTAAGTATTATTTGATATTTTCCTTAATATGCAACGGATTTCGATGACATATGGCGCAGCAAACGCGTCTTCATGATCTGCATTTGGTGGTCCATGGAGTTCGGCACAGACTTATGTCGTTTTTGCGAAGAATCGATTTCCGTGTCGGTAGACACGGAAATCGATTCTTCGCAAAAACGACAGAAGTTTGGGCGTAAATACAGAGACCACCAAATGCAGCTTAACAAGACGCGTTTGATGTGCCATATTTCATCAAAATCCGTTACGCTATAAGGACACTATAAAAGAATACGTACTTTGAATCAGATGGATTCTGGAAGTTTCAGTACGTGTTGTTGTTAGTACCACGTGATCGTACACCTTGATGTAGCCTGATATCGATATATATTGCTTGTTAGAAGCATGATGGGTGTTCCATAGATGGAGTGGCGAACAGTGAAGATCCTGATCAGACTGTGCGGATGCATCCGCAGTCTGATCTGGATCTACACTGGTCGCATGACCCAAAAGCCCCATTTCTCCAATCACGATCACGTATAAGACACGTCATGTGTTCTTGTACCTTCGGACATCTGCGTAATTTCATGAAATACGTTTACAAAATTTACAATATTTTCCATGGCGTCAAAAGTTGACAAAATTTTCAGAGTATGGTATAATCATGTTGTTAACCCTTAGAACGCGGGAAACGTAAATTGTCGTCTGCTGTCGATTTATGTTATGTCTTTTTTCTCCATAAAAACATGGATTGACAACACTTTATAATTATTTCCATTGGAAATGATTCTAAAGTGTTGTCAAAACGTTTTTGATGAGAAAAAATGTAAAATAAAAATAAACAACAGACGACAAATTTTAATTCAGCATTATAAGGGTTAATGACAGTAAGTATACTACTTCACTGAGAATGGCGAACAGCGGATGCGGATGCGGATGCGCAGGCTGATATGGAACTACGCTGTTCGTAAGCTTCTTAACGTATGTAATCTCAACCAGCGGCCAATGTAACGAGAAAATGGATCCTATGACATACATGACCGTGACTGGAGAATAGGGTTGATGATAGTTGTGTTTAGTCTAGTCCCTAACCCGCTAATAGTATTACAGGTGCATGTCGACGCAGTAGGCACAAAATGTTCTTTATAGGAATTAAATAAGTGTATAATTATGTCACTATTCCACCAGTTCTAGAAATTACGAGTGCCCGCTATACAAATATAATACATTTATTAATTATCAATTTACTGTTAGCGACGCACCGCGTCGGCCAAAAAAAAGGCGAAATGTCTGAGGGACAGGCAGTACAGAGAGAGAGAGAGTGGTTAATATTGGCGACCAGATCACCAAATGGAAAGAGTTACGTGGAGATTTAGATTTGGACTCGAACATAGATTGTTATTCTCATCTTCCGATAATTCACTGCGCATGTCAAAGATGTGATATGATTGACCGTGTCACGTGACGCGTATTGGTAAAAATAGCACGAGGTCGGAAAATACCCTTTCTGGTCGCGGCATATAAAATGCGATTTAACACCAATTAACACGCGCCTAATTAAAAATAACTCGTTAGTGGGTAGACAAATGGCTCATATAAGGCATGATAGAAAATGAAAAGTAGTAGTACAGTGTAACCTGCTGCGTGGGCATGTACCTTTAATACTAACAATATGACATGTAGTGAGGAAGTAGTATATTATCATAATAATGGTATAATAATGTTGTTAACCCTTAGAACGCGGGAAACGTAAATTGTCGTCTGCTGTCGATTTATGTTTTGTCTTTTTTTTTCTCAATAAAAACATGAATTGACACTTTAGCAACACTTTAGAATCATTTCCATTGGAAATACACAGTGCTGTCGATATATACCTGTATTACCATACATACTGTATCAAATCAAATGACATGTAAGCAGTTATTCGAGTGTATCGTCACTGGTGTCTACTCACCTAATATGCGAGTAGATATGGATTCACATATTGGTAATGTGTACACTAACAATAAACTGTGAATCACATTGAAAAGTTTACACATTGAAATTTATGTTGAAATTGATGGGAGAAATGTTCAGATATCTCACCTTGTATAGTTTGCTGGCATTATATTTATAACACGTCGTTGTCATATCTGTCTCGATGATGCATTGCACCAAATTTTATTAGTGTTGCTGTCAAATTATTTGCTGTATGTGTCAAACGCTCGAAATGGTGACACTTTACGATGGCTTGTACATAGAAAGATGGCGGAGATTGTCACTAATGGTACACTGGACCTCTTACATAGTTCAGATGCTTCACGGCCCCGGAATATTTTTTTTTATAACACCGGGATCCCTTACATATTTTGATTGCTTCAATTTTGGCTCAATTTAAGAAGCTTATTACTGAAAAGTGGCATCTTCCAATACGTGTGGCGTCGCGTAACTGTGTTTTGTTCTTAAGGCATTTGAATAATATAATACAATGTCTGCTCATTCATGCACTGAAAATCGGACCTCATTTATATACTGTGAAACCTCTCTAAACCGGACACCCTGGGAGGTCCCCAGGGTGGCCGGCTTAGAGAGGTTTCACTGTAAATCAGGCATTTGATCATTCTGAGCCATAGCTGTGTGATATGCGATCACGAACAGTCATTATCACCTGAGATAAATTACCAAGCAACTCATAAAAATAAGATCATATTCTTATATGATTCTTTAGAGAGATTCCACTGTAAACAAATATCCTGCTGGCTCGAAAAGGGGGTTTCGTACGAACCCATCGAACCTCCCCTAGCGATGCCCTCGATGCTATTCCATTTAATACATGAAATGCAGTCACACACTACAGGGGGCCGTTACACTAAACTTCTTACGACTAAAATGTTCGTAAGCGCAAATTTAGAATCGTCTGCAAATTTCAATTGATGGATTTACATTTATTGAGCATAGGCTGCATATGCAGCCTATGCTCAATAAATGTATATCCAACAATTATTTACAAGAAAACATTGTTATGTGAAATTTACAGACTATCATAATTTTGCACTTAAGAACATTTTAGTCGTAGGAAGTTTAGTGAAACGGCCCCCAGGTGCGTCCAGAATTTACGATGTCTTACAATCTTACGGCGCGTCACTCAAATGTGTGCCTGACGTTTACGGTTATACCTTGCATGCCTAAACAATAAGTATAAAGGTTATATAAACCCAGTATCTGACAAACACTGCCTAATGGTATTTTCTGTCTGTGTCATTTGTGACACAAAGACATTTCACGTCTGAAATGACTTCCAAAAGAAAATATGATAACATTTACAGAAAATAAATGTCATGCAACGTTTGACGTTATTATTCAGTGAAACCTCTGTAAACCGGACACCCTGGGAGGTCCCCAGGGTGTCCGTTTTACAGAAGTTTCACAGTCATGCATTTGATAATTCTGAGCCATAGCTGTGTGCTATGCGATCATGAACAGACATTATCCCTGAGATAGATGACCAAGAAACACATAAGATCACAGATGATTTTTCTTCGGTTTACAGAGGCTCCAATGTACAGCAGGATTGCGTGTAGTGGTGTAGTCGACATATGTATACTGGAGGGCACAGGTTGAAGTAACGGACCGAGGTCTATAAATACATTAAATATGCCTAAAAACATCAATAAACGAGCGAATAAAAAACAAATGTTTAGCTTAATTTCTTTTCGTTTATTGATGTTTTATGCATATTTAATGTATTTATAGACCTCGGTCCGTTACTACAGCCTGTGCTGGAGGGTGGAGGGCGGGGACGTGCGGAATTTGGAGGATCTGAATTATGAGACTGTGGAATTTGAATTACCGCAAAGAATAACAAGATGACAATGCATTTAGCACGTCACGGTCTCTGGGGTCGATTTCACGAACATTGCAAAGTATACTTTTCTAGCAAAGTATACTTTGAGGGAGCAATCATTTATTTTTCCTGAAATGCATTATTTCATATAGAACTAACCACTGCATATATTTGATAATTAAAAGTATGCAGAATTATTATACTGAATTTATTACATTATCACAGCCAAAATGGCTGTGATAATGTAATAAATTCAGTATAATAAAAATTAATAAATTTATCCTAAAATTGAAAATTTCTCCCTCAAAGTATACTTTACTAGATAAGTATACTTTGCAATGTTGATGAAATAGGCAACTGGGGTCAATCGCTGCGTTGTGCAACTTCTCAGCTATAATCTCAGCTATACGGATTACTTTTACTATTTCATCTGTGGATAAAATACATCCGTATAGCTGAGCTTATCTAAGTTGTTCGTCAGGTCGCCAGTACGGGGACAGGATTCCATACGAGACATGTGAGTTTGTACACACCGAAAATATGCGATTTTTCCGCATATGACGTCGATGAAAATTGCTATGAAAAGTTCATCAACTTTTGACGTCATTTACGGAAAATATCTTAAATGTTTGTATATATTTTTCCTGAGACATCCCACATGTTTTTAGGTACAAAATCACATGGCGTGTCTCAAATGTGGTTGTGACTGGATAAATGGGGCTTGTGTGATGTGTGACCAGTGTCTCCTGATCAAATAGCACACTCATGTAGCCTGATAAAGCTATATTTCCTGTCACGTGCATGACGGGAGTTTCAATGATGGAATGGGGAACATGGTAGATCTGATCAGACTGTGTAGATTCACAGCCTGATCTGGGGCTACAATGGTTGCAATAGTAATAAGAGCAAACGGACAGGGCTACAGGTTGTAACTAATGTTGTTAAAACTTGTTGCCCAACCCGTTTAGTATTATTAATTGTAAATTGTGTATCTTGAATCTGCTACATACATGTACAGGCTAAATAGAACAATAACATATATTTAACCCTCACTAAGCGGAAGACGAAACGTGTCGTATGCTGTGTTTCATGTTTGCCTTAATTCTTAACAAACAACCTGTTTTGGCAGCACATGAGAATCGTCTCCAGTGGAGACGATTCTCATGAGCTGCCAAAACAGGTTTTTATCGAGAAATATTGTAAATAAAACATTTCCAGCAGACGACAAAATTTAATTCCGCGTAGTTAGGGTTAAGTCAATGGTTGCATAACCCATAAGCTCAATGTCTCCAATCACAGCCATATATTTAATAACCCTTAAAATGCGGGAATCGACAACTGTCGTCTGATGTTGTTTCATATTTTGTCTTCTTCCTCCATAAAAATATGGTTTGACAGCACTTAGGAATCATTTCCATTGGAAATGATTCTAAACTGCTGCCAAACCATGTTTTTGTTGAGAAACATGGAAAATACAAAATAATCAGCAGACGACAAAAATTAATTCAGCATTGTAATGGTTAACTGTTCGTTTTGTTACCAACAACCAAGTAGATCCTAACCTAACTGTGTTACTACGCTCTTAATCCACAAGTAATGTTGTCATATGGTCTCCATTTCATGACGGAGAGCAATATAACACCATAATTATATGTAAACATTCCGGATACACATTAGCAGAATTTGTGCAGAAATTTAAACACACTATTTACAGTTGCCCAGTTACGAAAAAGTACCGGTTATCAAATGAGACACGCCATGTGATTTTGTACCTTCGTACATGTAAATTTGTAAACGTATTTCATGAAATTACATATCTGAAGGTACAAAATCACATGGCATGTCTCAAATGTATCATGAAATTCTCTCAGGAATCAAATGAAATCTCACAATTGTCAGCTTCCAACTCGTTCCCGTTACTTCTGTAAACGTATTTCATGAAATTACATATCTGAAGGTACAAAATCACATGGCATGTCTCAAATGTATCATGTAAATTCTCACAATTGTCAGCTTCCAACTCGTTCCCGTTACTTCCCGGTACTCGCCGTAAACCAGGGGGCCGTTTCACTAAACTTCGTACGACTAAAATGTTTGTAAGTGCACAATTATGATAGTCTGTAAAATTCACTTTAACAATGTTTTCTTGTAAACAAGTGTTGGATTTACATTTATTGAGCATAGGCTGCATATGCAGCCTTTGCTCAATAAATGTAAATCTATCAATTTAAATTTCAAGGCGATTCTAAATTTGCACTTACGAACATTTTAGTCGCAAGAAGCTTAGTGAAACAGGCCCCCGATCTCGACACGCCATGTTGTGAAGAAACATTATATACATATACTGGGCATTCATATGCCTGCTTTTTCGAACATATGATTCGAGATTAAAGGTACATGCCCACTCAGTAGGCAATATATGTTCTTTACATCAGAGACATCATCTGAGACAGTTTCTGGAAAACTAAACATTCATTCACCATTACCCCACGTATTGATTGGCATTATTATGCATTTTATAACAGACGTAACTTTCCACACTGATATCAGGGGCGATAACCGTGTTTCCTTAAAATGTTAACGGACATTACTATGTATACTCCCAGGGTGTCCGGTGTCACGTAACTCGCAGTCTAATAGACAACATAATTTATCGAGTAAACTGCGTTCTTTACCAACAGGTTTTCTACAACCAAATACGTATTATAATCACGGTGTATGATCACGTGGTACTAAAAACAACAACAACAAGTACCGATTCAAAGTACGTATTCTTGTATAGTGTCCTTATTATGTAACGGATTTTGATGTAATATGGCGCATCAAACGCGTCTGGTTAAGCTGCATTTGGTGGTCTCTTGACTTTCGCCCACACTTCTGTCGTTTGTGCGAATAATCGACTTCCGTGTCTCCGACACGGAAATCGATTCTTCGCAAAAACGACATAAGTCTGTGCCAAACTCCCTAGACCACGAAATGCAGCTCATGAAGACGCATTTGCTGCGCCATATTACTTTGGAGTGACGTTGTTGTTGTTGTTGTAACCACGTGATCATGCATCTTGATAATGGGTACATGCGCATATACTTGCAGGTTTTTCTTTCTGGTGGAGCATGAGATTGGGCGACTAGAGATCACAATATCTCCGTGTGCCTCCGCAGTCCGCTGGCAGGTCACCGTGCGACAGGAACATTCCAGACAGCCCAGCTATGGTACGTATGAACATCACAGACAGCCCAGCTATGGTACGTATGAACATTCCAGACAGCCCAGCTATGGTACGTATGAACATTCCAGACAGCCCAGCTATGGTACGTATGAACATTCCAGACAGCCCAGCTATGGTACGTATGACCATCACAGACAGCACAACTATGGTACGTATGAAAATTGCAGACAGCACAACTATGGTACGTATGAACATCACAGACAGCACAACTATGGTACGTATGAACATCACAGACAGCACAACTATGGTACGTATGAACATCACAGACAGCACAACTATGGTACGTATGAACATTGCAGACAGCACAACTATGGTACGTATGAACATTGCAGACAGCACAACTATGGTACGTATGACCATCACAGACAGCACAACTATGGTACGTATGAACATTCCAGACAGCCCAGCTATGGTACGTATGAACATTCCAGACAGCCCAGCTATGGTACGTATGACCATCACAGACAGCACAACTATGGTACGTATGAAAATTGCAGACAGCACAACTATGGTACGTATGAACATCACAGACAGCACAACTATGGTACGTATGAACATCACAGACAGCACAACTATGGTACGTATGAACATCACAGACAGCACAACTATGGTACGTATGAACATTGCAGACAGCACAACTATGGTACGTATGAACATTGCAGACAGCACAACTATGGTACGTATGACCATCACAGACAGCACAACTATGGTACGTATGAACATTGCAGACAGCACAACTATGGTACGTATGACCATCACAGACAGTACAACTATGGTACGTATGAACATTGCAGACAGCACAACTATGGTACGTATGAACACCACAGACAGCACAACTATGGTACGTATGAACATCACAGACAGCACAACTATGGTACGTATGAACATCACAGACAGCACAACTATGGTACGTATGAACATCACAGACAGCACAACTATGGTACGTATGAACATTGCAGACAGCACAACTATGGTACGTATGAACATCACAGACAGCACAACTATGGTACGTATGAACATTGCAGACAGCACAACTATGGTACGTATGAATATTGCAGACAGCACAACAATGTACGATGAACATTGCAGACAGCACAATACTATGGTACGTAATGAACATGCACGACAGCACAAAATAGGGGGGGGGTAGTATGAACTCACAGCAAGCACAACTATGGTTCGTTTACATTGCAGACAGGCACAACTATGGTAGTATGAACATCACAGACAGCCCAACCTATAGTTATTGAACATTGCAGACAGCACAACTATGGTACGTATGAACATTGCAGACAGCACAACTATGGTACGTATGAACATTGCAGACAGCACAACTATGGTACGTATGAACATTTCAAACAACCCTATGAAAAAAAAAAAAAAAAAAAAAAAAAAAAAAAAAAAAAAAAAAAAAAAAAAAAAAAAAAAAAAAAAAAAAACTATGGAACATACGTAGGTACGTATGGGACTATTACAGCACAACTATGGTACTATGAACATTTCAAACAACCCTGCTATGGTACGTCTGGATATTCCAGCAGGTAGCCCAGCTTATGGTACGTATCGACATTTCAGACGGTCCAGCTATGGTACATATGAACATTCCAGATAGTCCAGCTATGGTACGTGTGTACATTCCAGACAGTCCAGCTATTGCACGTATGAAATATTCAAGACGGCCCAGCTATGGTACATATGAACATTCCAGATAGCCCATCTATTGTACGTGTGAATATTCCAAACGGCGGGACCCTCCGCACGGGTGGCGATATGAATACTTACTGTGGTTGGCGATAGTTCTGCCTATGCCTACCTTCCTCCTCCCCCCCCCCCCACCCACCCACCCCACCCTATATGCTAGGCACGCTTTCCCTGCTCTAATGGAACAGAGATGATAAAAGGAACATTTGATGTCGTGTTCACCTGTCCGTCCTTCTACCATATATGTCACTAGAAAATAACTCGAAATGCTGTAGCTATGAACAGTCTGCAACATTCACAACTAATTGTACAATGTGCTATTTATGCAGTGTGGTGTTGTCGTTTTCTGTTTGTCTTACATATTTATGTATACTAGTAACTCTTTGCATGATGGAGGTGAAAATAGCAGCAAACAACTTAAGAGTATTTTGTTGTTATTTGTCTATGTAATTAATGTGTCTTGTAATTTCATTAGAATTGCGTCCTCCGGCACTCAATTCTAATGAAATCACAAGACATAGTCATGATAAGTACACGGAGAAATAAATGAAAATATAATTAATTGCCTTCTGCTATTTTGAACTATTTATAGACTACATATTTCCCAGCATCCAAAGAGTTGATACATCGTATTTTATTTCAGGATTCGATCCGGCACTTGAGCGGGTTATTGGTATCCAGTCACTCGTTAACACGAAGGATGTGTTGTTCACGTTTTCCGGTGAAATAGCGGAGACGTTGCGGCTCGACAGGCCAACAAAGGGCATTTACTGTGTGGATGTCACGTCCACGCGGTCGGACAGTTATGTGAAAATATTCGCCACGACGTCACCGAGCCTGGACAGTTACCCGGAGTTGCCCTTGGACAACAACATCAGTAACCTAGGTGTTTCTAAGCGCAGCATCGTTGTCGCATGGAAAGCCAGTCCAGATGAACGCCACTTCGGCAATGATATCGAATACTGTGTCGCCGTCAACAGGAAACGCAACTACAAAACGTTGTGTTCTCTTCTGGCGCACGTCGAGGGAGACGCTAAGCCGACATTGCCGCCCGACAGTGGGTTTGGGTTTAAATCGGATTCGTACAAAAAGAGATATATTAAGCAAAAGTCCAAGCCTATAAAAGCCGAAAGGCGCGGTTCAATTCAATTCGAATGCATCGGTCGGGAAACGCGGTTCGTATATAACAGAGTGAAAAGTGGTAAACGCTACTATATCGACGTATATGTGAGAAACAAACGGACGAAAAGATCGAGTAGATATAAGGGCATCACTGTTCAAACTGCTAGAAAAAGAAAAATATCCATATTAAAAGATGGCAAATATAAAACGGTCGTTTTCAGAAAGAGAAAACAAGTGCGGGCATATATTTTTAAAGTAAAGAAAGCGGCGAAAATACTAAACCTTGCCGTATACTCATGTTCTGGATATATGTATGTTGAATTTAAAAATAAAAATACTACATTTCACAAATCCAAAGTGAAAGGACTACAGACAGTGGCAATACACAACGTTCCCAAAGGCACGTATATCTTAAAACTCTCCAAATCTGTCCGGCGACGACAGAGAGTGTACGTGGTCGCCTCGACAAAGACCCGGCGCTTCCGGACTCCCAGACTGCCGGAGGACACGTCCGTGAAGGTGTTCGACTACCTAACCAGCTGCAATAGTATTACAGTCGCGTGGATGGGCACTGATGCGAAACAGCAATACTGCCTGTATAAAACGGAGGTACAGAAATCTGCGAAAGCGACGTTTTATAGAAAGTTGAACCAATGTGGCGCAACTAACAGGAGAAAGGGGGCGCAGAAAATACTGTGTAAAAAGTTTAAGCACGGCACTAAGGAGCAGGCCGTGCTGGCTGTGACGGTTACCGGTCTGCGGCCTGGCTCCTCGTACATATTCGACGTGTTTGTCAACAAAGGTGACCTAATCTCAGTCCCATACAGCAGCGTACGGACGGACACTAAGGATTCATGCGTGTTGCCCACATAGCTGTAATTAAACGTCATGTAGGCTGTGACTGGAGAAATGCGATGTATGGGATTTGTGACCAGGGTGCAGCCTGATAACGATCTATATGTCTCACTACAATCATAACTGGTGTTTGATTGATGGAATAGCGAACGGTGCATGCCCTGATCAGACTGCGCGGATGCGCAGGCTGATCTGGGGCTACACTGGTCGCAAATTCACAAGCCCCATTACCCCAGTCACAACCAGGTATAAGTATATAAGAGTATCGCCCAGTGTTGTGCCAACACAAGATTCTAAACTCGTGGCAAACGTCCCTGCACAAATGCTATGTTGCATCCACGAGTGATAGCCGCGCCAAGAATACGATATAGTGACCATGTACCGGGATCGCACCTATTACGAACTGTATATAAACAGCAAGTCGAGTGGTTACATCACGTGGTTACAACAACAACAACAATTACTGAAATTTCCAGAAGCGCCTCCGATTCAAAGTATATATTATTTGATATTGTCCTTATTATGTAACGGATGTTGATGAAATATGGCGCGCATCAAACGCGTCTTGTTAAGCTCATTTGATGGTCTCGGTACTTTGGCCCAAACTTTTGTTGTTTTTGCGAGGAATTGATTTACGTGTTTACTGATACGGAAATAGATTCTTCGCAAAACGACAGAAGTATGTGCCGAACTCCCGGGGGACTACCAAATGCAGCTCATGAAGACGCGTTTACTGCGCCATATTTCATCAAAATCAGTTGTATGTAATATCAAATAATACTTTCTTTGGAGTGGGTGCGCTTTCAAAGCTTTCAGCCATTGTTGTTGCTGTTTTAACCACGTGATCATGCACCTTGTAAACAGGTACCGCAGAAATTCTGACCATGGATACGACGTGTGTTATGAATCAATTTGGGTTATCCAAGGGAGATAACACGGACACGAGTTCCATGTGTTACACTACGAGTTACCTTCCCTGATACACACAGTGAAGTACTGTAGAGAGCTGAGTTCATACAGCTGGCATGTTTCACTATTGTCAACAATTACAACAGATAGAATACAAGACCGCCTCCGCTAATCTTGTCAATATGTGTCAATGTCTTTATTAAAAAATACTTGAATACTGTGCTCGAAAGAAAGCAGCTTGATTGGCTGAGCCTGAGCTGTGTTGCAGCTCAGGCACAGCCAATCAAACTGCTTGATTGCGAGTTGATATTGCCACTAGATGCTGAGATACGTTGGCATGCTGGCAAGATTAACGCCGGCGGCCATGTAGCGGCGTATATATTGCATTTGTATGTAAATTATTGTATGGTCAGCAGGTGTCTGCCGTGATAAAATACCCGTATGTTGTGTCGGACCAGTATGCTCCTGGGGGCCGTTTCACTAAACTTCGTACGACAAAATGTTCGTAAGTGAAAAATTATGATAGTCAGTAAATTTCACATTAACAATGTTTTCTTGTAAGTAATTATTGGATTTACATTTATTGAGCATAGGCTGCATATGCAGCCTATGCTCAATAAATTGAAATTTACAGACGATCTTAAATTTGCACTTACGAACATTTTAGTCGTAAGTAGTTTAGTAAAAGAAACGGCCCCCTGTTGAGTTGGTTCACTGTGAGATTGAAGAACGTCAAGGTTTCCCTCACAAACTGAAGATAAATATTGACTGCCCTGGCTTAAAGGTCGTATGAATAGAAAAAATAAAGTTTAAAATATATTTTGTAAACTGGTAGATAATGACAATACAAACGACATGCAGAAAACCCCATGTAAAAATTATAATACGATCAAACGTTATGCAAGTTTTCATTGTTGTACATTTTATGCAAATTTATGCTAATTTTTTCCAACAAAATTTTGAAAATCCCAATAAAAAAAGTTTTAATTACATTTTTCATTTTAGTTCATCATAAATTATCAAGTTCATGTAATAAAATAATGAGAAAAAAATCACTTATACTTAATAGAAATATATATATACAAGACTAATTGTTCATTGATGACGTCATAGTAGAACTCGCATATTTCAGCTAATTAAAATGTTCAAACCTTTGTAACTTTTTAAATATTTGTTATTTTTAATGCGGTTTTCAGCATTTATTTCATATCAAATTGTATTATTTATAAAAATAAAAAATGTTGTTCAATTGACCTTTAACCCATTACATGCTGATACTATATGTTTCATACGAAAAAACAAATAATAAGTCTCTTAATTATGCACGGAAGTATATGTTGTTACCACTCATTTGAATAGAAATAAGAAGAATACCAGTCTTATTGCAAGGTGTTCCTACCCACATAGCGGTACTCAGTATGGGGTTACACTGGCCCGTAAGGCAATATCCCGTCTTTCTCATAGCACCATACATAGACGACTGGATGTTGCGCTACACTAAGACTTAGGAAACAAAGTGACCAGCACACCTTTGATAAGATGTATTGACGTGTGTTCCAACCTGTCGTGTTCGTTCGTGTGTGCACTTACACGCTGACCCCACTGTAAGTGTAAAAACAAAATGCAAGATTTGCAGATGTACAACGTATATGTAGTCCGTGTGTAACATTATACGGTGGGCAAATGTTCTTGGGTTTTTTTTTCAGAGGTTTCACAGGGTGACTAACCGCGGGAAATTGATCTTATAAATAACTTATTGAACTTGGACAATTGCGAGTAACCTCCCTTGAACTACTTCACCGGTGTCATAATTGGCGCAGTTTGTCGGTAAGCGTCACGTTGCTTAATTGTGGATGTGACTGGAGAAATGGGACTTATGGGTTTTGCGACCAGTGTAGATCCCGATCAGCCTGTGCATCCGCACGGTCTGATCAATATCTGCACTGTTCGCCATTCCATCAACAAAACACTTGTCATGGTTCCAACAAACAATACAGATGATTATCAGGCTACATGAGTGTACTATTTGATCAGCAGCTACACTGGTCAGAAATCCCATAAACCACATTTTGCGCCAATTCTAACGTCAAAGATGTTCATCGACTGGTCAACGTTATCATGCCAATTTCTGACCCTGTGCCAGCAGTCCAGGATAAAACACACTGTTGCGCGGTCGGTGCGTATGGAACGCCAAATATACATAGACTCAAATTAATACGAGCTCTAAATAATTAGAGATAGAATTAAATATTTAGAGCCGACTCAAATTCATTTGAATGGAGCCCTCTAAATCGTTTGGAACTTTGAATAGTTAATGCCAGCTCTAATTATTTATAGCTAGCAATACTTATTTGAGTTTCTGTAGATTCGGCGTTCCAGGAACGTCAAATCTACATACACTTAAATAATTAATACTAGCTCTAAATATATAATACTAACTCTAAATATTTAATGCTAGCTCCAATCATAATAATTATTTGAGGTTATGTAGATTTCACGTTTCATACGGGCGCTTTATTTCGTCAATATCAGTGGAATAATAAGACAATTGTGATAACAATAACACACATGTCGAGGCGAAATCACATGCTTTTGCTGTTCATATATCGAAAAGTTCGCGCCTATGCACATATACCAAGTCCCCCCTGTGTTAATGGGATGGCACCTTGAGATATTTGCAGGTGAAAATCACAATATAGAGAATAGTAGGTTAGTGCCGTGAATGGGAAAAAATATCCGGCAAGGCTCAAGAATTTCTTTATTTCTCATCAGAAGTATATGTTGTGACCACTCATTTGAACCGTCTCGCCGAGACGGTTCAAATGAGTGGTCACAACATATACTTTGGTTCAGAAATAAAGAAAATAGATAGAGAATAGTAGGTTAATGCCGTGAATGGGAAAAAAATATCTGGCAAGGCTCAGGAAACGGGATGGGCGAGGCTCTGCCGAGCACATCCCGTTTCCGTGCCGCGCCAGATATTGTTTTCCATTCACGGCACTAACCTACTATTCTATTTATCCCGTCAACACCTACAAATGGCTGTAAAATGCAAACATAGTATTGACTGGATATCAAAAATGTTTCACGGCAGCGTGTTTCATGGCACATACGCACTGTGTTGACGGGATAAAATGCTGTTCATCCATGCAGCCGAATTATCAGGCAATTATTATCAGGCAACGATATGTGCATTGACGGAATACATACTAACTGATAACACAGTTGTGTATTCTGAATTGACCAGCTACACATACGTGTAACAGCATATTCATAATTACTTTCCTGTCCTGACGTTCCATTGGTCGACCGACGTCACATGACCTTACCTAATCTTATCAATGTAATAACACAATGTAAACAACCCCGCGTTATTTTAAGGTAGTAGGTCATAGATAGATACATTCAGCTTCAAATGATAATTGCTTCATAAGAGTGATCATGTGATATATATGAATATAACATATGTGAATATTGTCTTGTTACTGTATAATATATGGTACATTGAGTTGCCATCTCCGCCATATTTGTATGTACAAGCCATCGTACAGTTTCACCACTTCGTGCGTTTGACACATACAGCAAGTAATATGACAGTAAACCAAATAAACGTTGGTGCAATACATAATAGACATATATGACAACGGAAAGCTATATATTATGCCAGCAAACTATACAAAAGACAAGATATCTGAGCATTTCTCCCATCAATCTCAAAATATATTTTTGTGTTAACTTTTCAATCTGATGCATAGCCTATGTTGGTGTACTTACAGTACACGTTGCCCATAGGTAAAACCATATTTACTAGCATAGTAGGTGAGTAGACACCAGATACAATACACTCAGGTAACTGCTGACATGCCGCTGAATTTGATAGCTAATAACAGAGTACAGTATTTGGTATATATGGTATGTGTTGTGTGGTTTGCCAGGTAAAAGTGATACAATGTGCGATTTTCTGTGTATGAAGCTATCTATAATGGTGGTTCATGTTGTTAAAAACACAGACACAAACCTGTCCAGAAAACAGACATATTTTACAGTTTGGTGTAATATAATGGATAGGAGTCCGTTCTCCTGGCTGTTCTAAGTGTGATTAGCTACATTATATCATAAGTTCTACTTCACGTTTTGAGTTCTTCGTCAAACGGCAGAACAGGTTAAGCTGGCTGGTGGCTGTAACAGAAAAAGATGTCCTTCTTGGCCACTACATGTGCCGTATAGGATACAGTAACGAGGCAGTATTCATATATATGTGATACATATATTCTATCACAGTTATGAAGCAATTATCTTTGAATCAAACGATGATCATGTGTAGAACGGGTCCTTAAACATGTTATTTTGTTATGATACGAGGTCGTGTCCGACCAAAGATAGAAGCATGGTTCATATATATATATATATATATAGTTATACCGATGAAGGCCGAAACACACCAAATGCCTGTGCTCCAGGCAATTCATTGGTTTCATAGATTGTATCAAATGAATACAATGTTATCAACACGAATCGTACTGACGAAATTCAATGTATACGATTCGTGTCTCCATCACGTATTGGCTCACGTCTTAGACAATTGTATAACGCCTATGTTGATATGGGAGCCATAGTTATGACATGAGGTCACAATATGTGCATTGACTTAATCGTTCTCACTGAAAGTACTGGTGAAAATTTCAATACGTATTTAGTTTTCGTTTTCTTTGCATGTATCCACTCTGGATTACTATGGACTCACCCTCGGATGTGTGACTGTCAGAAATGGGGCTTATGACATTTGGGGATAATCTAGATTTGGCGGCTGATCCTCCGCCGCTTCCCTGGATCCTGATAATGCGTACCGGTGTTTCGCTGACGGACTAGAGGATGTGAAGTCTGGCCTGGGTCTACATTGGTTGCATTGGCCATATGCATCATTTCTCCACAGTCACATATACTTGAAAAAGCCCACGTTGCCAATAATTTAGGAAATAATTGGAAATTCTGTCTGAGAAAATGGACCATACAACTTGTGCGCCAAATGTACGTCGTATGTCCTGATCCCCTTGCAATGTCACATTGTCCGATTAGCGTATACTATATTTGCTAAATAATGGTTTGGTCTTGGGCTGAAATATTCAACCTACCTACCCCTACCCAGAGTAGAACTTTATGAACTATAGTGTTGATTCCCATGCGTAACATGAACATGCAATACATTAAACAAATATTCAATGAACACCAGCATATTAATGTAAGTTTCCTATAAAATGTTCGTGTTAAAAGCAACCTTGCACTTTATTCTGCCTTATTATATTGCAAGGACTTAAACAATACCGGTGCAGTTCTCCAAAACCAAACTGGTCGCAAAATCCAAAAGAACTGTTATTACTGACAATAAAAACACATTATAACACACGCAGGTATTTGAGTTTAACCCATTGAACCCGAAAGCCCGCTATAGCGGGGTTTGCAAAAGGTGCATATCCAGATGAGCCGGCTCGTAACGAGCCATCTCATCAGGATCTGCACTTTTTGCAAGTAATGTTCATATCGTTAGAACAAAATCACCCCCTTTTCATAAATGGACTAATCTGAAAATCATTTTGTGACGATTGTATTAGCATATCACAACCCATTCCAGTTACTTAGTGTTGAAAGGGTTAAAGTTCAGTTATGATACCCATTCGGAATATCGGTTTCATATAAAGAGAAGACCGCAACATTCCAATTGCAATGTCGCAAAAAACTATGCCATAATTAGTGAGCATTATAATGTCTCAGTGTATCAATTCATGCTATTGTCTCGGAAATACAAAAGTTCAAACTGGGTAGCTTTATTATTCAAGGTGTATGATCACGTGGTACTAACAACAACAACAAGTACCGATTCAAAGTACGTATTATTTTATAGTGTCCTTATTACGTAACGGATTTTGATGAAATATGGCGCATCAAACGCGTCTTGTTAAGCTACATTTGGTGGTCTCTGTATTTTCGCCCAAACGTCTGTTTGTTTTTGCGAAGAATCGATTTCCGTGTCTCCGATTTCCGTGTCCGCAAAAACGACATAAGTCTGTGCCAAACTCCATAGACCACCAAATGCAGCTCATGAAGATGCGCTTGCTGTTCCATATTTCATCAAAATCCGTTGCATATTAAGAAAAATACCAAATAATACTTACTTTGGAGTGGGCGACATTGTTGTTTTTGTAACCACGTGATCATGCCCCTTGTTATTGCCCTTGTAGTAATAAAACACAAGCATGTCATGCTCCAAAAACTAAAATGCCTTACTTAATGAAATCAGGGTTTGATCAAAAAGTGTATAGCCGCTTCTACAATGTTTGTTCCGTGGCATTTTGTTTTGACCCACGTTTACGCTCAGTGCATTTCCTCGTTTTATACTCACCTCTACGGCAGCTCAAAAAGGACATGCGCAATTTGTTTCTATCTCGTTCCCACGACATAACATGTCGTTCCCGCGACATAATCATCCAATAGGATAGCTGATATTAGTCCACCATCTTGAATGACAATGGTGCTACCTTTTGATTGGCTGACTATGTCGTGGGAACGAAGATGCTATGTCGTGGGAACGAGATGCGCATATCCCTTTTGAGCTGCCGTAGAGGTGAATATAAAACGAGGAAGTGCACGGAGTTGCTATGTTGTGGTAACCAGAAGCTATGTCGTGGGAACGAAATGGAAACAGAATTGTGCATGTCCCTTTTAAGCTGCCGTACACCTCGCATGCTGAAGTGATCCTACAGCGGTTAATCGTTTCCGATGAAAACGCTGCGCATTGTCCGGGATCCTGTTTATGTCTGTGTATGCACATGTGACGTTTAAAGGACTAGAATTGTGTGGCCGCATACATAAAAAACATCACGAGTAACTTCTCTTAGAACAGCCTTAGAACAGTCAGTCTTCGGCGTTCGTCGGGTTGACGCCACGTTGCTTAGTTTAAACTAAGCAACTTAACATCAAACCGTTGTTCTAAGAAAAGGTATAGTCGCGATTTTTCAAGTTCGGTAACCTATGTATAAGACAAAGGTGTGTGATCACGTGGTTACGACAACAACAACAACAAGTACTGAAACTTTCAGAAGCCCTCCGATTCAAAATACGTATTTTTTATGTATAGGATTTTGATGCAATATGGCGCATCAAACGCGTCTTGTTAAGCTGCATTTGGTGGTCTCTGTACTTTGGCCCGAACCTCTGTCGTTTTTTGCGAAGAATCGGTTTCCGTGTTTACCGACACGGAAATCGATTCTTCGCAAAAACGACATAAGTCTGTGCCGAACTTCCGGGACCACCAAATGCAGTTCATGAAGACACGTTTGCTGTGCCATATTTCATCAAAGTCCGTTGCATATTAAGGAAAATATCAAATAATACTTACTTTGCAGTGGACGAGCTTTTGAGTTCACACTTTCAGCCATTGTTGTTGTTGTTGTAACCACGTGATCACGTGATTCCATTGCTTCAGTACGGTGTGAAATATCTGCTTGGGAGGTGTACACCCTGGTAATGTTAAATAATTATAAATTATCGAATGTGTCATACCAGCGTGTACCGGTTTGTATTGATGTACATATTTGTTTTAAATGACAATACATGGCCAGTTGATTAAACCTACACATCTCTATTATATGTTTCATATCATTGCATTGCCTCGACTCTGCGACAGAACGTGTACGTTTGTAGTTTGTCTTTTCACAGCTGTACAGTGGAACTTCGCTAAATCGGACACCATGGGAGGTCCCCATGGTGTCCGTTTTAGCGAGATTTCACTGTAAATCGGACATTTGATTGCTACAATTGTATGCTATGCGATCACGAACAGACATTATCACCGAAGATAAATGACCAAGATACCCAGCAAAATTATGATCACATATGTTTCTTGTTGTCCGGTTTAGACAGGTTCCACTGTGTTTACGTTTTCATGAAAAGGAACTTAAGCGGAAATTCATTTTGTAACTTACTTTTACAAAATATACGATGAATCGCATGTTTTTGTGTTTTTGTTTTCCATTTACGTCTAGACGCACTTTTATGTTACCTGTAAGAAATATTATTCCGTTGACTAATCACGAATATTTACACCTTCCATAAACTATAATGGAAATCCCCATTCGACGTATTGTATTTATATCTCAATGACGTCCCGTTTGTTTGGCGTCATTAAAATTGCCACGACGTTATCAATAATGGCACGCTGACAACGTCGCTGTTCCATACGATAAAATGATGTTAAACACGGTGATTATTAACTTTAAGGCCATATATGGCTATTAACATTTTTGAAACTATCCGAACAGGCAATGCAAATTACTTTGATAATATGGCAGTACAATTTAGGAGATAACTGTATTGAAATTTGTAATTTGGGGAGATACTCGGTGGATTTACGGTAGGAAACTTCGATTTACGGCGACGCCGCAGGCGGAGACGTAAATCGAAGTTTCCAACCGTAAATACACCGAGTATCTCCCCAAATTACAAATTTCAATACGGTTATCTCTATTCTAATGTACGACCAACATTTCTGACTCATTTTCCCGATTTCTGAACCAAATACCAACCAATATGGGCATACCCATTACAACCCTCACAATATTGGCCGATTTACACCTTGTCTGCAACCGTGACAACTGCCATAAACATAATACACGAAAACAAATAGTGCAAAATAAATACGTAAACTACTGGAGAATTGTGTTACGATTTACAAACTTTTATTTCATCTATATATTCTTTATCATCCACCAATGATTATTTTATATATGGTTCAACACTACCTTGAATATTAGAATAATTGTCCAATGACCTACATTGCTGGGAATTCCCATTCAAAGTTAGAAAAAATGGCCAACATCGCTGATGCTTGCTTGTCGAGCTCGACAGTTTACAGTTTTATAAGTGGATCACTTAATGATTGTCATAGTTATGGTTGTGTATATTCACAGTGAATTTTGGAAATTATATGGCGATGGATGTTGGTAAATGGCTGGGGTCGTAGGCGGTACAAGGACGTGATTTTCCACCCTTTGCTGGTGATTGTGGAAGTCCACTTCAGTACGACAGTAGCCAGTGTTGTCACAGGGCACCACATCAGGGGCGGATCTAGCATTTGAGGAACGGCAGGCTGTCCTATTTTCGAGCTCCACAGAGTGTGGCGAGTATGCTATCCGTAACTGCACTTTCATGTGTTTTACGGCATTTAAATTCAGACTCCAACTAGTGGTAAACTGTGATATATGTAAACAACTCCGTGGCTGAACGGGGGTGTTGCAACGCCGGACCACCCCTCCCCCTCTCTCTCTCTCTAGATCCGCCCCTGCACATGACCTTG
Source organism: Conchocele bisecta (assembly GCA_029237695.1). NCBI lineage: Eukaryota > Metazoa > Mollusca > Bivalvia > Lucinida > Thyasiridae > Conchocele > Conchocele bisecta. The sequence goes on from CM055267.1 coordinate 26,887,645, forward strand.
ATGCTGGACAGGTAACAGCTGTTGAGTGGATACAAAGTTGGGAGGGCTCTCGTCTTCTTGATTAGCTCCAGCATTTTTGGAGAATAGCCGAATACTCACGTTTCTGGTTGTCCGAACTATCTATTGCATGACATCACGGAATTTTCAGGGTGAAACGGCGCGTAGGAATACATCTAATTATGTAAAGTGATCACATGACATGTTACCTACGTGTAAATCGTGGATTTACTTGCAGGTAATTGATCGATCAGCCAATCAGATTTCGACAATTTCATAAAGGTGCATTAGAATAAGTAATAAAACCATAGGCTGTTGCATTTACTGTAGTAAGAAAAACATTGGTATGTTTAACGTTTGCGATGAGTCCTTTGCAAGTGGCCTATATAAACTAAACTACAGTATACGAGAGATTGGAGTGTATTGTACTGGCGTGAAGAATAGCAGCGAACATGTGTATTCAAGAACTACACATGTCTGACAAGTTGGTGAAAATGCATAGTCTAACATACTCTGAAGATACAATGGGGTCAGCGTGTAAGTGCACACACGAACGAACACGACAGGTTGGGTTCCAACCTGTCGTATTCGTTCGTGTGTGCACTTACACGCTGACCCCACTGTATCCTATTTATATGTGATCACTATGTATGACCCGCCAAGGGAACTAGACCTTTTGGAATACAACTAGACTAAAATTGTGACCTCTGTAATCTCAACATCTTGCTAAGTGCTAAGTACACTTTGAGGGAGAAATTTTCAATTTAAGGACAAATTTATTAATTTTTATTATACTGAATTTATTACATTGTACATTATCACAGCCATTTTTAAACATCAAATATATGCCGTCCATTTGCAATTTGGTATGAATTATCATGCGGTAAACGTCAGTTTTGGACAAACTTTCTGAAACATTCATTCACCATTACCCCACGTAATGATTGGCAGTATTATACATTTTATATCGGACCTAAATTTTCACACTGATATAAGGGGCGATAACCGTGTTTCCTTAAAATGTTAAAGGACATTACAATTTAGTCTCAGTATTTATTGTTTCATGTGCAATGATCATACTTTATAATCTGTCGAAAATATTATTTGTTCAGTAGCCTATTTCATCACAATTGCAAAGTATACTTTACTAGCAAAGTATACTTTGAGGGAGAAATCATTTATTTTTCCTGAAATGCATTATTCCATATAGAACTAACAAATGCATATATTTCATGATTAAAAGTATGCAGAATTATTATACTGAATTTATTACATTATCACAGCCAAATTGGCTGTGATAATGTAATAAATTCAGTATAATAAAAAATAATAAATTTATCATAAAAATTGAAAATTTCTCCCTCAAAGTATACTTTGCTACTAAAGTATACTTTGCAATGTTGATGAAATGGACTACAGGTGATGCATTTAATTAGAATAAATAATTAAAACATAGCATGCCTTATCACTAAATGATTATATCTATATAGCGGGCACTCGTAATTTTTAGAACTGGTGGAATAGTGACAAAATTATACACTTATTTAATTCCTATAAAGGACATGAGTGGGTACAGTGGGGTCAGCGTGGAACCAACCTGTCGTGTTCGTTCGTGTGTGCACTTACACGCTGACCCCACTGTATGTACCTTTTAACATGTACAGGTAATACAGATGCTGATCTGTAACGTGATTAACATTGATACATTGTATCCGCGTCTATGACTATTTATTCAACGCATAATTGGTTACCTACTGAACTTCGTAAGATTAAAATGTTCGTAAGCGCAAAATTATGATAGTCTGTAAATTTCACATTAACAATGTTTTCTTGTAAACAATTATTGGATTTACATTTATTAAGCATAGGCTGCATATGCAGCCTATGCTCAATAAATGTAAATCCATCAATTAAAATTTCCAGACGATCCTAAATTTGCACTTACGAACATTTTAGTCGTACGATGTTTAGTGAAACGGGTCCTTGAAACATACAACTGTGTGTGCACATACTCGGGATTGTCTTCAATAGATAAAACGGACATTCGAAGTGTACATGGATATTTATTTTATTAATTCGTTCCCACGAAATAACAATTAGTTCCCTGAATTTAACAATTCGTTCCCTCGAATTTACAAATTCGTTCCCACGATATAACAATTCGTTCCCTAGAATTAACAATTCGTCCCCACGAAATGACAATTCGTTCCCTCAATTTAACAATTCGTTCCCTCGAATTAACAATTCGTTCTCTCGATATAACAATTCGTTCCCTCGAATTAACAATTCTTTCCCACGAAATGACAATTCGTTCCCTCAAATTAATAACGAATTCTTATTTCGTGGGAATGAATTGTTAAATTGAGGGAACGAATTGTTAATTCGTGGGAACGAATTGTTAAATTGAGGGAACGAATTGTTATTTCGTGGGAACGAATTAATGAAAAGAAAATAAGTCTACGTCCCCTGCGGGGCTCCGTAGATATTGGTGGAATAGTGACACAATTATACACTTATTTAATTCCTATAAAGAACATTTTGTGCCTACTGAGTGGGCATGTACCTTTAAAGGTGCATGCCCACTCAGTAGGCACAAAATGTTCTATGCAATTGAGACCGCTACAGAAAACATGTTAGGTAGTCAGTGCAGCCTAGCTATTTGCTGATTTGCTTATTCAATAAATAACATTTGTCATGAATAGATATGATATTTATTAAACTAATTGACTGGTTTCATAAGTATTCGGCATTGCCTAGTTTTTATGAAATCAACAAACTCGTTTAATAAATATGAGACACGCCATGTGATTGTATACCTTCGGACATCTGCGTAATTTCATTAAATACGTTTACGAAATTTGAAATATTTTTCATAAATAAAGTCAAAAGTTGACAACATTTTCAGAGTACATGCGGAATTATATTCATGTACTCTGAAAATTTCCGTCACCTTTTGATGACAATTACGGAAAATATTGTACATTTTGTAAACGTATTTCATGAAATTAAGCAGATATCCGAAGGTACAAAATCACATGGCGTGTCTCATATATTAAATCACCACTGATGCATGATCCTCCTATATACAATGGGATCAGCGTGTAAGTGCACACACGAACGAACACGACATGATGGAACCAACCTGTCGTGTTCGTTCGTGTGTGCACTTACACGCTGAACCAACCTGTCATGTTCGTTCGTGTTCGTGTTCGCTGAACCAAACTGTCGTATTAGTTCGTGTGTGCACTTACACGCTGACCCCACTGTATGCTTGTAATTCCATAGGCAACTGATGGAGTTTTCACTTACGTCACTCCTGGATACGAGAGTGTTTATGTGGCTGGAGACATACAATTATTACTTTGCATACTTGAAATACAGGTGTATAGTCTTCACGACAATAGGACACCATTGTCATAATTGGTGTGTTTTTAAAACATAGAATGTATATCATTGTCCGTCAGGTTATTTCCATAATTGGTCTTAATTTTATCGGTGACGTACACTACTTTTGTTCAAATTATTTCATTTATTTTTTCAGAATAATTGTGAGTGCTAAGGATGTAGCTGCGTTTGAAAGTGTACACGCCCATTGTTTTATTTATGGTGAACCCCTCCCGGCGCTGGTTCGCTGGGGAAAACGGATTAATGTATTCCGGTATATGGACACGTTTTATAATAGGTTAGTGGCTGTGTAATTATATATCACTAGATTTGTCCTTTCATCCCCAAATACTTTCCACGATTCTGAGCATTTTATTGTACGCGAATAGCCAAATCCAGGGTCAATTATTCTAGAAATAAACGACAGTCAGCCTTTAGAAAAGTTATTTGCTCACCGGCTTTTTTTTCCCGTTAACACAGTGAGTATGTGCCGTGAAACATTTTTGATATCCTGTCAATACGACCTAATCACTGCGTATGAATATATGCGGTTGCTGGGGTTATTTGTTAAAGCTATTTGTAGGTGTTGACGGGATAAATAGAACAGTTGCACGGAAACGGGATGGGCTCCCGTTTCCTAAGCCTTGCCAGATATGTTTTCCCATTCACGGCACTAACCTACTATTCTCTATGTCATGATTCATATTAAACGTAGTTTATGGATATAAATTCATATAAGCGATTAGCTTGTTTTCAAATCCATGTATAATTCACATGTAATGATGTACAGTGGGGTCAGCGTGTAAGTGCACACACGAACGAACACGACAGGTTGGAACCAACCTGTCGTGTTCGTTCGTGTGTGCACTTACACGCTGACCTGGTTCCAACATGTCGTGTTCGTTCGTGTGTGCACTTACACGCTGACCCCACTGTAACATGTATTGTATGAAATACATATTTTTTAACCTGAACGTAGTGAAGTAACATCAAGTTTGGAATACGGTGGAAAGACGAACGACTCTTGAAAATTGAGAGTTAATAAATGAAAGCTTGTTTTCCAATCCTGTTCTCAATTGTATGTATATATATATATCACTTGCCACAACTTGAAATAAATATTGTTTAAACTAAAGTAATTTCTTCGCAAGACTGTACTACTCACATTTGAAATTTCTCATGGAAACTTAATGTAAACTGTTCTGAGTTTCATTTTCTGCAGTGTATGTATGACCATTTGCGATGTGCGCGACTGTGGCTACTCACGGTCAATATCGGACAACACAAATGCTCCGAATCGTATACATTATTTAGAATTGGAATTATTGATATTATCACCTAAAATACGTATTATGCCGTGTTTAATAAAAGTGATATTTAACGTGTAATAAACTGGAGCGGATTAGATTACCTGACATCACCATAATGTTATTGTATTCGTATACGAATATACGAATACAATAACATTATGGTTATGTCAGGTGATATCATGCGCTTGGTAGGGGCCGGGTTCAATCCTCGACCGTGGTAATACCTGAGATGGACGGTAGTCGCTAGGTCGGGCGAGTGACATATCCCACTACCGTTTCCTCTCACAATAATGACCACCGTTAGGCCTCCATATGTGTCAATACAAGTATTTGTATAAATAAATATAAAAATTAGTCAGATGTAGCAAATAACAGATGTAGCATGCAGCTGACTCTAAATAACAAATGTATGTAACTTCGTTCATTCACTCGCGAATAGTTTTCTTACATTTGACGAAGTTACACTACAAAATGTGTTGCATATGAACTTCCTATATTTTTCATATGAATTTCATATGAAAATTTCATACGCAAATGATATAAAGTAAGCCACTATGCTAATCATATGATCTTCATATGAAGACCCATGTAATGTAAAATGCTTTTAAATCTGTAACATATGAATTTCATATGAAAAATGGATATGAATTTCATATGAAAACCTTTCATATGAAATGTATATGCAAAGTATGCATATGCAATGCATATGAAAGCCTTCATATGAAACTCATATGAACATCATATTAATTTCATATGTGCTCTTTTCATATGAATTGCATATGCAATTCATATGTTTTTCATATGTTTTACATATGAACAGCATATGATTTGTGTTCACATGAATTGCATATGTGGCATATTTTTCTGTGTAAAACTGTACAAGCAGCTCGTTTAGTCACAGAACAATAAATAGGTAGGTTATTTAAAAACAAAAAAATCAGATACAAATTCGGGAATTTTCAGCTCGGGAATTATATTGCGATCGTTCTGCCATTCGTAAGAAATACTATGAAGATTCTGACAGCAAAGTCGCAGTTACTGTAACGATTTACCCACACCTATGGAACGCAAAATGTGCATACACTCAAATAATTAATGCTAGCTCTAAATAATTAGAGCTACCATTAACTATTTAGAGCGAACTCCAAAGTATTTAGAGAGCACTTCAAATGATATGGAGCTAGCTTTAAATATTTAATGATAGCTCTAATTATTTAGAGCTGGCATTAATTATTTCAGTTTATGTAGATGTGGCGTTCCTGGAACACCGAATATACATGTACATATACACTCAAATAAGTATTGCTAGCTCTAAAAATCATTAGAGCTAGCATCAAAAGTTTAAGCTAGCTCCAAATTATTTAGAGAGCTCTTCAAATGATTTGGAGCTAGCTGTAAATATTTAATATTAGCTCTAATTATGTGGCATTCATTATTTAAGTTTATGTAGATTTGGTGATCCTCGAACACCAAATCTTAATTAACTCAAATAATTATTGATATCTCTAAATAATTAGAGCTAGCATTAAATATTTACAGCTAGCTCCAAATGATTTAGAGAGCGCTTCAAATGATTTTAAACTAGCTCTAAATATGTAATGCTAGCTATAATGAGGTAGAGCTAGTATTAATTATTTGAGTTTAAATATACGAACGCGCGTTTCCTGTATTCCTATTAGCCAATCAAATACCGGTATTCGCTTTTGCATGCGTTTGAAAACGAGTGTTCTCGCTTTTTACCGAGTTCAAACAGATTCCGTTTTCTGGTTTTATTATCCAATGAAAATGCCGCTATTTGTTTCATGACCTAGCGTATCCCCTAACACACATGTACATGCGGATTGAAACACAAATACAACACGGGATTTCCTGAAACTCGGTTAAGCGTTTCAGATGAAAACTATTACTGCGCATGTGCAATGAAGATAAACGGGAAAGCGCACAGAAACAACAAACATTTTTTTTTCTGTCAAAGGTGGGTCCAAATCGCCATTATGTGTAATCTCGGAGCAAAACCTCAAACGCGACTGTAAAGTATACGCCCACGGCCCTACACCAGGGGGGCCGTTTCACTAAACTTCGTAGGACTAAAATGTTCGTAAGTGCAACTTTATGATCGTCTAGAAATTTCACATGATGAATTTACATGTTTTAGCCTAGGCTCAATAAATGTAAATCCAAAACTTATTAACATTGTTAATGTGAAATTTACAGGCTATCATAATTGTGCACTTACAAAGTAAGCCCCTAGGTAAGTAATCCGCCCAACAGCATACACACCCTGTCCGTTCGTTCTGTATCATATACATACGGCGTCATCATCGATGGTTAGCTATCTACATTTCAGCAGTTCCATAAATGTGGATGACACTGGATAAATTTGGCTTATGGGATTTGTGCGCAGTGTAGCTCCTGATCAAGTACCACACTCATGTAGCCTGGGCCCGTTTCACTAAACTTCCTAAAACAAAAATGTTCGTAAGTGCAAAATTATGATAGTCTGTAAATTTCACATTAACCTTGTTTTTGTGTAAACAATTATTGGATTTACATTTATTGAACATAGGCTGCATATGCAGCCTATGTTCAATAAATGTAAATCCATTAATTACAATTTCCAGACGATCCTAAATTTGCACTTACGAACATTTTAGTCTTACGAAGTTTAGTGAAACGGCCCCCTGATAACGATCTATGTTGCTTGCTAGAGACATGACCAGTGGTTCAGTGATATAATGGCGACCAGTGCATATCCTGATCCGACTATGCGGATGTACAGGCTGATCTGGATCTACACTGGTAGCAAAACCCATAAGCCCCATTTCTCCGGTCACAGCCGCAAATATGGATGTGACTAGAGAAATATGACTTGTGGGAGTTGTGACTCATGTTGCCTGACAATACGATTTAGCGATCTACTGTATGATGCTCGTTAGAAGCACAGTGGGTGTTTCGTTGATAGAATCGCGAACAGTACATATCCTGATTTGGATCTTCACTGGTCGCAAAACCCATAGGCACCATTTATCCACTCACAGCCACAAATATGAACTCCTCTTACGGGACAATACCTCAGACATATAATTTGAGGCAGGTGACACTTATGTGTAGGTATACTAGGACTGTACGCCAACAGGGTATGTGCCAATACGCATTGTCAATAAAAGCATTGTCAATAATTAGACTGGGATAAATAGGCAGCAATCATCGTGACACCACTGCATGAGATAGCAGGAACAGCAATGTTGATGAAATTCCCAGTCTACCATTACAATGTTGATGCAACTCATTATCTGATAAATATGACGTTGTTTCGCGCTTCTATTTATACGCTTCTTATGGAAAAATCACTAATAAAATCATTTAATTGATTGTGTTTTTAGAAATATCAGTATACACCATGTAGTTGATTTCAGGCACAAACTAATTATCTCCAGTCCATTGTTAGTCAATGAAAGTACGTTGACCTAGTGTATATGCACTGACATACTAATATCGACATTACTTGTAATTTTGTATTACAAAGCCAGTTTGACATTACAAGTACATTTACATACATTACAGGTAGCGTGGACAACAGCACACTTGTATTCTTCTGTTTCACCGAAAGCTGGTTATTTTACAATTATCCCGTCAACACAGTGCGTATGTGCCGTGAAACACGGTGCCGTGAATCATTTTTGATATCCTGTCAATACGACCTAATCACTGCGTATACATATGTGCAGTTCAATCCCCATTTTGAGGATGCGGCTGGGGTATTGTTTGCATTTTAAAGCTAGTTGTAGTGTTGACGGGATAAATAGAATAGTAGGTTAGTGCCGTGAATGTGAAATGAATATCTGGTGCGGCACGGAAACGGGATGTGCTCGGCAGAGCCTCGCTCATCCCGTTTCCTACATTGTAAGTCTTGCCAGATAGTTTTTCCCATTCACGGCACTAACCTACTATTCTCTATTCATATAACAACAAACTCGGGTATAGTACTTTTATTAAAGTTTGAAAGAAAACTGGAGCCAGTGAGCAGAGGCTTGTGGATACCCACGCCGCTGCCTGGTCCGACCACCAAATATTTGCCAAGTCATTTGGCATTGATCTTACATGCAGAAATATAGGTGAAGGCAGTTAGCACATAATGATGCAGGATGGTCTTAATGAGACATCAACCAACTATGACAGCATTCCATGAAACATAATTTACAAGAAAATGTTAAGTTTATGTGTGACATACGTTGGAGAAGAAATACATAATTGAATGACCTTGATCTTGGGGTGACATTTGTGCAGGGCATTGACACGTGATGATGCAGGCCGATTTTAGTAAGACATCAACCAAATATGAGACACGCCATGCGATTTTGTACCTTCTGACATCTGCGTACTTTCATGAAATACGTTCATGAAATTTACAATATTTTTCATAAATTAAGTCAAAAGTTGACAAAATTTTCAGAGAGTAATTTATATTCCGCATGTACTCTGAACATTTTGTCAACTTTTGACGCCATTTACGGAAAATATAGTACATTTTGTAAACGTATTTCATTAACTTTCGCAGATGTCCGAAGGTGCAAACTCGCATGGCGTGTCTCATATGAAAGCATTTGATGAAAGGAAACAGAAATTACAATGTAATGTTTATATGTGTTTCGAACATTAGAGAACTAAGACATATGTGAATTATCTTAACCTTGGGATAAATGTAGGGCTGGATATGTTGCACACAATGATGATGTTACTGTCTGTTTCACGAAAGCTGCCCAAATTTTACGGCTATATAAAGAATTCAAAAACAAGATTTCTTTTGATAATATTAAATTAAAGGAGAAAAATTAAGAATGAGCCTTCTTTTTATTTCGTGAAATTTGGTCAAATATTGATTTTATTGCGAAAACAAAATTTCCCCATGTTAAATCCCCATAGACATCTTCACGGAGTGAAGATTAGTGAAGATGTCTATGGGGATTTAACATGGGGAATTTTTTTTGAATTTTAGAAATACTGGACCGATTTTTAAAATTTAGCTTTTGTTTTCTTAGTTAGATGATTTCCAAGCTATCTAGCTAGGTTTCGGAGTCAATTTCCAAATTTTTTCGTTTTTTGACTCCTCCCACACCCCTTTACCTCTTTTTCCCCCATGTTAAATTCCCATAGAGAAATCAATTTTTCGTAATAAAACCAATATTTGACCGAATTTCACGAAATAAAAAGAAGGCTCATTCTTAAATTTTCCTTTAATTTAATACTATCGAAAAAAATATTGTTTTTGAATTGTTTATATGGCCGTAAAATTTGGGCAGCTTTCGTGAAACAGACAGTAGTGAGATGTCAGCCAAACATGAAATTATTTCATAAAGGGAAATCGAAATCATAACAAACTGCTAGGTCTATGTTAGGGATGGACGGACGAACGACCGGACGGAAAGGTCAAGATGTTTTTTTGTGGTAGGGAGGTTAATATATGTTATTTACGGCTGTCCAATTGGTAGACAAATGACAGCAGTTTTAGAGAGGGTGTGCTGTATAGAGGTGACCGTTCATGGAGGTTCGACTATATGACGTGAGCCCCATCACACAACAAACAAATATGTGGCTCAGACTAGAGAAATGGGCTTGTTGTACTTGTGACTGTGTTGATGCACAGGCTGATCTGCAGCTACACTGGTCACAAAACACATAAGCCCCATTTTTCTTCAGTCATATATAACATTGACAAAATGGCGCTTAATAGAATGGTATTTGCTGTCGGTGTAGACCAAGATCAACTTGTATATTTGTGCAGTCTGATTATGGGTTGGCAAGTTTGAGTATTTTGCGATTTAGTACCTCGGCTGGTGACGATTATAAAAAAAAACAAGTTTGTCCGTCCATGTCGCATATAATCAAACTTATTTCTTCATCTCACTAGTGTACAGTGGCGTCAGCGTGTAATTGCACACACGAACGAACACGACAGGTTGGTTCCAACCTGTCGTGTTCGTTCGTGTGTGCACTTACACGCTGACCCCACTGTACATTGTGTCCGTAAAATACACATTATGGCACTTTGTTATGCTTGTCCGTGATGTCAATGTCACTATCACTGACATGTGCGTTAATTCCGCCAGGCAAAAGATCGTCAAACGGGTGTTGGATTACTTTTGCAAGTGCTGGCATAGCGAAGCGTAATTCAAAACCACTGCAAGTTGGTGGCTTGGCGACGAGACCGCCATATACACTTTGTCTTTCACACAGGACTGTCTTTGTATAGTGTCAGGGCACCTACCATGAACTTGTCAACTCGATTATGGACATCCTTGAGGAAAGCTAAGAGCTAGAGGTATCGCCCACTCATATGTGGTTGTGACTGGAGAAATCAGTGTAGATCTGCACTCCCGCATTCCATCAATAACATACGTTTCGTGCTTCTAACAAGGAATATAGATCGTTATCAGGCTACTGTAGTGTGCTATATGTTCAGGAGCTACACTGGTCATTTTAAATTTAGGATCGTCTAGAAATGGGCTAGGCTAGGCTGCAAGCAGCATATGCTCAATAAATGTAAATACAATACTTGTTTCGACAAAAATAAATGTTAGTGTCGAATTTACAGACTATCATAATTTTGCACTTACGAACATTTTAATCGCACGAAGTTTAATGAAACGGCCCCCAGGGTACCTACCATGAACTCGTCAACTCGGTTATGGACATCCTTGGGGAAGGAAAGCTAAACGCTGGATGTATCGCCCACTCATGCATGTATGTACCATGCTGATGGTCTTATCTTCGATAACATTCCACGAAGGTGCTGTGACCAGCCTGGAAATCAGACCCTAGCGATTTGCATCCGGCAAGAGGAAAGGCCGTTGTCTATCTTTTAATACACTACATAACAGTAATTCCATGCTACACGTGTTCTCCAAAACGGTCTTCATTGTACCATATAGAAAATAAAGATACATGTATATATATAATAAAATGAGGTACAACTTATTTTTAGACTAGCGTGATCATGGTATATACAGAACAAAATGGGAAAATGAATTCGACGAAGTCCAGGTAAATTGGTTAATATGCATTACTTTAAAAGCACCATAAGCTCTAAACATAGAAATGTTCAATATAAATGTTTAACGAAAATTGTGGTTACAAATAATTATTTATATAAATGTAAAATTGTAAATATAAACATGTGCTATTGCTGCGCCATGGCGCCGTAATCTAATATAATATACGTTTTCTTTCAGAATTATATAAACTACAGACCGTTTTGTCCCTGTTAATTAACTTATTAAAGCAAAATAACGTCATACAGAAATTGGTATACTATTTCTTTTGGAAAAGGTGACAAACATAGTACGTGTTTTTAATTTATTCATTATTTCAGGAATACATTACATTTATAAATGCAAGCTCTCGAATACAGATCCAAGATATTAATATATCATTGATTATTTAAAATGAATATAAGAATTAGAAAGACTAATAGCTTTAAACAAAAATAAAAACGCAATACACGAACGTATACACTTAAAACTATACAATATCGACATTTATACAATAGGAATTATACAGTGAATGCAATTATTTTCACACTACCTAATGCATACGTCTTGAAAATGTTCAAACATAGTTAAATAGGCATATGTTATTGTTAGTTGCTTTGGATATGTATTGTTAACTACTGTATTATTACAGCCAATTGTATGATTGTAAATTACATAATTCACAATCATACACGTGGCTGTAATATAACAATAGCATATTATAGGAATGAATGGCATTTTTGTGGAATTTATCGGGATATGAACTTGGAAACGTCGCGGGAATACTGGACGAGGCCTTCCGGCCTTCGTCCAGTATTCCAGCGATTTTTCCAAGTTTATATCCCCGATAAATTCAACAAAAAGGCCATTAATTCCTTATAATTCCAGCATTTGAAATAAATTCATCAAGAAAATGTGTTTATTTTCCGTTTTCTTAAGAATTATTTTAACTGCGCCTCACTGTTACAGACAGTAGTTCGGCGTGGGAGTTTACTGGGATATACATTTTGGACAGAGACTTTCTACGGGCCAATCAAATGTTAGGGAATTGTGTAAATATTTTTGTGCTGGAATTATTAGCATATGTATGTATACATGTGTTTGAAAATAGAAAATAACAACTGAGAACACAAATATATCAAGCATGGCCAAATACAATGTTGAATCTCTTACCTAGGGGGCGGGCGGCAGGGTACGCAATATATCTTCAACTAGAAAGTCTTTGGCAAACAGGGAATGGCTGACATGACTGACATGGCACATCAACCACTAGTTTGCTGGTCAGGCTTCACAGGGATGATCTATGAATGAGGACTTTTCAGATTTGTTAAAATGGAGGTCGTCACGTTATCCGCCGTAGAAACGTATGTCAAAGTCTTCAAAAGGCTTCTCACGCATCGCCAGACCGATTTCGACGATACTTGGCAGAACTGATCTATAATTTATATTCTTTCAGAGTTGTTCATGCTTACCGAATATGTTGATGTCCTATATCAAATCGAATGTATCGACGAGACGATCGATCTGGTGCATTCAACATACATGTTCAGTGCACATGCAAATTACTCTGACACATGTAGCATTTGTCACTTTCATGGGTTATATCAGTTTCACTGTCGGAACGGTCAGTTTGACAATATACAATGAATGGACCGGAATGATGTTCAACAGCCGATGAATGTTATCACTTGCATGTTTTATTGTTGTTGATTCCATGTGTATATAGTTAAACCTCTCTAAACTGGACATCCTGAGAGTTCCCCAGGGTGTCCGGTTTAGAGAGGTTTCACTGTAAATCAGGCATTTGATCATTCTAAGCCATAGTTGTGTGCTATGCGATCACGAACAGACATTATCACATGAGATAAATGACCAAGAAACTCATAGAAAAAGGACCACATGTGTTTCATTTGTATCCGGTTTAGAGGGCTTCCATTGTATCATGACGTATTGTGTTAGTTTCTTCTTTACATATGTTCACGAGTCTCCTGTGTGTATCTTCCTCTATTTCGTCTTTTCAGATTGTAGAATTTATCACCTGTTATTGTTTTCCAATCACCTTTCTGTTGCCGTTTTACGCTTTATACAGGCTTTCACTTACAACGACTACGTGATTCATAAACCGCGTGGAAGAATACACTCGTGATGTTTCGTTGGTATCAGTTCCTATGTTTGCACCTTCCGTTGCAGATCTGTGTCTATTCACGTTGTTGTTTTTTTGGGGGAGTCTCGGATGTTACAGGCACCCGTAATTATTGGTGTACGTCTGGAGTCATCATTGTCCTATTCAATGGCATAATACCAGCTGGTGGATTCTGAAACCTGGTAAGTCGAACTTGACCCCATTGTGTATGTTTTGCAGGCAAGTTCACGTTTGTGTTGTGTGAAGTCACTTTTCATTCAGAAATCAGTCTCGTGAGAATTGGTACTCCTGATTAAATTTTGCTTTCATGGGTGAACATAATCCAACATCCAGAGGTTGTAAATTGAAGAACGAATTATAGAATCGCATTATATCGTGTCGAGTCAGTATCACTGGCTTGCATATATGTGATGCGTGACCATCATACGAGATTAGCAGCTTCTGTTCCTGTATAACAGGTTTTTCGGTGGTGAAGTGTACTTCGATGGAAGATTGAAAGATGTGACTGTTAGACCATTCTGAATCCAAAATACCTCTATCAGCACCTGGCGTTCCTCCCTGCAACAAGTCGTTATTCATACGCTTCCCCTTAAATACAAAGTAACAGGCCACCGTTTCAATAAAAGTGTGACATATTGGTCATTTAGCAAAGCACTGCCAGATGACGTATTCAAGTATATTGCAACGACGGTGTCAATGTGCCGACGATCCTCCCATCTGTATCCGTACCCACAACACGAATTACACTGAACGTGTTCCACAAGGTCTGATCTCTCAGCATGCATGCGAAAACAGTGACTGATTCTGACGCTAAGATGGCTAATGGGATTTGCTCACCGACTCTGTCTCTGAGTGTGGCTATTGGAGTGTCGTAATTGAGTGTTGCTCGCATGCCATTATCTTTCTGCTGTGTCATATCTTGCATGCTAACTGCAATGTGTTATCTCCTCACCGATAGACAAAAGGAGATATAGCGTTAGTCCATGTACGTACGTACAGTGGGGTCAGCGTGTAAGTGCACACACGAACGAACACGACAGGTTGGAACCAACCTGTCGTGTTCGTTCGTGTGTGCATTTACACGCTGACCCCACTGTACGTTAGTAACACCTTTCATTTTTCAATAACTTATGAACCAATTTTGATAATATTGGGCAACAATGTGTGTCTTGTGATGATGCTTTGCTTTGCATACGACCCAAGTCCAACCGCCCAAGGTGAAGGTCACTGAGGACTACCAGCGAGGCGATTACTTTAGTGATAACGATGCGCTTGCTGTTGTAAGTCTGATATCGAACATTCACTGTTGAAACTAGAATCTGAACATACGGAAGGAACACACTGATATATGTTTAAAACATCCGATAAACCTTTGTTTCTAACGACAACGGTTTTTTATGAATTTGAAGTAATATATCAGTGTATACATACTTCAAATTAGTGTGCATATTCATATTGTATGCGTGCACAAAGTAATGTAGATGCAGAACTCTAAATCAGTCATAAACAATCCTAATGACTGAATAATGAAAGGGAACATAACGGTCGGGTTGTATTAAATGTTACAGTCATGACAAATATACACATGTACCCTGATACAATGTATCATTTTTGTAACGTTTTAAATGCTTGTTGTTGTTGTTGTTGTTGTTGTTGTTGTTGTTGTTGTTGTTGTCCTAATGAAAATACTGGTGGTATTATGTGTTTTGGGCAAAATCAAATGTAAACCAATTATGCATGTGACTAAGTGATAACAATGAAGTTTTTTACCCACTTGACGCATTTTGTTCAAATTCGTCACGGAAACCGTAACAGAAATACGAATGTTAACAATGGAGAAATGGCAACAGCCATTGTGTGCGTACAACTCGTGACATCAAAATTAGCCCGGTCCCGAGTAGGCTGGTAAACAGTGCTAGGGACCATGTAATTCACTGGACGTTTGGCAAATGACATGAACATGATACTATATTAGCCTTATGTTCAGAAACGGAGCAAAATTAAACAATCCTTCTTCATTTTGAAGTTGTATTTACAAATAACTTGACTATTTGAAGAGAAGCTAGCCGTTATGAAAACATCACCAATGTATGTCTGTTTCGTTCATTTATCACCTACACAAGCATACTGGCTACAGTTAATGCCCCGACGGCACGATTTTGGTCACCTCCTTTCCCACAGGACTAGTAGTGTACAATTGGAAAATTAAAACAAATAGTGTTTAGACATATTGTCTGCATACAAACACATTGACACCGGTTCATACTGTGTTCAGTTGCTGTCCTTGTTTAGTTGCAGCATCGGTGTCCAGTGTAATCTGTGACGGAACGACCGTTGACTGGGAAGATCCTATAGTAAGTAGTACTTAGAGGTTAATACGTGGCTTGTTTGATATCGGCCTAGGTATCGGCCCGAAGGTACATATGTAATTTGAGTCTCAGACTGATACCAAGTTACCGAGGGACGATACCTAGGCCGATATCAAACAAGACACGTATTAACGTCTTTATTACCTAGATTACTTAGATATCAGTTTCAATATCAATCATCCGGCAGTTGTGATAATCCTACATTAAAATCTAAACCGTTATCCATGATTGAATGATGAAATGCAGAGCCTACAAATTTAAATTCCCGGCATCTGTCAAAATTTACGCAGCCGATAAAGTAAACATACGCAATGCGCATGCCCAATGGAACTGGTTTAATACGCGCGCGAGACATGGTATCGGACTGGAAACTGCGGTATCAGACTGGTAACGATGGTATCAGACTAGAAATGGCAGTATCAGACTAGAAGTTTCAGTATCAGACTGGAAAACACGCCGAATCAGCATGGACTGTGTATGTTATTGCTGTAGGCAAATACAGGCAATTTCTAGGCAAAAATTGATATCTAAGTAATAATGGATACTAGTAGTTGCATGCAACATAATATATACAATCACGTCGCTTGCAAAACCAGGGGGTGGTATTTCCACGCGTGTAAGCCAGAGCTTAAGCCAACTTAGTGTCCATCATTGACGTTAGAATTGGCAGAATGTGTCGGTTTTGTGTTATGTTGCATCAACGTGCCACCAAACCGACAAACTATGCCAGTTTTAACACCGGTGATGACCATAGACTGGTCAAAATTTAATAATCGCTGATCCTGAAATCATTGAATACTGATGAAGATATATCGTACTAATGAATAGCAGGTACATTTACATGCATGTTTGGTTAAATCATATACATAGCACGCTATAGTATGCCCTGATCAGCGTGATGATATCTATGAAATTACAATGGCTTTATCAAGCCATTGTAATTGCATAGATATCATCACGCTGATCAGGCCATCACCGCCTAAGGTGGGCATGTCATAAACTCTATATTGTTATATGACTGCAGTTGTTTGACACCGCTCCCAGCCCACAGGCATTCGGTGTGTTTCGGCTTTCATCGGTATAACTATATATATATGAACAAGGCTTCTAACTTTGGTCGGACACGACCTCGTATCATAACAAAATATTAAAATGTTTAAAATTGTAATTTTCTATGCATTCTATGTATTCCTGCAGAATATCAATAATTCTCAAATGATCATATGAACTTGCCACTACAATATTGACATTAGAGCCTTAAACACATTATTGCATTTGTTATGATACGAGGTTGTGTCCGACCTAGGAAAAGGAGCTGTAATTCGATGTAATTTGCATAAATATGTTCTATGTTATTTTAGCAAGACAACAATAATTCTCAAATGAATATGTGCACTTTCCGCCAAAATATTCACATTAGCGTTAATAAAATCGCGGAATATATTATGATACGAGGTGGTGTCCGATCAAAGTTAGACGCTTTGTTCATCATGTTTATATATATATTGTTATACCAATGAAAGCCGAAACACACCGAATGCCTGTGTCCCAGCCGTGTTCAAACGTACAACGCGTTCTGTTTGCCCATGACTGTAGACAATGCTCATTCCGGGACCAACCCAAAACCTACGTAATGCATGTGTCTCATTACGTTACTAGAACGCGCCATTACGTCACCAGACAAGTTCAAAACAGTCGCACTTAAATTTTGACATTGATGCGGCTGCAACAAGCGACGTGTACTGCGGCCCCGGAATATGTATGTGTAAATCAGCTGTTTGAATTGAACAGATTATCAAAGTCCCGAAAGTACTGCATATATGCTCAAATTACACGATATTTCCGACTGAAATGTAACAATAACGTTCGACCATGTCCAGCCGTGGGTAAACGTTTGCTGGAATTGTTTGAACCCGCTGTTGTCTACGGCCTTGTTTGGCCACGGCAAACTACGTTCTTGGGGTTCAAACTGTTCCCTCGTGCCATGGCAAACGTTTACCTACGGCTGGACATTGTCGAACCGTATATTGGCATGGTTTCTGTTATCTGGTTACAGTTTGAGTGCTGGTATTTCTCGTGTAACACGAAGGCCCACGAATGTAACCTGGACAACTTGCAACAGTCTGACTTCGGGGCCCAAAACAACAACTTCTACGAGACGACATGCTCGCCACTCAACGGCAGTGAGGGATGCTTTGTAAGCAATCGTATTATCAGTATCCCCTTGCCGATAGGCAGGAGATGATGTTACGATAATCCATGTACGTGCGTGCGTTAGTAACACCTTTCATTTCTTAATATATTATGGACCACTTCACCTATTTCAATAATATTTGGCCATACTGGGTACCTATGGATGGTGTTTTGTGTCGCAAACACCCACTTCCGAACACACAAGGTCTATAGTCTGTTTCACGAAAGCTGCCCAATTATTTCGGCCATATAAACAAGTCAAAAACCATATTGTTTTCGATAGTATTAAATTAAATGAAAATTTAAGAATGAGCCTTCTTTTTATTTCGTGAAATTCGGTCAAATATTGGTTTTATTACGAAAAATTGATTTCTCTATGGGAATTTAACATGGGGGAAAAAGAGGTAGAGGAGTGTGGGAGGAGTCAAAAAACCTTTTTTTTTGGAAATTGGCTCTGAAACCTAGGTAGATAGCTTGGAACTAAGAAAACAAAAGTTACATTTTAAAAATCGGTCCAGTATTTCTGAAATTCTAAAAAATGTCCCCATTGTTAAATCCCCATAGACATCTTCACTCATCTTCACTCCGTGAAGATGTCTATGGGGATTTAACATGGGGAAATTTTGTTTTCGCAAAAAAATCAATATTTGACCAAATTTCACGAAATAAAAAGAAGGCTCATTCTTAAATTTTCCTTTAATTTAATATTATCGAAAAAAATATGGTTTTGGAATTGTTTATATGGCCGTAAAATTTGGGCAGCTTTCGTGAAACAGACAGTAGATGTATGCTCACCTTATTTGTAAGTCAAATGTGTTAAAAAGTTTTTTCTCAGTAACTGTTTAATCAAAACGCAGTTGATACGATGCATATATTGTATCCAGGTCATATATACAGTGGAACCTATCTGAACCGGATTTTTTTAGAGGTTTCCTGGTAACGTGATAATGCATGTTCATGACTGCAAAATATATAAGTATGTCACAGAATGGTTATATGCCTGATTTACAGTGGAACATCTCTAAACCGGACACCATGGGGACCTCCCAGGATGTCCGGTTTAGAGAGGTTCACTGTACGATACATATGCACCATGTTTAATAGTTGATATATTGCCACAGTTTGACCATGATTTCAAATACCTGGGCCTTGGATCAGAAATCTTGCTGTGCGCATTGTGGAAATCTGGGGGCCGTTTCACTAAACTTCGTACGACTAAAATATTCGTCAGTGCAAAATTATGATAGTCTGTAAATTTCACATTAACATTGTTTTCTTGTAAATAATTATTGGATTTACATTTATTGAGCATAGGCTGCATATGCAGCCTATGCTCAATAAATGTAAATCCATAAATTGAAATTTACAGACGATCTTAAATTTGCACTTACGAACATTTTAGTCGTAATAAGTTTAATGAAACGGGCACCTGTACTTGCCGGTTGATTGGCTGCTACTGTGCATACCACCATACGTCCTAATATCGTGCACGAAAGCTGAGTCCATATTCAAAACTTTTGTAATCACTGGCCCGTATCATTAGTCCGTGTTTTGGATTTACGCGACTTCACGTATACAATACCGATCCGGGCATGAATGAGTAGTTCCCGGTAAATACATGTCTGACGGTGGCAAACGATGAGAGGAGAAGATAGGTGCTTCATGTTCTATATTATAAATCACCCACCAGATGCATGCCCATCTTCTGCTGATAATCTATGCTGGAATAGGTGTCGGAAAACGTTCCCTCCAACTATTAAGGCAACTGATAAGGGCTGTAGCTAATGTTGTGAGAACTTGTAGCCCAAGCCATTGTACTTGTATGCAATAAACTATGTTTAAACTAAACTAAACAAAGGCCAATGGTAGAAAATTGCGAATGTGTGTTACCTTTGAATTTGGGTTGAAAATCGAAGTTTGAGAGTTAACTTGTCAGTCCATTTTCACCATATGTTCACATGTATGATACTTTTCACGACCAGTTTGTGTTCTAAAAGCACATAAAACATTCATGATAAATGTGAAATGACAGGCTGGCCTAGGAAGTACAATAAAATGTGTTCAAATGGCAACTGACTGAAAAAACACCGGAGGCCCGTTTCACTAAACTTCGTAGG
Source organism: Conchocele bisecta (assembly GCA_029237695.1). Lineage (NCBI taxonomy): Eukaryota > Metazoa > Mollusca > Bivalvia > Lucinida > Thyasiridae > Conchocele > Conchocele bisecta. The sequence goes on from CM055267.1 coordinate 26,908,186, forward strand.
ACTAAAATGTTCGTAAGTGCAAATTTAAGATCGTCTGTAAATTTCAATTTATGGATTTACGTTTATTGAGCATAGGCTGCATATGCAGCCTATGTTCAATAAATGTAAATCCTATAATTGTTTACACAAAACAAGGTTAATGATAAATTTACAGACTATCATAATTTTGCACTTACGAACATTTTAGTCGTAGGAAGTTTAGTGAAACGGGCCCCGGGTGAACGGAATTTTTTTCTATATGTATTATTACTATGCAAATGTTAAACCGTATGACCTCATAAACAGATTCATTACCAATGTCAGTAGCCTATTTCACCAACATTGAAAAGTATACTTTTCTAGGAAAGTATACTTTGAGGGAGAAATTTTCAATTTTAGGATAAAAAAAATAAATATTTTGGAAATTGACTCCGAAACCTGGCGAGATAGCTTGAAAATGATGTAATTAAGAAAACAAAAGTTAGATTTTAAAAATCGGTTGACAAATAAAAAAATATTTTTAAAAAATCTATTTTTAGCCCCCATGTTAAATTCCCATAGGAAAATCGTTTTTTCGCAATAAAATCAATATTTTATGGAATTTCATGAAACAAAACAATTTGGAGAGGGTGACTTTTTTGTTATTGATGAAAAAGTACTTACTTTTTAAATATTATTTAGATTTAATGTGTTTAATGGCCAAAAGTTCGTCGGCAGCAAAACGTGGAACAGACAGTAGTATACAGGACGTAACGGCTGGACTTACCACATCTGAGTTATGTAACATATTTGGTTTGTGACCCATTTACACATGTAAAGTAACGTGCGGCAGCTTAAAAGGGACATGCGCAATTTTTTTTTCTATCTCGTTCCCACGACATAGCATCTCGTTACAACGACATAGCATCTCGTTCCCACGAGATAGCATCTCGTTACCACGACTTAGCTATGTCGTTCCCACTACATAGCATCTCGTTCCCTCGATATAGCATCTCGTTCCCACGAGATAGGATCTCTTTCCCCCGAGATAGGATCTCGTTACCACGAGTTAGCTATGTCGTTCCCACGAGATAGCATCTCGTTACCACGACATAGCATCTCGTTACCACGACATAGCATAGGATCTCGTTACCACGAGTTAGCTATGTCGTTCCCACGAGATAGCATCTCGTTACCACGACATAGCATCTCGTTACTACGACATAGCATAGGATCTCGTTACCACGAGTTAGCTATGTCGTTCCCACGAGATAGCATTTCGTTACCATGACATAGCATCTCGTTCCCTCGAGATAGCATCTCGTTCCCACGACATAGGTAGCCAGTGAAAATGCAGCATAATTACCGCCATATTTCTTTCAGGCGTAGTTGAATACACAGGCGATTCTAGCGTGTCTTGGATGGTCAATTATTGTTTGTATATACATAAAACACCTTTCTAAACAATGTACAAAACAATTCAAAAGTGCCCGGGTGTAAATATAATAATACTTAGAAAGGTACAAAACTCCCATTCGCCACCATTGTAACGAAAAGCCACACAATGTAGACAATTGGAACTCGCCTATACAACGCATTACAGCGTGTCGAAACCGCTGCTTGAGGTGGGTTTTCGGCATAGATTTTACAGTTGCTAATACATTAACATAAATCTCAAAGATTTCGAGTGTAAACTGTACTAAAAACGCGTCCCACTAACCTAAATTCGCTTTTTAAAATTATACACGTTCACTTCCGCATTCTCAATGACTATTAGCCGCCATCTTTGAAAATGTTTCAATCACGTGCACGCAGTAGTTTGGTTGGTTACTGGAGACTGACGTCATTTCCATTAGCCAACCAAATCAGTGCGTGTCATGTGATTCGATATTTTCAAAGATGGCGGCTAACCTTCATTTTTAATCAGGAAACGAAGGTGTATGATTTTAAAAAGCGGATTTAGGTTAGTAAGACGCGTTTTTAGTACAGTTTACACCCACAATCTTTGAGATTTATGTTAATGTATTGGCAACTGTAAACTTTATGTCGAAAATTCACCCCAAACAGCAGTTACGACACGCTGAATGCGTTTTATAGGCGAGTTCCAATTGTCTACATTGTGTGAGTTTTCGTTACAATGGTGGCGAATGGGAGTTTTGTACCTTTCTAAGTATTATTATATTTACACCCGGGCACTTTTGAATTGTTTTGTACATTGTTTAGAAAGGTGTTTTATGTATATACAAACAATAATTGACCATCCAAGACACGCTAGAATCGCCTGTGGTTGAATATAGTCCGGCAGCCACAAGCCGATTTGGGGCTTTACCTTGTTTTGAATAACATGTTTTTTTATTACTGACTTTGCATGTCCAGACTTTCTAGTTTTGAAATCCAACTGATGACAAGCTGTCACCCTTGAGCGTTTTGAGAAATTTGCACAAATTCAAGATGGCTGTCAAATAGATATATTGTGCCATATAGTTGCATTAACATGAGGAGCATTAAGCAATTTAAGAGCGTACACTGGGTGGGTGTATTTAACATTGTGATGAAAATTGGCGGCTTTAAAATTCAATTCCTTAACTTCAATATGGGAAAAATCCAAGATGGCCGCCAAATGTGACCATTTGACGTAATTTCACTTGTTTGTCACTACAAAGAGTATTATTTTTATAATCTTGGGTTTATTGAAACAATGAATGTTTGTTTTTGTAACTTTGCTGTCATATTTAATAATAGTCTAAATAGCAGAACTCCGTCAATTATAAATATATTACATTATACGTTCAATCGTATCTCTACATAAGAAAACATATAAAATATCACTCAGACCCTATATCACAGCAAATGTGCATACGAAGATTTTATTTAGATACAGAATGATTTTAGTACCTTAGGTACGCAATTAGATCATAGTTTCAACAGCATTAGTCCACGGTAGCCGCCAACTATATTGATATTATTTTAGCAAATAGCTTATATAATTACACTCGGATGTCACATCTAAGAAATCACGGTAACAATAACAAGTCCCACTAGCCGACAGTTGGATTTAGTGCACACATGCACATGATGTAATTATTATTCGCGTGAGTGGACCAGTTATTCATAGACTGGTTCACTCAATCCATCCATGTTGACTATCCGTTACATTGACTTATCACTCATCGGGAGACGGATTCGCATAAGCAACCTGCTTTCTTCTGAATCCCATTCATATTACCTTCAGTTTTGCTCGTGATTTACATCATGTACATATCATGTAACAGAGTATGAATACAATATGTTTATACTATATATTGCATGCACTGTTGCTTTCGTTTCGGGACCGTACACCACTGACCGTGGAGTGCATGTTTGTGCCGCGTTGAAGGTTCTGCGGCCACCGATGTGCGCATGTCATTTGTTTATTAGACAGTACATATTGCGTTAGTTCCTTCTTTTCATGGGTTTATGGGTCTCACTTTTCTAATGTGTTCTCTATTTTAATAATCATGTCATTATTATGCGATCGTTATTGACATACATTTGTAGAAATGTTGCAATCTTGACATGATAATCCATATATCACACATTAAACAACTCAACAGCTAAAATAGGTTAGCACAGGACGCTTCATACGCAGTTGTACGTACATACATAGGATACCTAAATTAATAACATCTTGGCTAAGTGAATTCATTGCACTAATTGAATGGATGCATGTGGTGTTCGCCAGAAAAGTGGAACACCAGCATTGTGAAAACACTCCCTTTGAACATGTATTTGTCAATACTTGTGTTAGTAGATAACATTACACCATTTATCCGATTGTATCTTTTTTATAAAATAAAGCACTTTCGATTTCTGAAAGTGTATAACGTATGCAATTGCATGGCAATAGTTATATTGGAATACTATATTGAATGTCTGCTACATATAGTGACACATGTGTGAACGTACATAAAGAAGTTATAGAACTTGTCACGTTATTCACAAGTCAAATATTGCTATAACAGTGTGCTCCCTATGTAGCTGGACTGAACTTAATTATTGACAAAATTGTCTAATATTCCATTTGAAAGTTACATAAAACGTTCAATGTGTCCATAAACATGAGATATGTATACTAATATGCTTAAAGTACTCAATATCCAGTAAGTATTATGCAATTTGCGCAGTATAAGGCAACGTGACTTTTTTTTTTAATATTTGGTCACCATTTTTTACTTCTGCTATTGGCACAGCTATTTAGTTATATTCCTAAGTTACTGAAATCGTTCATTGTATACCTAAATGCTATGCCAATTTACTACAATATGGCGCTAATATGCAGTTATATACTTAATTATCAACCGTTTACATTATTGTGATACTATATTTATACGTGGCAACCATCTTGGACTTCCCCTGTTCAACAACTGGTCTACGAACATATCGAACGTACTGAAATCGTTCGTTTATTGTGTCAATATATCCAATGTCAGTACATGATTGCATTGACATGAGTGTGAGAGTAGTTATATGTAAAATATGTCAAATTTGGCCTCCATTTTGGATTTTTTTCATGTCACAGTGAATTGAATTGAATATTAATGTTGAACTCTTATCTGATAAGTCAAGTAAATCCACCTTACGCTCTTAAATTACTTCAAAATATCACATGAATGCAACTATATGGCATACTATAACTGTTTGGCGGCAATTTTGAATTTATGCAAATTTCTCAAAACAGTCAAGGATGAGTGTGATCAGCCGGATTATTGATGTGGATGGCATGGACAAGCAAAAAAAGCCAATAAAAAAAATATGTTATTCAAAACAAGGTTAAGCTCCCGGCTACCGGACTAATATGGTAGTAAGTATGCTGCATTTTCATTGGCTACCTATGTATTAACGTAATACATCAACATAAACATATCACACGCGCACAGCGGTCGAGGAGCCGTCAATGCGACACAAACATACACTCCACAACCAGCGGTGTGCAGCCCCAAAAGGAAAGCAACAGTCCGAGAAATACTATAGGAATGAATGGCCTTTTTGTAGAATTTATGGGGTATAAACTTGGAAAAGTCGCGGGAATACTGGACGAAGGCCGGAAGGCCTCGTCCAGTATTCCCGCGACTTTTCCAAGTTTATATCCCCGATAAATTCCACAAAAAGGCCATTCATTCCTTATAATTCCAGCATTTGAAATAAATTCATCAAGAAAATGTGTTTATTTTCCGTCTTCTTAATAATTATTTTAGCTGCGCCTGACGGTTACGGAAAGTAGTTCGGCATGGGAGTTTACTGGGATATAAATTTTGGACAGAGACTTGCTACGGGCCAATGAAATGTTAGGGAATTGTGTAAATATTTTTGTGCTGGAATTATACAACAATAAAACAAAAGCTACGAGAGCGCCACTACAACTATTCTCCAATGAACTACCGAGAAATGAACAGTCACAGCATTAAAAACAAATCACAATTAAGTACAGTACATGAAATTATGACAGCAAGGTAGCATTGGAATTAAATGGCCATTGAGTATAACGATCCACTGGGCGGTTGTAAACCTCACGCTTATCTCGCCATCATGCCTCAAAAGGACAGACACATACAAGGCAATCGAAAAGTACCAGGGTAATAATTCCAGCACAAAAATATTTACACAATTCCCTAACATTTGATTGGCCCGTAGCAAGTCTCTGTCCAAAATTTATATCCCAGTAAACTCCCACGCCGAACTACTTTCCGTAACCGTGAAGCGCAATTAAAATAATTCTTAAGAAAACAGAAAATAAACACATTTTCTTGATGAATTTATTTCAAATGCTGGAATTATAAGGAATGAATGGCCTTTTTGTGGAATTTATCGGGGATATAAACATGGAAAAGTCGCGGGAATACAAAAAGGCCATTCATTCCTATAATGCATGAAAACATATAATCACAACGAAAAACAACCACAGCATACGAGTATACGAAATATATCGTGTACATGATGAATGATAATATTGTAAATATAACTATAAGAAAGGAAGGAAATATGACGAAACAAAACACTCAAGCCAAACAACAGAATGGACAACATGGCTTAAATTACTATTTAATATTTCAAACTGGTGTAGATCCTGATGAGATGGCTCGTACATCTACACCAGTTGTGGATATATGCTTGTTACAACTGATACAATCATGCCCGAGTCGATATCATAGCTCTGGTATTGTATCGAGTAGCTTGCTACGCATTTACTAAGTGCTTGCTGACTGATACCATGGGCCTCAGGAGCATTTTTGAAAAGGGGGGTTCAACTTTCAGCTGTAAAACATCCGAAATCTGCAAGGGGTCCCATGGACCCCTTGCAGATCACAGATGATTCACATCCCCGGAAAGCGTTTGCTTGTTAGACGCCATATGCTACATTCGGGTATGTTTGGACAACAACTAGCAAAGAGTGGCAAAGAGTTTTGGGTCAATTTAAGAAGCGTATTTCTGAAAATTGGCATACTATGGCATTTGAATAATATTATGTCTGCTCATTCATATACTAAAAATGGCTATTGCGGACCTCATTTATATATGAATGTATATATATAATCCTTCTGTGTCCAAAATTGTGGTTCTTATGAACCAATCGAACCTCCCCTGACGACGAAACTATTTCCTCAGGCACTGATACTTATACAAAGTAGCTTGGTAAATCCGTATTTGATAACCACGTTCGTTGAAGTTTCGTTTGATGAATTTACTGGCGAAAAACGTTAGTGGATTAACTCTAGGTACATAAGTCCACGTTCATTCTACTGAAAACATTGCACTTGTGCGTTTCAAGTAGAAGACGTTACCTGATAAATAGAATACCAGCCCAGTAGTTTTGGATATCAATGTTGCCAGGCTTGGCTTGGAAGCGGTCTGTGTATGGTTGGTTGGGAGAATGCGATAATTTAATATTCGTGGTTTCATCCTTACAGGAATACCGATCCGGGGCCCGTTTCACTAAACTTCGTACGACTAAAATGTTCGTAAGTGCAAAATTATGATAGTTTGTATATTTCACATTAACAACGTTTTCTTGTAAACAATTATTGGATTTACATTTATTGAGCATAGGCTGCATATGCAGCCTATACTCAATACATGTAAATCCATCAATTGAAATTTCCAGTTGATCCTAACGTTGCACTTACGAACATTTTAGTCATACGAAATTTAGTGAAACGGCCCCTGATCCCCTTGCAATGTCACATTGTCAGATTAGCGTTTCCGAGCCGAGCCTGATGCACTCTTATATCAAATGGCACTAGCATGGTGCTTGGTAAATAATAGCATCGTGTTCGTTTAAAAGAACATGGACTTGGTTACGTTGCGTCATTGCAATGGTGTCATTCGGGAACAACATTGGATGCTGTTTGACCAATGAACTGTCAATTAAAGTAGGTGTGACCCGGATATTCGTATTTACTGTCTGTTCCACGTTTTTCTGCTCACTAACTTTTGGCTATTAAACACATTAAACCTAAAAAATATTTAAATGTATGTACTTGTTTACCAATAACAAAAAGTCACCCTCCCAAAAACATTTTGTTTGATGAAATTCCATCAATTGGATTTTATAGCGAAAAAACGATTTTCCTATGGGAATTTAACATAGGAGTACAGAAGTGGAAACGCTGGGAGTGGAGTAAAACAAAACGAAAAAAAAAGAAAATTGACTCCGAAAATCGGTCAACAAATAAAAAATTATTTAAAAGAATCTGTTTTAACCCCCATGTAAAAGCCTCCATAGGAAAATAGTTTTTTTTCGCAATAAAATCAATATTTGACGGAATTACATGAAATAAAAAATGAGGAGGGTGAATTTTTGTTATTGATGAAAAAGTAAGGACTCCTCGCGAGCTTTAAACAGACCAAATGTTTTCATAATACAGTAAGCGCAACTACCCGTGGTTTTATTACTTGTACTTGTATTTACACTGCATTTTTGGATCGTTTCAAAAATGTAAATAACCAAATACGTCGTTAAAATTAGGAATCGTATTGCTTTAAGTCATTTTGTCGCAATTCATAGAACAGCGACGTTGCCGGACTTTGACGAATTAACAACGTCACGCGACGTCACTTGGGGCTATTTTAATGTACTATAGGAATGAATGGCCTTTTTGTGGAATTTATCGGGGTATAAACTTGGAAAAGTCGCGGGAATACTGGACGAAGGCCGGAAGGCCTCGTCCAGTATTCCCGCGACTTTTCCAAATTTATATCCCCGATAAATTCAACAAAAAGGCCATTCATTCCTTATAATTCCAGCATTTGAAATAAATTCATCAGGAAAATGCGTTTATTTTCCGTTTTCTTAAGAATTATTTTAACTGCGCCTCACGGTTACGGAAAGTAGTTCGGCGGGAGTTTACTGGGACATAAATTTTGGACAGAGACTTGCTACGGGCCAATCAAATGCTAGGGAATTGTGTAAATATTTTTGTGCTGGAATTATTGGGATATAAACGCAATACGTTTGAATAGGCGTTTCCATTACGAATTTAAGGACAGTGTAAATATTTAAGATTTTAATGTGTGTAATGGCCAATAGATCGTCGGCAACAAAACGTGGAACGTCCGCAGACGATAACTTGCTACTTGTTTACATACAAACCGATCATAAACAAAACACAGAATAGGTGAGACAGGTAAATATACCCGTGGCAATATTCCTTTTCAATATTGATTTTTGAGATTTGTCATCAAGTGTTATGTAGTCTAGGGGTTACAGTGAAGATAACAATGCCGTAGGTAGTGAGTTCGAATCTTAGTTTTTCATACATGTATACACATATATTTTTATTTGTTTATATTTTATTATATATTTCTTTTGTATGTGTGTTGCTATTACAAATTACATTAACTAAGCATGAGATAGATTACATGTAGAACGTTAGTCTCTCACTTTGAAGAAAACTAATAACTAAATGCACATACGTGTGTACATGAAGAATCTTGGAGTATGTTCTCGCAGATCATATCATATTGAGGTCAAACAGCAATAGTGATAACCCTCACCGTTTCACTTATTCCCTTCTCCAGCAAGCAGTCATAAAAAAAACAGAATGATATCACAAAAGTAATGCATTTTGTGAGGTTCGAACTCTCGACCAGATAAAATGAAAAGTTCCGCTAACGTATGGATATTCTCCCGCTTCGATACCACTGAGCCACACTACATGTCTATTTTGCGCACCAAGATACACTATTATATTGACATGCATGCACGTGCACTTTATCATGTAGTTAGTATACACGAAAACGAGGCTATGATATGATAATACACCTGGTCTACCTATATTTGGACTCATCGATTGACCTCCAGCAAATTATTATCGTCTGTCATTTATAGTCCATGCAGTATACAATGTTCTATCAGGTAGTACTTATTCGGTCAATACGAAGTTTGTTACCAGATACAATTGAATACCAGCCCGATGTATTTGGAAATCAAGTTTACCAAGCTGGGCACGGCAACGGTATGAATTCCGATACTGTCCTACGAATTTCTAGGCGTTTCCTATCTTTATCTCATAATAGTATTATAAAAACTACAGTAGCCTGTTATTATGTCACCGCAACGATAATTGTCGGTGGCATATAGTGTTTACCCTGTCAGTCTGTCAGTAGACAATTGTCCTTGTCCGGCGAACTATTTCTACATATCTTGGTCTATTCTCTTCATATTCGGTATACAGCCCTACCATCAAGTGCAAGAGTGCACAACATAAGAATAGTCGCTGTCCCATTGATACATCCAGAGCTATGGCCCTTTGTTGACTCTGAAAATATATTTTTTCCTTGTCCGGCGAACTACTTCTACAGTTTTTTGGCCGATTCTCTTCATATTCGATATACAGCCCTACCATCAAGTACAGGAGTGCGTAACGTAAACATGTACGCTCTCCCACCGATCCATCCTCAGTTATGCCCCTTTTTCGACTCTGAATTTATTTCCTTGTCCGGCGAACTACTTCTACAGTTTTTGGCTGATTCTCTTCATACTCGGTATACATCCAAACCATCAAGTGCATGAGTGCGTAACGTAAAACTGTTCGCTGTCCCACCGATCCATTCGCAGTTATGTTCATTTTTCGACTCTGAAAAGTATTGCTTTCCTTGTCCGGCGAACTACTTCTACAGATTTTGGCCGAATCTCTTCATACTCGGTGTACATCCCAACCATCAAGTGCAGGAGTGCGTAACGTAAACATGTTCGCTGTCCCACCGTTCCATCCGCAGTTATGCTCCTTTTTCGACTCAGAATATATATTTTTTCCTTATCCGGCGAACTACTTCTACCGTTTTTTGCCGATTCTCCTCATACTCGGTATACATTCCAACCATCAAGCTCAGGAGTGCGTAACATAATATGTTCCGTGTCCCACCTATCCATCCGCAGTTATGCCCCTTTTTCGACTCTCAACAGCGGTGGCATTTTGTTTTACAAACAATTTTCTAGTTCAGTATGTATTTACATCTTCAGCTAAGTAAGAGTATAGACCCCGACTACGGCTTTATAACGTTTGAGGGCGGCTGTGCCGACGTATGCGACGACGCCTACCATAACGGCGACAAGTCCGTGTCTTTCATGAACGAGTCGTACACCTACACGTGCTGTTTCGACGTCGAGCGCTGTAACCATGAGGCCAGTTTACTCAGTTATACAAACGCCAGCTTCTGTAATGGCCCCGCCGATGACGACAACAGTGACGAATATGTAGATGACGGTGAGTTATGTGTTAATGCTACAATCGTATACATAGATGATGTTATGTTACACAAGGTGCATGATCACGTGGTTACAACAACAACAACAATGGCTGAAAGTGTTGAAAGCGCGCCCACTCCAATGTAAGTATTATTTGATAGTTTCCTTAATAGGCAACGGATTTTGATGAAATATGGCGCAGAAAACACGTCTTCATAAGCTGCATTTGGTGGTCCCGGGTGTTAGGCAGATACTTATGTCGTCTTTTCGAAAAATCGATTTCCGTGTCAGCAGACACGGAAATCAATTCTTCGCAAAAACGACCAGCAGTTTGGGCCAAAGTACCGAGACCACCAAATGCAGCTTAACAAGACGCGTTTGATGCGTCATATTTCATCAAAATCCGTTACATAATAAGGACAAAATAAAAGAATACGTACTTTGAACCGGATGGCTTCTGGAAGGTTCAGTACTTGTTGTTGTTGTTGTTGTTGTTGTTGTTGTTGTTGTTGTTGTTGTTGTTGTTGTTGTTGTTGTTGTTGTTGTTGTTGTTGTAACCACGTGATCATACACCTTGTTGCAGTAGTAGTAGACATATATAATGATATACTACAGTGGTAGGCATATAGAAGTATACAGTCGTCTGATCAAGATCTCCACTGTTCGCCATTCCATACATGAAACACCCAGCTTTCTTCTAACAAACTATATACATCGTTATCGGGCTACTGGGCTCTGCTATCTGATCAGGAGCTACACTGGTTGCAAATCCCAGAAGCCCCATTTCTCCAGTCGCAGCCACATATTTCATAAACAATATTTCAAATAGGTACGATACTTAAGGAGTATGAAAAACATCTGGTCTATTTAAACGTTAAACAGACCAAATGTGTTCATATTACAGTAAACGCAACTGCCCATGGTGTTATTACTTGTATTTGCATTTTCGGATAGTTTCAAAGTAAATATGTAAATAACCATATACGGCGTTATGATTATGAATCGTATTGTTTTACGTCGTTTTGTCGCAATTCATGGAACAGCGACGTTGCCACTCATAATCGTATACAATACATGGCTTGTCTCAATTATACAGATGAGGAGGACGGTAATGCCGGCGTATATTCGGCGGCTGTCGTCGGCAGTGTGATGGGCACATGCACGATGGCATACGTCGGCTTCCAGGTGTACTCTAAGTAAGTTGCACGTGTCGTATCTATCCATGTAAATATCCATGTAAATATTCAGGTAAATATACATTTAAATATCCATGTAAATCAGGTAAATACCCATGTAATATTTACATGTAAATATCCATGTAAATATCCATGTAAATATACATGTGATATCCAGGTTAATATCCATGTAAATATCCATGTAAATATTCATGTAAACATCCAGGTAAATATCCATGTAAATATCTAGATGTATATCCATGTAAATAGCCAGGTAAATATCCAGGTAAACATTCATGTAAATATCCAGGTAATATCCATGTAAATATCCAGATAAATATCCAGGTAAATATCCATGTAAATATCCAGGTAAATATCCAGGTATATCCAGTTATACACACACCGAATACAATCGCCGGCGATCTTAGATAGTCGCCGACGTAATGGTTAGAAACACCAAAATTACTACATAACTTAATCGAATCCCCCAATTATGGCATGTCTCTCATACCTTCACTATGGATGCTGTGGGACATACCTTTACCTGTCTTCTCAGGATATGCATGAATAATATGTTCACTTACTCCAAAATTCAACCTCGTCATGTCCCTCAATATTGTAACAAACGCAAGCGAGCGGTCTTACGATTTGTTGTTGTGTCAGGATGGCTTATGGAGAGTCAATGGAAGATGTTTATTCAGGTATTCAGTTTATTATCTCAGTGTTGTTCTACAACAAGACCATGACGGGTACTGGTTACAATCAGGTGACGACTACTGGTCACTGGCGAGAATACGCCACATATATGTTATCCCTTTGCTCTTATGAGCTGAACCATTCGATCCTAGCCATTTGGGTTGTATTTATAGGTTCTGAAACTGTACCACATGACGTCACTTGACCAATCATGATGCTTGGGCGTCGGGCAAATCTGTCAAAAATGTCAGCCATCTTGCCAGATTTGCGAGATCGCCAAAAATGACGTCATCACCATGAGACTTTTAACAATGTCTCACATTAAAACAGCTCAAAACCTATCTGGCACATCCCAAATATGTAGTTTATATATTTATCTTGGTATTTACACAGGTAATCAAGAGTGGTTCGGTGATTTGATAACTTTATGGGACAATTTTGATGCGGAGACGCTGGCGTTTTCGCATTCCAAATTGAGCGCCACTTCAACCTGATTTTATCCTTAGAATCAACCAAAACAGCTTTTACAAGTCCTGAAACTTTGTGTAAATGTTGGTCTTACACACTAATTAGGATTTACAAACCAAACCTCGTGAATATCTGATTAAATAGTCTTACATTAGCAATTATAATGTGCTTCTCAGGATATGTCAGAGTTGGCAGGTCTGCCAAACATGGCCGCTGTCTGAGAGAAATCACGAACATGTCAACTTGCCAGACTTGGAATGTAAACAAATATAGGACACATATGCATGCAGGATGTGGGTTAAGACTCATAATATATTCCTTTTCGCAAGAAAGAGTGAACTAGTCATTGAAACACTTCCATCATCCTAAGAATAAGACTGCCAGACACTGTCAGCAAGGTTGACAGACATGTTTGTCAGTCTTACCACAATTCTGTCAAGTTGCTAGATTTCTTCATGTGGCCATAAAAGATATCAGGCATGTTTGTCTTAGTGAAAATGTGGAAGTATATGCCTGAATTACCATTATATTAGCTACAGAGTGTAGATATATCAATAATAATACCATATTTAGCTTGTCAAAATGAGTCGTGTACCCCACCCACTCACTTTGCATGGGGGTTATAATTACACTCCGGTTCTATTATGTTACAATATTGTTTACATTATTTGGCCATTACAACCGTGTTTACATCACGTGACCATAGGGTTCACTGTTTTGTTTTATTTTAAATGCTACAAATATGCTGACAACTGGAGTTAACAATTCAACATGTTTCTCGGGTGGAATTGGGCAATAATGGATCAGTAGCCTATTTCACCAACATTTCAAAGTATACTTATCTAGCAAAGTATACTTTGAGGGAGAAATTTTCAATTTGAGGAAAAATTGATTAATTTTTATTATACTGAATTTATTACATTATCACAGCCATTTTAATGTAATAAATTCAGTATAATAATTCTGCATACTTGTAATCATCAAATATATGCAGTCGTTAGTTCTATATGACATAATGCATTTCAGGAAAAATAAATGATTACTCCCTCAAAGTATACTTTGCTAGAAAAGTATACTTTGCAATGTTGGTGAAATCGGCTACAGGATTTGCACGCCAACTTTGCTTTTGGCCTCAAAACATCCGTAGCCTATTGCATCAACATTGCAAAGTATACTTTACTAGCAAAGTATACTTTGAGGGAGAAATAATTTATTTTTCCTGAAATGCATTATTTCATATAGAACTAACAGATGCATATATTTCATGATTAAAAGTATGCAGAATTATTATACTGAATGTATTACATTATCACAGCCAATTTGGCTGTGATAATGTAATAAATTCAGTATAATAAAAATTAATAAATTTATCATAAAATTGAAAATTTCTCCCTCAAAGTATACTTTGCTACTAAAGTATACTTTGCAATGTTGATGAAATAGGCTACTGGTCTATTTTTATACCCGACTACTTTTACGTTTTTGCACCAGTTAGTGTTGTCTAATCTTAGATGGTCACCAACGAAATGCGAAGCTGTGGCCCCTTTCACTAAGCTTCGTACGATAAAAAAATTCGTACGAATAATCTTATTAATTGGTTTTTCACATTAACGTGGCAAACTAATGGTACCATTGTCCGCCTACATGTGCATATCATTACATGTGAACATATCCACTTAATTTTCCTGAACATCACCCATCTACGGTGGCACAAAGGGGACATGGAAATATGTTTTACAATTGCGTGCGCACGCAATAGTAAAACATATTTCTATGTCCCCTCTGTGCCACCGTACCCATCAGTTAAATGTTATTCTAAATTCTAAGTTTGCACTTACGAACTTCGTAGTCGTACGAAGCTTATATTAGTGAAACTGGCCCCGGATGAATAAAAGTTCTGTCGTCGTCCGTAATATATTTACTTAATTCCGTAGCCAGTAGGTTGCAATAGGGTGCGAACGCACCCCCTAAAATTAGTTAGGTGTGTAGTTTCACCTTCATAGGGAAATAAGTACACTGTGTGTGAAAAGTATAGCTTTAAAGTCACTATAATCGAGGTAATTGAATGTACAAGCAATATTTTTTCCGGATACTATGCTCACTTACCCTTGTCCAATCTCAATCCAATATCACCCGCCAACGTTTCCACCCAGTGCAAGAACATAAGCCACTTTTATTACATGTCTGATCAGGATCTGCACTATTAGCTATTTCGTCAATGAAACACGCGTCATGCTTCTAACAAGCAATACATGTCGTTATCAAGTTGCAGGGGTGTCCTATTTGATCAGGAGCTACACTGGCCCCATTTCTCAAGTCACAGCCACATTTAAGATATTGAAATGTGAACGGCCCCTTTCCCACCGACAGCCCAGTTAAGTGACATATAAGTGAGATGGCCCTTGTTCTGTTGCAGATATTCCGCCGTCAGCAGTGTGGCACCCGCCCCGACATAACTGGCCTCAATTTGGAGTAGCAGCCATAATGCACCATGTGCCGCCATAGTTGGAGACCAGGGGCCGTTTCACTAAACTTCGTACGACTAAAATGTTCGTAAGTGAACAATTATGAGTCTATAAATTTCACATTAACACTGGTTTCTTGTAAACAAGTAATGGAGTTACATTTATTGAGCATAGGCTGCCTTAGAAATAAAATTGCTACCCCGCTCCATACCTCTCACGAGGGTAGCAATTTAACCCCATCTATTTAATGTAACACATGGAAGAGTGTTTTTTGCAACCGGCTATCTGGCGTGTTTGATATGTTAGCAATATAAAACTGTCAAAGCTGTATCAAGCTGAACATACACATGCAGAAATTAGTTATGTTACCGTATCAATGTGTTTATCTGACATTTACATGTATATCTTGTAAATTTGAAAACTTCATTTCGTTATATTGAATGTTGAACAATAATAAGAGAAAATATGGCTTCCGTAGGACAATGATTTCCCTGTTCTATTACTTTTGGCAATTTACTAGTTCTACATCAAATATTATTTGTTTAAATATATCAAATATACAGTTTATTAAACTTTGACCTTCAAGCAACAGGTTTGGGTATGCACTTCGGTTGCTCACATTTTGTCAATGGGTCAAATTGTAGCCGTAGATAACATATCGGAGGCAAATTATTGTAGCTAATGCAGCCTATGCTCAATAAATGTAAATCCATCAATTGAAATGTCCGGACGATCCTAAATTTGCACTTACGAACAGTTTAGTCGTGCGTATTTTAGTGAAACGGGCCCCAATCTTATAAATAGGTTACCGAACTTGGAAAGTTCCCTTAGGATTACGTACGGGTCATCATCGGCATTACAGTTGGCGGAATGTGTCGGTTTGGCGTCAGGTTGCATCGTTTAAACTGATACATTCCTCCAATTATAACGTCAATGATACCAGAAGTTGTTCTACAGGTTACATGCGGCATCGAACCCGTTGTCCCGGCTTTAAATTAGGCCGTTAAACACCAATAAATCAAATCAATCTGCAGTCTGTCAGGGAGATACTCGTGATTTGACAAGTTCTAAACATTTGACAAACACTAGAGTTAGTATTTGGAACTACAAGCGGAGCTCCAGTTAAGGTGCGTAATTTGACCAACTTGGGGTGAAATTTTGTTATTTCTTCATCAAAAATGGCAAGTTGTGAGTCCTTTAGAATCGTCTCATTGAGACGATTCTAAAGAACTCCCAACTTGCCATTTTTGATGGAGAAATAAGAAATTTACCTCCAAATTACGCACCTTAGCTGGAGCTCTGACTACGTGTACAGTTTACAATCAAACACACAGTGTACACCTTGTTTACATTCGCCATGAATTATTGGTTGTTTGTTTTAAATGAAAAGGGCGTGCTCATTCCTTTGGATGGCAAACTAAATGCACAATAGTTACTTACACACTCTGGTTTGAGCTATCGATGTGCAACAATAATTCCGGGTTCAGACCTCAGGGGGCCGTTTCACTAAACTTTCTACGACTAAAATGTTCGTAAGTGCAAAATTATGATAGTCTGTTCACATTAACCTTTTTTTTGTGTAAACAATTATTGGATTTACATTTATTGAACATAGGCTGCATATGCAGCCTATGTTCAATAAATGTAAATCCATCAATTACAATTTCCAGACGATCCTAAATTTGCACTTACGAACATTTTAGTTTTACGAAGTTTAGTGAAACGGCCCCCAGGTTTGAGTAACTTCAAACCCTAGTATAAACGCCAAATGCACAATAATTCCTCAAACCCGGGTTTGAGAGCCTGGTTTGAGTAATTATTGTGCTCCTCGATACCGCAAAACGGGATTTGACAGCTGAAAACCGGGTTTGAATAATTATTGTGCAATTTGGCGAATCTTAAACCCGGGTTTGAGGCATCGATCAGGGCGTTTATAAATACACTAAATGCACAATAGTTACTCTAACCTGAGTTTAAGGAAAACTATCAAGTTTAATCTAGATTGGTGTTTATTCTGAACACCCTGGTTTGAGGAGCTCAAACCCAGTAGCCGATTACATCAAAATTGCAAAGTATACTTTTCTAGCAAAGTATACTTTGAGGGAGAAATTTTCAATTTAAGGATAAATTTATTATTTTTTATTATACTGAATTTATTACATTATCACAGCCATTTTGGCTGTGATAATGTAATAAATTCAGTATAATAAGTCTGCATATGTTATTATCATCAAATATATGCAGTCATTAGTTCTATATGACATACTGTTTTCGGTAAAAATAAATGATTACTCCCTCAAAGTATACTTTGCTAGAAAAGTATACTTTGCAATGTTGGTGAAATATGCTACAGGTTTAGACCTCAAGCCCGCGTTTGAGGTATTACTGTCTGTTTCACTAAACCTGCCCATATTGTACGGCCATATAAACAATGCAAAAAAAACAATATAGTTTTCCATAATATTAAAGGTACATGCCCACTCAGTAGGCACAAAATGCTCTTTACAGGAATTAAATAAGTGTATAATTGTGTCACTATTCGACCAGTTCCAAAAAATACGACTTCCCGCTATAAATTTATAATCATTTAGTAATATTTATTTTGCTGATAGTGACGCGCGGTGGTTTCAGGCTATTTTCATATGCAAATGAGTCGTGTTTTTTTTTTTTATTATTTATACTAATTAAATGCGTCACCTAAAAAAATACTATTTTCAGTTCCACAGATTAAAAGTATGATAATTGCACATCAGAAAATATATACAGAGTATAAATAGTAAAGTACGTTAACATTTTAAAGAAACACGGTTATCGCCCCTGATATCAGTGTGGAAAGTTACGTCTGATATAAAATGTATAATAATGCCAATCAATACGTGGTGTAATGGTGAATGAATGTTTATTTTGCCAGAAAATGTCTCAGATGATGTCTCTGATTTATATAACAGTTTATATTTTATCAAAATTATGAATGAGCCTTCTTTTTATTTCGTGTAATTTTGTATAGATTTTAGTATGCTATTGAGTTACTGTCCAAAACGTGAGGTACCAAACAGTCAATAGTTGCGATAACTTCCATTCGATTATCCGTATGAAATCTGAACCAACTGAGAGTACATCCAATATTCACTTATATTCGTCTAAGCTGTGCCTAAGCTGTTCGTAAGTGCAAATTTAGGACGGTCTGGATATTTCAAATTATGTATTTACATTTATTGAGCATAGGCTGCATGCAGCCTATGCTCAATAAATGTAAATCCAATAATTGCTTACAAGAAAACATTGTTAATGTGAATTTACAGTAATTTTGCACTTACGAACATTTTAGCCGTACGAAGTTTAGTGAAACGGCACCATGACGTCATAATGTGATGACATCATTAACATACTAGTATACACAATATTTATGTACATATGTATGTTCGGCTTTTCTGGAAGTATTTCAGTATTTTTTTTCATAATTATTGTCCAGTATACATCTAGTGGATGAACAAAAACGACCACAACTTTCAATTTGCCATATCTCGAAAAAAATGTGCACGACATTATAGTCGGTGTAATCACTACCTGTCCTTCCTTACCTGTATTTATATATAATATATACACATGTATATACATATTATGTTCGTGATGTCGCAGACATTTCTATTATTTTAGTGGCACAATGATGCTCCAAACAATATTTTGGTGTACTTTCCTTACAGAAAAATCATAGAAATATTCCGACAGCTATTTTTGTATAACTATTGACTGTTGTCTTACATTACGACATCCTATATGTATTGTTACGTTTCTGATATTTCCAAGGTGTATGATCACGTGGTACTAACAACAACAACAAGTACCGATTCAAAGTACGTATTATTTTATAGTGTCCTTATTACGTAACGGATTTTGATGAAATATGGCGCATCAAACGCGTCTTGTTAAGCTACATTTGGTGGTCTCTGTATTTTCTCCCAAATTCTGTCGTTTTTGCGAAGAATCGATTTCCGTGTCTCCGACACGGAAATCGATTCTTCGCAAAAACGACTTAAGTCTGAGCCAAACTCCCTGGACCACCAAATGCATATCTTGAAGACGCGTTTGCTGAGCCATATTTCATTAAAATCCGTTGCATATTAAGGAAAACACCAAATAATACTTTGTTTGGAGTCGGCGACGTTGTTGTTGTTGTAACCACGTGATCATGCACCTTGGTATTGTTACGTTTCTGATATTTCTATTACGTGTATAATTATATCTTGCAAAAACAATCAAATTCAGCTTCTTATTTATTAACTATGATGTCTCGATAGTTTAAAGGTACATGCCCACTCAGTAGGCACAAACTGTTCTCTATATCAGAGACATCATAGGAGACATTTCTGGCAAAATAAACATTCATTCACCATTACACCACGTATGTATTAGCATTATTATACATTTTATACCAGACGTAAATTTCCACACTGATTTGAGGGGCGATAACCGTGTTTCCTTTAAAATGTTAACGGACATTATTAATATTCGCTGTATTTATATTTTGATGTGCAATGACCATACAAAAAATATCATGCCTCATTTGCATATGAAAATAGCCTGATACCACCGCGAGTCACTATTAGTAAAATAAATATTACTACTAAATGATTATATCTGTATAGCAGGGACTGGTATTTTTTAGAACTGGTGGAATAGTGGAAAAAGTATGTATACACTTATATAATTCCTACAAAGAACATTTTTTGCCTTCTGAGTGGGCACGTACCTTTAACACTGATGTTTATTATATAACACATTCTATATTTGATCGTTTTACTTTCACAATTCCTTAACCCTTTCAACCCTACCTATCGGAATCCCGACTGGGGACCTGGTTTGGCCCTCACATAAGTATTTGTCATTTTGTATGTGACAGTTAAATCTAGTTATACCCCTTATGTGAGTATTACGATATTCGTAATCCTATTTTAGGGGAAGGGGCCAAGTGACTTGGTGTGGTATAGACCTGGCACCAGGTCAGGTTATTCTAATTTCAGGGCTGAATATATTTGTTCTCGATGTAAATATTCCGTTCTGATTTTGGTATTTTACCCCAATGCAGCAGGTTAAAATGGGATCGAACCCGTTTGCCCGGCCTTACATGACCTTAGCTGTTGATAGGCCGTTAAACACTAATAAACAAACAAATCAACCCTACCTACGATACCACCGACATGTGCAAACACTGTAGATCCAGATGAGTCGGCTCGTCGCGAGCAGTCTCATCTGGATCTGCAGTATTTGCCAGTACTGTTGAATTGTTTAAACAAAATATGAATATATTTTCTCATTAATGAAATAGTTCAACGATAACATGGACAATGTCGATGTTGGATATTTACGATGATATGGTTAATAGTAAATAGTGGAACCTCTCTCAAACAAACAAAAAAACACATGTGATCTTTTTTATGAGTTTCTTGGTCATTTATCTCAGGTAATAAAGTATGTTCGTGATCGCATAGCACACAACTATGTCTCAGAATGATCAAATGCCTGAGTTACAGTGACACCTCTCTAAACCGGACACCATGGGGGGCCTCCCATGGTGTCCGGTTCAGAGAGGTGTCACTGTATAATTCGTTGCTCTGCGACATACTGTGGCACGTGATGTGTTCTGGCGGCGCTATATATAGCATGGTACAGACGCCTGCATGTACAGTACGGTAATTGGGTAGTCAGATGTAATTGGCGGTCTGTGGCCTGTTTCATTTAACATCTTACGACTAAAATGTTCGTAAGTCCAAATTTAGGATCGTCTGGAAATTTCAACTGATGGATTTCACATTTATTGAGCATAGGCTGCATATTCAGCCTATGCTCAATGAAAGTAAATCCAATAATTGTTTACAAGAAAACATTGCTAATGTGAAATGTACAGACTATCATAATCTTGCACTTACGAACATTTTAGTAGTACGAAGTTTAGTGAAACGGCTTCCAGGTTATTATTGATCATTGTGTACTTATTTGTGACTGTAATTAGAAAATGTACAGAGCCCCGCAGGGGACGTATAATTCTTTTTTTTTCTTAATTAGTTCCCACGAAATAACAATTCGTTCCATCAATTTAACAATTCGTTCCCACAAACGAATTGTTAAATTGATGGAACGAATTGTCATTTCGTGAGAACGAATTGTTAATTCGAGGGAACGAATTGTTATATCGTGGGAACGAATTGTTAAATTGACGGAACGAATTGTTATTTCGTGGGAACGAATTAATAAAAAAAATCCATGTCCGCTGCGGGGCTCCGTAAAAATGTGCCTTATGGGATGCGGATCATGGGTCCCATTTCACTAAACTTCGTACGACTAAACTGTTCGTAAGTGCAGATTTAGAATAGTCTGTAAATTTCAATTGATGTCTTTACATTTATTGAGCATAGGCTGCATATGCAGCCTATGCTCAATAAATGTAAATCCAATAATTGTTTACAAGAAATCATTGTTAATGTGAAATTTACAGACTATCATAATTTTGCACTTACGAACATTTTAGTCGTACGAAGTTTAGTGAAACGACCCCCTGTAGCCTATTTCACCAACATCGCAAAGTATGTTTTCCTAGCAAAGTATACTTTCAGGGAGCAATCATTGATTTCATGCAGAACTAACGATTGCATATATTTGATGATTAAAACTATGCAGAATTATTATACTGAATTTATTACATTATCACAGCCAATTTTGGCTGTGATAATGTAATAAATTCAGTATAATAAAAATTAATAAATTGATCCTAAAACTGAAAATTTCTCCCTCAAAGTATACTTTGCTACTAAAGTATACTTTGCAATGTTGGTGAAATAGACTACTGATCAGGCTGTGCGGATGCAAAGGCTGAACCGGATCTACGCTGGTCATAAAACCCATAAGTTTAATTTCTCCTGTGACAGCCACATGTAGAAGTCCTGTATAAATGTGTAAATATTATTTACATGCATTTAGATATTCTCCGACAACATTGCCACTGTAATGCACCAGTGAATTTAAACGCAGAGCCTACGAATATGTGTGTGGGGTGGGTGGGGTGGACTTTCACAGACCATACCCGCAGTGCGGAACTACCTGGCATTCAACTGGTACAGACAGGTTACGAACATATCAAGGGGATATAAATATTTACCATAGCTGTAACCGTTCCAATGCGGGAAACGAAAATTGTCGTCTGCTGTAGTTTTATATATTGCCGTCTTTCTCAGTAAAACATGGTTTGTCAGCACTTTAGAATCATTTCCATTGGAAATGATTCTAAAGTGTTGACAAACCATGTTTTTGATAAGAAAAATGTGAAATAGAAAATAAACAGCAGACGACACGACAAAAATGAATTCAGCATTGTAAGGATTAATTAACTACTATTCCTGCCGACGAAATTTTGGCTATTAAACACATTAAATCTAAAAAATATTTAAATGTAAGTACTTTATCATCAATAAATAACAAAAAAGTTACCCTCCCCAAATTGTTTTGTTTGATGAAATTCCATCAAAAAAAATATTGATTCAATAGCGAAAAAACTATTTTCCTATTTCCTATGGGAATTTAACATGGGGGAAAAAGAGGCAGAAGAGGAGGGGGAGGAGTCAACAAACAAAAAATGGAAATTGACTCTGAAACCTGTCTAGATAGGTTGGAAATGATGTAACTAAGAAAACAAAAGTTAAATTTTGAAAATCGGTCCATAAATAAAACAAATATGTTTTTATATGTTTAGCCCCCATGTTAAATTCCCATAGGAAAATCTTGTTTTCGCAATAAAAACATTTCATTGAATTTCATCAAATAATTTGTTTTGGGGAGGGTGACTTTTGTTATTCATGAAAAAGTACTTACATTTAAATATGTTTTTATTTAATGTGTTTAATGTCCAAAAGATCGACGGCAGCACAACGTGGAACAGACGGTAGCTACATGGCCCCAACGTTGTCGCTATTCTAACTATAAGAGAATCGAAATTGCTGCAATATAATACATATGTCGAGCTATGTTTAGTCGTGTTTTACAGTGACTGCTCTACATGAGTAATATGACTGGTGCTGCACTCCGCGCCGGCGTAAAATGTTTTAACCCTTTCCCTGTTTTGCGATATTTCGACTCATCCAAATCCAAAACATCTGAATAAAAGAATCAAATGCTGGGTCAAATGATGGTTAAATTATCTGATAGAGTAGAAAACATTGTGGGAAAAGGAGAAATTGCTTGTTACAAGCAATTTCTCCTTTTCCCACAATGTTTTCAAAAGACATCTTCTGCACAGGTGTGAAAAGTCGTGTCTATCAGGGAAAGTGTTAAGGCGAAAACTGCACCGATAAACTGACGATATGCCACTCAGTTCTACTTAGAGCTATCGCATAAACGCAGAGTTCGTCTAGTCAATATGTTTGGAATAGATCGACTGTTGATGGACCCGATAACGAATTTCACCGTGTGACCCGCCACCCCATCCCACGCCAAACATGTAGCGTGCGTCTTCACATTACGATGCACATTGGTTGGTATATGGCGTAGACGGTAGAAGTGTAAAACCAGTAGCCGATTTCACCAAAATTGATAAGCATACTTATATTCTCTGATTTTGAGGATGCGGATGGAGTTACCGTTTTTTGGCATTTTAAAGCTATTGGTAGTGTTGACGGGATAAATAGAATAGTACAAAAAATATCAGGCGTGGCACGGAAACGGGATGTGCTCGGCAGACATCCCGTTTCCTAAGTCTTGTCAGATATTTTTCCCATTCACGGCACTAACCTACTATTCTCTATTTTACTGTATACTATATGGTACATTGAGTTGCCATATATGTCATCGTTGTATGTACATGCCATCGTACAGTTTGCACCACTTCGATAATTTGACACGTACAGCAAATAATATGACAGTAAAACTAATAACAGTTGGTGCAATACGTCATAGAAAGTTATGACAACAGCGTGCTATAAATATTATGCCAGCAACATATACAAAAGGCGAGATATCTGATAATTTCTCCCATCAATCCCAAAATAGATTGCAATGTGTAAACTTTTCAATTTGATGCACAGCTTATTGTTAGAGTACATGTTACCACAGGTAAAGCCGTATTTACTCTCATAGCAGGCAATTATACAACAGTGACAAACTCTCAGATAACTGCTTACATGTCACTGGATTGTATACAGTTTGAATGGTTAACAGGTACACATCTACAGCACTGTGTACGTATCTACACAGCCATTACTGGATTCTCAAATAATTTAACAAAGGGTAAAAAAAAATCTTGAGAAATCAGACTTTGTAGATAAGGGTGATTAAAACTAACCATATGACGTTGCTGTTTGATGTCCTTGGAAGATATTGCGCAATATTGTATGTATGTCATATTAGTTGCGGTATGTTTCAAACGCCACAAGATGTAAAACAGTTACTGACTGATGGCTCGTACACACTCAGATGGCCGATATAGCCACTCCGTGCGCCGCATAGCATACAGTAACAAGCGAATGTTCACATATATGTTATACATATATCCCATTTAGGAACAATTATGTGTGAATCGAATGATAACCAGTACAGTTGTAGCCTATTTCATCAACATTGCAAAGTATACTTTTCTAGCAAAGTATACTTTGAGGGAGTAACCATTTATTTTTCCTGAAATGCATTATTTCATATAGAACTAACAAATGCATATATTTCATGATTAAAAGTATGCAGAATTATTATACTGAATTTATTACATTATCACAGCCAAATTGGCTGTGATAATGTAATAAATTCAGTATAATAAAAATTAATAAATTTGTCCTAAAATTGAAAAGTTCTCCCTCAAAGTACTGGAAACGTATACTTTGCAATGTTGGTGAAACTGGCTACAGGGGCTACAGGGGCCACACGGGTCCTTAAAGGGCTTGATATGATAGTTTGTGGGCTATGGACGGGGCACTGCGATCAAATTCACTGGCGCACGACAGACGCACATGGCAGATGTGAGCTGAAATCGGTTACAGTACGAATATAAACAACCGATAATATCCTAACTATATACATGTATTAGTAGTTATTTACATAATTATACAATAAAATATGTTATGGTGGCATATTTCTGCCACTTACTTAACGTGATAACGTGATAGTTAAGTCGTCATAATACACCGTATATGTCGTTGTGCGACTCCTCTTGCAGCTCCTACATCTCTTTTTCTCCCACGTTAAATTCCCATAGAGAAATCATTTCTCGTAATAAAATCAGTATTTGACCAAATTTCAGTTTGTTCGCATTACATCTGATGGCAAAATGATTGAAAATATTTCTCAAGTGTAACGCATAACTGTTGCACGACATGTATGCGAACTCCTGGCGAATTTTGGCCCAAATTTCGCGTACCAGTTCAGTGTGATTCCAAGTTAAAATTGTCGGTAATTCGCGTATTTTCTCGCAATTGTGTGTCTGCAACTCGTGGCGAGCTGTCGCAGCCCAGTGAGATACTACCTTTAGTAAACTGTTTTGTCGCGATAAGTATGTGGTACTTATTAGGTGTGTAATACGACTTTGCTATCAAGTTATGTGAATAGCGAAATATTCCACCACATTATGACATGTATTGAAAACGTGAACAATATACTGAACAACCTGAGAATGTAACACCTACACGTTTGGTATGTTTTTGTAATGAGTCACATACGTCAACTAAAATGACATAATTATAAAGGGTACGCAGAGGGGGTGCGATGGGCCCCCTTATCCATTTCAACATCACATGCCTGTATAGTGGTATTGGCAAAAAGTGTAGATCCAGATGAGCCGGCTCGTGACGAGCCGTCTCGTCAGGATCTGCACTTTTTGCAAGTAATTATCATAATTTTGAGAACAAAAACACCCATGTTCATAAAGTGACTGGTTTGAAAATGTGTTGCAAAATTAACAAATCAAAACTCATTCCAGTTACTTAGGAGTGAAAGGGTTAATTTGCCGAGGTCTGTCCGTGGATGTGCAAACAAAAATGTTTAGCCCTTCGCGCCGTCGATAACGCACCCCCTAAATGAATTCATTCTCACGGGCCTGCCATTTCCTCTCTTTGACTGTGTATGTCCAATCTACATTTTAACTGTTCATATGGTGGCGTTTCCACTGCCTGTGAATGTTCGTGTCATTTTGTGTACCCCAAATAATTTTCGGAATGCATATAGTCGCCACTCTGTCAGTGTTCGTCTGTCTGTCTGTCTGTCTGTCTGTCTGAGAGTTTTCGGCTACCTATGACCGTCATATGTACGTTTATAAACCCACACATAGTCCCCCCCACGCCCAACACACACATTGCAATGATATATATCCATTCATCCATGATGTTCTCGGGGAGCAAGCTTCCTACAACCGCACTGGGTGAATTACAAGTTATATAATTGTATATTAACGAATTACAATGCAGTGTCATTCGATTCCAGTCTGACTATCCCATTATATTATTATATATCCGGCGCCCAATTCAATGACACGATTTGCCAGTCAGATTTTCACGATAAGGCTATCACATTGTTTGTCTCTGTTAAGCGTCCATCTGGATAGTATGAAAGCGTCCCGGTGCCAACACATGTTTATCTCCTATTTAGGTGATAGTAACTCCTAATTAGGAGATGGTAAATCCTAATTAGGAAATACTAACTCCTAATTTGGAGATAATAAGTCCTAATTAGGAGTTAGTAAGTCCTATTTTACTTACTATCTCCTAATTAGGAGATAAAATATATCAGCATTGGCACCAGGAAGCTTCCAAAGGATAGACAAAACCTACTTACGTATTCGGTAAAAACAAACAAGGCTTTGAAGAAAAGAAATGTGTGCAAAGGGTTGATGAAGTTTTTAACATAAATTTAAATTACAGCTAAATACATTTGTAATAAGAAACTCTCTTATTAAACTTATTAAGTCTAAATTCATGAATGGATTTAAAACACAGACAAGTCCTAAATCAATGTTCATATTACTTCACCAGTAAATAGTGTCAAATAGCATACACAGTTTCTTTGTTTTTTCATAGTAACACTCTCAAAACCTACCCGCACGAAGACGCTTAACAGAGGAAGAACTTGCTATGGCCTAATCACAAGAACTGTACATCAATGCACGATACAAATAGCTTATAGTTGCACTTTCAACCATAGAACGTACCGGCGCCCTTGATTGCGTAAAACACACTATAATAACGACAGTTCTTACATTGGGAAAGTCTGAAAATGAACGAAGTTATTGCCCGTCTAGTTTTCAACATTTGCAGATACAGGATGCCATATTATGGCATCCTGTATCTGCAAATGTTGAAAACTAGACTGGCAATAACTTCGTTCACAGCTCAATTTCAATAACTGTTTGTAAGATTGGACATTAAATCGCATTATATATGGCTGTGACCGGAGAAATGTGGCTTACGGGTTCAAACAGTTTCCCGAGTGTCACGGCAAACGTTTATCCACAACTGGACATGGTCGAACGTTAATGTTACATTTCCGTCTGAAATGTCGTATAATTTGAGCTTATATGCAGCTACTTTCGCTACTTTGATAATCCGTTGCATTCAAACAGCTGATTTACATAATACATATTCCGGGGCCGCAGTAAACGTCGCGTGATTCAGCCGCATTCATTTCAAAATTCAGTGCGGCCGTTGTTAACTAATCGGGTGACACAATGGCGCGTTCTAGTAATGTCATGAGACACAAACATTACGTAGGTGTTGGCTTGGCTCCGAAATGAGCATTGTCTACAGCCATGGTCAAAAAGCACGCGCTGTATGTTTGAACACGGCTGTGAGCGGTTTCGAACAACGGCAGTTATCTAACAATAATGGTTTGCGTACATAATTTTGTTTTTCAGTTACGGTACAGTATTGTATCATTTTAGATTAAGGCATGTGCACTATCGGAACACACCTGACCCCGGTGGGAGATTGGAGAAATTCCAGCAAACAGGTCAACCCACAGACGGACATACCGTCCAAACACTATATGCTTCTCTGCTCTTCCGAGACTGGGGACCGTTTCACTAAACTTCGTACGACTAAAATGTTCGTAAGTGCAAATTTAGGATCGTCTGGAAATTTCAATTGATTGATTTACATTTATTGAGCATAGGCTGCATGCAGCCTATGCTCAATAAATGTAAATCCAATAATTGTTGATGAAAACATTGTTGATGTGAAATCTACAGCCTATCATAATTTTGCACTTACGAACATTATAGTCGTACGAAGTTTAGTGAAACGGCCCCCAGAAGACGTAAAGAATGATATCCCGAGTCATCTTGTTTGTATGATAGCCATAACAGCTATTCAGAACTAAGTAGATTTTAATTAGTGAAATTACTGTACATGAACAAACAGTATGTATAGAAAAGCCCTGACCGAAAATATGTTTATGACAAAAGACAATTTGTGTAATAATTGATTACTGAAATTGTTGCAAAGCAGTTGTTACGCCGCGATGTTTATGCCAATAAACAGTCTTTTATTCCAGTCTTTACTCACCATGTCATGTTGGCCCCGTCCTCCATGAGATAATTGCCTGTCGTTAACTGTGGCTGTGGCTGGATAAATGGGGTTTATGTGATTTCCGACCAGTGTGGATCCTGATCCGTCTCATCAGGATCTGCACTGTTCGCAATTCGATAAATGAAACATGTTTCTAACGAGCAATATAGATCGTTATCAGGCTACAGGAGTGCGCTATTCGATCAGGAGTTACACTGGTCACAAATCCTATAAGCCCTTTTTCTCCTGGCACAGCCACAATTGTCCGCTAAATATACAATCACCACAGGTATGGAGAAAACGAAGATACCGCTCCAGTTACTTCGTATATGTGGCTGTGTTCGGAGAAATGGGGCTTATATGTTTTGCGAACAGTGTAGATCCAGATCAGCCTGCGCGTCCGCGCAGTCTGATCAGGATCTGCACTGTTCGCTAGTGCATTAACGGAACAACTGACATGCTTCTCGCAACCAATACAGATCGTTATCATTAGGTTAAATGAGTGTATTATTTGATCAGAAGGTACACTGGTCACAAATCGCATAAGCCCCATTTCTCCAGTCACAGCCACATGTGAGTCCGGTTCTGATATCACCTCCCTTATTGCATCGACAATATTTTTGACGTTAATGACGTTGAAAGTTTACGAAAAATCAAGGCCCGTGAATGCGGAATTGAATTGAATTCGGCGTGAAATGTGATTTTTTTCCCATTTCTCGACGTCATTTGAGACACGCCATGCGATTTTGTACCTTCGGACATCTGCGTAATTTCATTAAATACGTTTACAAAATTTACAATGTTTTTCATAAATAAAGGCATGTTGACAAAATTAATATAATCCCGCATGTGCTCTGAGCATTTTGTCAAGATTTGGCGCCATTTACGGAAAATATTGTAAATTTTGTAAACGTATTTGATGAAAAAACGCAGATGTCCGAATGTACAAATTCGCATGCCGCGTCTCATTTGTGGTTGCGGCAGGAGAAACGATAACGATCTATATTGATCGTTAGAAGCACGACAGGTGTTTCTATGATGGAATGGTGAACAGTGAAAACCCTAATCAGACTGCGCGGATGCACAGGCTGATCTGGATCTACACTGGTCGCAAAACCCATATGCCACATTTATCCAGTCACTGCCACCTATACGGACAATGACTGATTTTCAAAATAAATGTCTAAAATCCGGCCATGATATAAGGTAGGTATTACCACAACTAGCTTGCCCGTCCGTGTGTCTGTCCGTCACAAAACGTAGCGGGTAAAGTTATTATACTTTTGTGTTCTGTTTCCATTCACGGAAGATCTCGGATGGTCCTCTAGTTTATCCTGTCACTAATGCACGACACACCAACGCTGGCTAGTCGCAGGTCAAGATCACAGACTTACAGTGGGGTCAGCGTGTAAGTGCACACACGAACGAACACGACAGGTTGGAACCAACCTGTCGTGTTCGTTCGTGTGTGCACTTACACGCTGACCACACTGTAGTGCATTCTCATAACTTATCTTTGGGGTGAATGTTCTATAATTTCCACTCACACAGCTTTAAAGTACGGAACCGCACAGGGGACATGGAACACATGACCCTACCATGTATATTTTGGAACGTTGCCCGCATCTAGCGTATTTTTGTTTTTTACCTAAAACATACATTGTCAGCATGATACTCAAGTAGCATTTACCGACTTGAAGGCCAAAGTATTCTATTGTCTGTATGGTATAGATCGTAACTATCGTGTAGCTAGCTGGCTATGCAATATTATCAGAAAGTCAAATGTAGTAACACAATGACACATGTGCAACACCGTCAGAAAATGTGCCTATATACTGTCTGTTCCACGTTTTTCTGCCGACGAACGATTGGCTTTTAAACACATTAAATCAAAACAATATTTAAAAGTAAGTACTTATTTATTAATACATGTAAGGAAAAAGTCACCCTCCCCAAAAAAAATTCTTTGATGAAATTCCATCAAATATTCATTTTCTTGCGAATGGGAATTTAACATGGGGGCTAAAAATATATAATTTTTTTAAATATTTTTGTTATTTGTGGACCGATTTTCAAAATCTAACTTTCGTTTTCTTAGTTACATCATTTTCAAGCTACATGTATCTCGCCAGGTTTCGGAGTCAATTTCCATTTTATTTCATTTTGGGATCAAAAAACGAAAAGTTTTGGAAATTAACTCCCCATGTATAATTCCCATAAGAAAATCTTTTTTTCGAAATAAAATCAATATTTGATGAAATTTTATCAAACACAAAATTGTGGGGAGGGTGACTTTTTTGTTATTGGTGAAAAAGTACTTACATTTAAATATTTGTTTTAGATTTAATGTGTTTAATAGCCAAAAGTTCGTCGGCAGAAAAAAAACATGGAACCACAGTAAATGCCAATGTGGGACCAGTAAAACCCATATCATCTTGCGCATCTGGGGCCCGTTTCACTAAACTTCATACGACTAAAAAGTGCAAATTTAGGATCATCTGGGAATTTCAATTGATGGATTTACATTTATTGAGCATACACTACAAACTGTGTGGCATATGAATTTCATATGTTTTTCATATGAATTTAATATGAACATTTCATATGCAAATATAATAAAGTGAGCCGATATGCAATTCATATACAAATTATTCATATGAAATGCATATGAAGTCTTCATATGAAATTCATATGAATTTCATATCGTCTCTTTTCATATGAATTTCATATGCAATTCATATGTTTTACATATGAACAGCATGTAAAAAAAATTCATATGAATTGCATATGTGGCACATTTTGCTGTGTAGGCTGCAGCCTATGCTCAATAAATGTAAATCCAATAATTGTTTACAAGAAAACAATCTTAATGTGAAATTTACAGACTATCATAATTTTGCACTTACGAACAGTTTAGTCGTACGAAGTTTAGTGAAACGGCCCCCTGTTCGTTAGCATATATTTAAAGGTGTGAATTGCCTTTACAACATTCAATACCCGGGAATATAAGTCGATAAAGAGGCCGAATTTTAATGTAACACATCACGTGCTACAAGGAATTTGCGATGGTGACGTGGGACCAAAACCAACTACGAGCCAAATAAATGGCTGGCATGCTTAAATAGAGAAATGCTTAGGCCCAATACTGGCATATAAAAGTAAGTCAAGGCTACATGATGATGTTGTTGTTGTTGTTGTTGGGTTTTAAAGGCCTATCAACAGCTAAGGTCATTTCAGGCCGGGTCAATGGGTTTAGTACTAAATGCCATATATTACCTGTACACATGGGTGGGGGGAACTCCCTAAATCCGAACTGAATATTTACAATAAAAAAAAATATAAAATCAGCCATGAAATCAGAATAATCCTGATCTGATACCAGGTCCTCGCCACAC
Source organism: Conchocele bisecta (assembly GCA_029237695.1). Lineage (NCBI taxonomy): Eukaryota > Metazoa > Mollusca > Bivalvia > Lucinida > Thyasiridae > Conchocele > Conchocele bisecta. The sequence goes on from CM055267.1 coordinate 26,940,595, forward strand.
CAGAATCACTTGGATCCCTCCCAAGAGCAGTAGGACCAGTAATAATCTTACGATAAAAACGTACCTGAGGGCCAAACCAGGAAAATCGCGATTCCTTTAAGTAGGAACCGCTACCGTTATTTTACGCCGTCGCATTCGTTCGACCAACCACCCACCAAAGTTACATGAAGGTCATATTATCGTACTGTAGTTTCAGTAGCCAATTTCACCAACATTGCAAAATATACTTATCTAGCAAAGTATACTTTGAGGGAGAAATTTTCAATTTCAGGATAAATTTATTAATTATTATTATACTGAATTTATTACATTATCACAGCCATTTTGGCTGTGATAATGTAATAAATTCAGTATAATAATTCTGCATACTTTTAATCATGAAATATATGCATTTGTTAGTTCTATATGAAATAATGCATTTCAGGAAAAATAAATGATTACTCCCTGAAAGTATACTTTGCTAGTAAAGTATACTTTGCAATGTTGATGAAATAGGCTACTGGTCCTCGCCACACCAGAATCACTTGGATCCCTCCCAAGAGCAGTAGGACCAGTAATAATATTACGATAAAAACGTACCTGAGGGCCAAACCAGGAAAATCGCGATTCCTTTAAGTAGGAACCGCTACCGTTATTTTACGCCGTCGCGTTCGTTCGACCAACCACCCACCAAAGTTACATGAAGGTCATATTATTGTACTGTAGTTTCAGTAGCCGATTTCACCAACATTGCAAAATATACTTATCTAGCAAAGTATACTTTGAGGGAGAAATTTTCAATTTCAGGAGAAATTTATTAATTATTATTATACTGAATTTTGGCTGTGATAATGTAATAAATTCAGTATAATAATTCTGCATACTTTTAATCATCAACTATATGCAGTCGTTAGTTCTATATGACATAATGCATTTCGGGAAAAATAAATAATTACTCCCTCAAAGTATACTTTGCTAGAAAAGTATACTTTGCAATGTTTGTGAAATAGGCTACTGGTGTACACGACTAGTAGATGATTAAACATGACTAAGTTATCAAGCAGAAAACGTATGTCAATGTCAAATTAAGCAGAATGTCTTTCTTGGTGCGGGCAACCGACCCTACCTATGACTATGCCACCAACACCTACACGTGTAGCCATGTTCACGTCTGTACTGACACAAACCATCCTTAACCCTTCCACCCCAAGTAACTGTAATGGATTTTGATATGTTAATTGTGCAACGAATCCAACCGTCATAAAAAAAAATTTCAGGTTAGTCCATTTATGAACAAGAGTGCCGTAAGTACAAAATACGCCGTCACCAAGGCAAGAAACCTTAATGTGAATTTGAAAATCTATAGCATTATTTCTTCCTCTTGTTGTGATAAACTGGTATACTAATTTAGGTAGAGATGTGTATAGAACTATATAGAATTGCATACAAAAATGTAGAAAAAAATGGCTATTTATAAGTCTTTATTTTTGTTAAAACATTTCGGCATAAAAACACCATGATGCACATGTACAATATGTGTAGAAGACGTGTGTAAAGTTAAAAAGGTGATATTTTGTTAAAAATATTTGTTCGGCATACAAAAACACCGAGGAGTAGTGCACACAAACTATGTAGTTTTTCTGTCCGCCGCTGCCTGCCGCCGTGTGGTAAAACTATAATACATACCGTTTTTTTAAAACGGTCGTATAAGAAGTGCAGATCCTGATGAGACTGTTTAATCATGTTCAAACTGGTTTACTATTTGTAATATCAGTCAAATCAAGTTAGCAAGCATATGACATATTGGCAGGCACAACTCTCAATCACATGTTGAAGTAACGGACCGAGGTATATAAATACATTAAATATGCTTAAAAGCATTAATTAACGAAAAAAAAAGTAAGCTAAACAAATGTTTTTAAAAAACATTTTTTTAGCTTATTTTTTTCCCGTTAATTAATGCTTTTAAGCATATTTAATGTATTTATATACCTCGGTCCGTTACTTCAACCTGTGCTCTCAATAGTAGAAAAACCACGGAATCAGCAACACTAATGGATGTACCCCTCAAAAAGCAAATGTCATTTGACATTGAGAAAACGGGCCGCATGAGTGGACTATAAAAGGAAAATATGGATGATATGAAGTTTCCAGCCAATTCGACTTACGGTAACCGAGATGGTAGGTAGACTTTAACTTTGCAAATTTCGGACAGACAGATGAACAGACAGTGTGGCGACTATCTATATGTCCTAAAAATAATTTGGGCGACAGAAAAAAATCATATCCACCCTATTTAGTTCATTCTGGATCGTTGCCCATACCATTGGCTTTTTGAGGTCTAATAATTCCGTATTTGAAGTAATTATGTATTTTGCCAGTCAAACGTAACCTTAAGTGTCACAGTTGTCGATCACATGCTACAATTAAAACCATACCTGTAATCACTATTATTGCACAACATGAGTGTTTGTACGGAGGCCTGCAGGGGACATGGATTTTTGTTATTAATTCATTCCCACGAAATAACAATTTGTTCTTAAATCGTTCCCACGAATTAGTTCCTTAATTCGTTCCCACGAATTAGCAATTGGTCCCACGAATTAACAATTCGTTCCCTCAGTTTAACAATTCGTTCCCACGAAATAACAATTCGTTCCCACGGAACGAATTGTTAATTCGAGCAAACGAATTGTTAATTCGAGCGAACGAATTGTTATAACGTAGGAACGAATTGTTAAATTCGAGGCCGAACAAATTTTTAAATTGACGGAACAAATTGTTATTTCGTGGTAACGAATTAAAAAAACAACATGTCCCCTGCGGGGCTCCATATGTTTGCGGTGTAATGAAACAGTGTAGAAAACATGTCAGCTGATCAGTACATGTGTAATGTATGATGCTGTACTTATACATCAAATAGAACATGCGTGTTGATTTATTATGTAATTTATTAAACTCCGCTTTTGGTTAGAAAGTTGTATAACTTATAAATATGGCTATGCGACAAATTCAGGCGTATTAGCTCACAGATGGAAGACTCGGACCTAGGACCCAATACTTGGCTCATTTTGGAAAACGTTACCCCACCCACCCATTTCCATACACTATACCTTAGAGCCAAGTATTGGGTCCTAGGTCCGAGTGTTTCACCTGTGTATTAGCTTTGTGACCAGTGGATACCCAGACAAGCCTGCATAGCCCAACTATAGTCTACACTGTTCTCCATTCGGTCCGTAGAACATTGTTTCATCCATCTTGAAAACAATGAGAAGCAAACTTGAATGAGAAAAAAATGGAAGTAAATGGTTTAACATCCCAGCAACAGCTAAGGTCATATAGAGACGGGACCACAGTTTAAAAGTCCCATCCGACAGACCAGTGGGATGGAAATACTATGTAAGTATTTTTCACGCCTAGGGCGAGAATTGAACTCACAACCTCAGCCATTGAAGTCTAAAATGCCATATCCCCTAGGCCATGGCCCATCCCTGGGTTGAGTGAAAGTATTGGTTGATCAGGATCTACACTGATCAGAAGTGAAATAAGTCCAGTTTTGTCCAGAGTATGGCCTATATGCATGTATGAAGCGCAAATGTGATTGTGACTGGAGAAATGGGGCCTATGGTATTTGTGACCAGTGTAGCTACTGATCAAATAGCACTCCTGCAGCCTGATAGTGATCTACATTGCTTGTTCGAAACACGACGGGCATTTCATTGATGGAATGGCGAACAGTGCAGATCCTGATCAGACTGTGCGGATGCACAGGCTGATCTGGATCTACACTGGTAGCAAAACCGATAAGGTCCATTTCTCCAATCACAGCCACAGATTACGAGAACTTCCAATACCATGTGTAACCTCACCTACCCCATGTCCAGCGTTCAGGTGATCCAGAAATACATTTTATATAGAGAACACCAGGCTATTTTGAATTTTGATATCATGTTTTATCGGGAAAGCTAGGAAATGCGTAGGAATTCCTACCATATCCGAGCCTGAGCCTGATTAGTTGCAAACAGTAACTCATACAATCTACTCCCGTACCGTCGTAGCCAGTCTGGCTACAGACCGTACGCGGTAGATTGCAAGTTACCGTTCGCAACTAGAGCCTGATAAACTTGATATCAAGACTGGAATACATACCGACTGACAACATATTGTTGTATCATGCATTGACCTGATATAAACATCTGGGTTATAACAAAGTGAAAACATACGTTCAATTGGTCGGACGTCACGCGACATAACCGAATGACGTCAGTGTAATAACGCAACATAAACAAATCCGCGTTCTGTCCATAGATAACGACGTCATCTTTTGTAATGTTCGAGCATAAAACGTTACCTGATAAATAGAATACACGGCTACTGTCTTTTGATATCAAGGTTATCAGGATCACCTTGTAAACAGTATGAATTCCTCGGGGAGCCTCGGAATTCCTACGCGTTTCCTAGCCTCAGCTGATGAACTTGACATCAAAAGACACAAGCCTTGTTTTCTCTACATGTTATGTCATTACATTGATGTCATTCAGTAATGTCATGTGATGTCATTTGACCAATGAAATGTCAGCGAAAGAAGTTTCCAAAATCCAGTGACCAGGAGACATAGTATCGGCGTCAATGCCAGCAACATGTTATTTATTATAGGAATGAATGGCCTTTTTGTGGAATTTATCGGGGTATAAACTTGGAAAAGCCACTTTCGCAATTGGCGATAAAAATAAACAATTGGCGATAAAAAATTACAATTTTCGAAAAAAAAAAAAATAAATAAATAAATTTATCGCCTATTGTTTATTTTTATCCTATTGGTTATTATAGGAATGATGGCCTTTTTGTGGAATTTATCGGGGTATAAACTTGGAAAAGTCGCGGGAATACTGGACGAAGGCCGGAAAGCCTCGTCCAGTATTCCCGCGACTTTTCCAAGTTTATATCCCCGATAAATTCCACAAAAAGGCCATTCATTCCTTATATTTCCAGCATTTGAAATAGACTCATCAAGAAAATGTGTTTATTTTCCGTTTTCTTAAGAATTATTTTAACTGCGCCTCACGGTTACGGAAAGTAGTTCGGCGTGGGAGTTTACCGGGATATAAATTTTGGACAGATACTTGCTACGGGCCAATCAAATGTTAGGGAATTGTGTAAATATTTTTGTGCTGGAATTATCAGGTAATCAGCATGTTACGCGATAAATAGAACACCATGCTAGTGTCTTTTGATATCAAGTTTATCAGGCTCGGCTCGGAAACGGTAGGAATTCCTCGGCGAGTTTCCTAGGCTTGCCTGATAAACTTGATATCAAAAGACACAAGACTGGTATTCTCCATTAGTTATCCTGTATTTGATGTGCAACTAGGTACCTGACAAAACTACCATTCACCGAGGGTTGAACGTCCCAGCAACAGTTTAGATCGTATAGAATGTAAGTTTGAATTCATCAGAAAGGCAACTTGAAGGATCAATATAGAACAAAACACTAGAAGTATTACGGCAAATATGCACATCTATTTCAATAAATAAAATGCTTACCACAACATGTATATATTGTTTGCTTCTTAATAACAGTGTTCATTTTAACAAAAGACAAAATCACATTTTGTGGAGGACAAGCTTGAGTGAATTATTCATAGTATCAGATAAGCCTTTCAACACCACATGCCTGTATAGTGGTATTGGCAAAAAGTGTAGATCTAGATGAGCCGTCTCGTGAAGAGCCGTCTCATCAGGATCTGCACTTTTTGCAAGTAATTTTCATATTTTTGAGAGAAAAAATACCTTTCTTCATAAATAGACTAGTCTGAAAATCATTTTGTGACGATTGGATTGGTCCGGATATAAACATATAAAAATCCATTCCAGTTACTTAGGGGTCAAGGGTTAACCCGTCAACCCTAGTATGCCCAGTTTATGGACTCATCAATGTTCATTTTCAAACTTTTCCTTATACGTGGCTGTGACTGGAGAAATGGGGCCTATGGGATGCAGGGCCTGAAAATAGGGGGAGTCCGAGGGGGACCTTTCATTTTCAACGTCGGACCTTTACACTTCAGAATTTTATACATACAATAGGTCTTCGGACCTTTCATTATTTCCTTTAGAAGGTCACGGACCTCCTCGTGAAAGTTGCTATTTTCAGACCCTGGGATTTGTTACCAATGTAGCACCTGATCAAATAACAAACTCACTTAGCCTGATACTGATCCATATTACTTGTTAGAAGCGTGACGGGTGTTTCGTAGATGAAAACACGAACAGTGCAGATCCTGATCAGACTGTGCAGGCTGATCTGGGTCTACACTGGTCGCAAAACCCATAAACCCCATTTATCCCAGTCACATATGAGACACGCCATGTGATTTTGTACCTTTGGACAGCTGCGTAATTTGTTTACACAATTTACAATATTTTTCGTAAATGGCGTCAAAAGTCCGACCACTGACAGCTTGCTCTATGAGGTCACGGCTCTCTGAATTATCACTGTCACAATGTCCAACCACTAACAGCATTGTGTGGTCATGGCTGGCTGAGATAATTTGTCACAGTGATACAATGAAAAGTGATATTAAGTGACCTAGGTGATCATGGCTGACTGACTTAACAATTTATCCGACCACTAACGGCTGTCTCCGAGGTCACACTGTTCATTGTATCACTGTCACAAATTGTCCAACCACTAACGGCCATCTCTGTGGTCAAGACTGGCTGAGCTGTGTCTCCATGGTCTTCAACATCCAGTCTGGTTCCGCCTGGGTGATTTTCTCGATGATCGTGTTCACCTGGAAGCACAGGCTCTGGATCTGCTTGTCCCATGTGGGCAGGGTCTCCCGCGCTGCCAATCGATAATGTAACATGTCATACAGGGGCAATAGGACTGCAAAATGATACATACAGACTACAAGGTTTGGATATCAAGGCTCGGAAATGCGTAGGTTTCACTGTATGGAGATACTAGGCTAGAATCATTTAATATTAAGTTATCAGGCAAGGACAGGAAGGAAATGTGTAGCCGAGCCTGATAAACTTGATATAGAGAATACTGGGTAGTTTCTCTTTACATCAAGTTTATCAGGTAAGGCTAGGAAATGCATAGCAATTCCAAGGCTCGTCTCGGATTTCCCACTGCCAGTGTATTAAAGTCAAGAGGTTGCTGAGTAATGACTTAAAAAACAAACTTCTTTAGGATTGAAGAAAAGTTAATAGGTTAAACGTCCCAGCAAGAGCTATGGTCATATAGAGACGGGACCTTGGTTTAAGTATAATCCGAAATATCCGTAGGACGCGAGTACTATGGAAGTAAAACATATTTTTTCATACCTAAGAGTGGGTTATAATGGTGTACCGTGGACAACAACAGAGCTCCAGATAAGCTACGTATTTGCGTAAATTGCATAGCAATTCCAAGGCTCGTCTCGGATTTCCCACTGCCAGTGTATTAAAGTCAAGAGGTTGCTGAGTAATGACTTAAAAAACAAACTTCTTTAGGATTGAAGAAAAGTTAATAGGTTAAACGTCCCAGCAAGAGCTATGGTCATATAGAGACGGGACCTTGGTTTAAGTATAATCCGAAATATCCGTAGGACGCGAGTACTATGGAAGTAAAACATATTTTTTCATACCTAAGAGTGGGTTATAATGGTGTACCGTGGACAACAACAGAGCTCCAGATAAGCTACGTATTTGCGTAAATACCCAATTAAAATGGCCAAAAACCCAATTGAAATCAGAAGTAGTGAGTATCAAAAAGCAATTGAAAAATTGTGGTACCTTTATCATGCTGCAGAAAACAATAAACAGACCACATATATAGCATATTTTTCTTATTTTTCCATGAAAACACATCTTGGTATTTCATTAGAATTGTCTCCAATAAAATTTTGAAAATACCCAATTGCTTCAGAAATGATACAATACTCAATTACTAATTCCTTATCTGGAGCCCTGCAACAACCCATCCCTCAGGATTGAAGAACTTTAAGTAAGTGAAATACAAAGATTGGTGGGTGTGTAGTGGCGAGTGATCCAATATGAAATTATCAAAGGGCTGACAAAAAGTGAATGGGTTTAACATCCCAGCAACAGCTGAGGTCATATAGAGATGGGGTAGGGCTGACAAGAAACAGATGTTGTGCCGATATATAGTGTAATAATTCCAGCACAAAATTATTTACACAATTCCCTAACATTTGATTGGCCCGTAGCAAGTCTCTGTCCAAAATTTATATCCCAGTAAACTCCCATGCCAAACTACTTTCCGTAACCGTGAGGCGCAGTTAAAATAATTCTTAAGAAAACGGAAAATAAACACATTTTCTTGATGAATTTATTTCAAATGCTGGAATTATAAGGAATGAATGGTCTTTTTGTGGAATTCATCGGGGATATAAACTTGGAAAAGTCGCGGGAATACTGGACGAAGGCCGGAAGTATTCCAGTATTCCCGCGACTTTTCCAAGTTTATACCCCGATATATTCCACAAAAAGGCCATTCATTCCTATAATGGTACCTTCAAAGTGGACGGTGGAGTCGATCTGGTCAATGTATCCATTCATCCGGCCCTCCGTGATCATCTGAGACGCAATCTTCTCCGCCTGTAAAATAGGGGCGTATTGAATGTGCTATCAGTGCAGCCCCAGATCAATCTGTGCAGTCTGATCAGGGTCTACACTGTCGCGATTGCATTAGGAGAACATTCATAGTGTCAGAATTTTAGATTCATATGGAACAAGTTGAACAACTGTTCACAATCTCACTACACCAATTTTCTCGTGGCAAGACACATATTGCTACAAGTGCAGCTACACTGTTGCTATTGCATTCTGAGAACATTTGTTATGTCGGCAACAAAGAATAAAATTTTGTACCAAACTACACGAGAGTGTGATAACTGAACAAAAACTCAATACGCCCAATTTTCTTGTGGCGGTCCCACATGTCCGGTTACCTTAATGGGTGAGATTTCCAGCAGGGATCCGAGCTCCTCAAACGAGATGTTGTTGTAGAGTTTACTAGCTGACAGCAGGTTGTGTTCTATCACCGCGCGGTCCAGGATCGTCGAACCTGCAATAGTGGAACGGGATATATTACTATGGACCTATTGTATTCACGTACATTCATTCAATTTCATAGAACTGTATTAACAATTTAACATTATCACAGAGGCGAAGGAACTGGGGCCCATTTCACTAAACTATGTACGACTAAATGTTCGTAAGTGCAACTTTAGGATCGTCTGGAAATTTCAATTGATGGATTTACATTTATTGAGCATAGGCTACATATGCATAAATGTAAATCCAATAATTGTTTACAAGAAAACATTGTAAAAGTGAAATTTACAGACCATCATGATTTTGCACTTACAAACATTTTAGTTGTACGAAGTTTAGTGAAACGGTCCCCTGGGGAGCCAAAGTCCAATGTTAAAATTACTTAAAGTGCATACCAGCATGTAAATATGACATTTACCGTGAAAGAAAAATGTATTACTTATGCTATGGTCGTTTTTGATTGCTAATGTAATTCACTAATGTGATTTTTCAGCAGAATAAAGGTATTCCTGTGAGTTCTGGAGTTAAAACGACAAAATCATGTTATTTTTGTACGTACATGTAGAATAACGTACAACAACTTAATTAGAGCAAGTGAGCAGGGGCCCACATATACTTACCTGCCTCAATGGACAAAAGGTCACTTGGATGGGACAAATATGAATGGTGATAAACAAGCATTCAATTTTTAAATTAAGTTATTTAACTAATGCTCGCAAAGATGCATGTAAAAGGCCCATGTGCGTGGCCCCATGTGCCCATAAATATGTAAGGAAATACAAGTTATAACATATTTCTCTGATGTTAAGTTTTGTAAAGAAACCAAGTATTTGACCTTGACCTTGGGATCAGTGGGGGTTGGATGATCATGGATTTGGCGCAGCATGGTAGTTCGCCTTACAGGAATGCATGTGTGAAATATTAAGCATTTTAGATGAAGGAAAAGAAGTTACAACATATTTCTCTGATGTTCAGTTTTGTAAAGAGACTAAGTATTTGACCTTGACCTTAGGATCAGCGGGGGTTGGACGGTCGTGGATTTGGCGCAGCATGGTAGTAGAGCTTTACAGGAATGCATGTGTGAAATATTAAGCATTTTAGATGAAGGAAATAGAAGTTAGAACAATATTTCTCTGATGTTCAGTTTTGTAAAGAGACTAAGTATTTGACCTTGACCTTGGGATCAGCGGGGGTTGGACGGTCGTTGATTTGGCGCAGCATGGTAGTAGAGCCTTACAGGAATGTATGTGTGAAATATTAAGCATTTTAGATGAAGGAAAAGAAGTTACAACATATTTCTCTGATGTTAAGTCTTCTAAAGACACCAAATATTTGACCTTGACCTTGGGATCAGCGGGGTTGGACGGTCGTGGATTTGGCACAGCATGGTAGTAGAGCCTTACAGGAATGCATGTGTGAAATATTAAGCATTTTAGATGAAGGAAATAGAAGTCATAACATATTTCTCTAGTGTTAAGTTTAGTGACGGACCCACAGACGGACGCACAGACAACCTGACTCCAGTATACCACCCCACAACCCCACAATATCTGGCAAGGCTTAGGAAACGGGATGGGCGAGGATCTGCCGAGCCCATCATGTTTCCGTGCCGCGCTAGATATTTTTCCCATTCACGGCACTAACCTACTATTCTATTTATCCCGTCAACATTACAAATAGCTTTAAAATGCAAACAAATAACTCCAACTGCATCCTCAAAATCGGAGAATCGACTAGTATGGCAACCGCACATACTCATACACAGTGATTAGGTCGTATTGGCAGGATATCAAAAATGTTTCACGGCACATACACACTGTATTGACGGGATAAATAAATATAGATGGATGGGTAAATGGATGGATGCACAAAGGGACAAAAATGAATTGAATGACGAAAACAAAATACCTCGTTGTATGTGGACGGCATAATTATTCTAAATACTGTACATGTATCTGCGTTTGCGAATAAATATGAAGAAAATAAGCAAAAAAACATTAAAAAATCCAAACCTATTTATTTTCCCATATATTAAATTGTGCATATCCATGTATTATGAAAATAAGCAAATATTCCGCTGAAAATTGTGGATTTGCTACATTTTACTTTAACCCTTACACCGCTATCTTAATTTTTTGTCGTCTGCTGTTTATTTTCTATTTTCCATTTTTATCATCGAAAACATGTTTTGACAGCACTTTAGAATAATTTACAACATGCTTTAACAGCACTTTAGAATCATTTGCATTGTGCTGTCAAACCAAGTTTTTATTTAGAAACAAGGCAAGATATAAAAGCAACAGCAGACAACAATTGTTGTGAGTAGCGGTCTATGGGTAAATTATGAAAATTCAAAATCACTTATTTTGAACTCTATTATGAAAGCAAGGAAATAGTCAGCCACAGCCAGCCTGTGAGACCATGGAAAAAGGATGGTATATAGCGGGTGCCCACCGTCGGATGTGAGGGCCTTCTGGTGCTGCTGTAGCAGGGCAGAGAACTCCTCCAGCTCGCTGCTTCGGATGATCCGGTCCAGGTACCTACAATGGATTAAAATGGATATAAAATAGAGAAAGTGTCAACATATTTTTCTAATCTCGGAACCGGGGGGACCGTTTCACTAAACTTTGTACGACTCAAATGTTCGTAAGAGCAAAATTATGATAGTCTGTAATTTCACATTAACAATGTTTTCTTAACAATTATTGGATTTACCTTTATTGAGCATAGCCTATGCTCAATAAATGTAAATCCATCAATTTAAATTCCCAGACGATCCTAAATTTGCACTTAGGGCTTTTCCAGTAAAAAATTTTCCTGGGGGGGGGGGGGGGGGGGGAGGGACTGGCTTTTTTTTTTAGGGGTACCACCACCGGAATTTACATAAAATTATACCTGCCACCACCAGAATTTATTTCTTGCATAACCCCCCACCACCGGAATTGATTTTTTGCATAAAACACCCCCACCACCATTTAACCCCCCACCACCATTTAACCCCTACCCACCATCAGAATTTATTTCTCCTTTAACCCCCACCACCAGAAAATGTTATTCTTAGGGAGAAATATGTGAAATTGTTTGATTATTACCACTGCAGGAAGCTGAGGTCAACTAATATTGCTAAAGTCGTGTCATAAATAACGTTGATGTGTGTTGACATTAGGGTACTGACAAGTACTGGTTTGATATTGGCAGACGTTGTGAACAGCATATCTGTGAAAGAATATATCAAGCTGTTCTTTGTTCTATATTAATAAAACACATTATTATAAATATTAACTAGAAAAAGTCTAGAAAAAGCAATATACCAACTTTCCCCAAATGCTAAGTCCGAAAGGGGGAGGTAATCCATGATGGAGGGTCGGATAAAAAATCCAAATTCACTTTGCGCATCAGCACATCAAAACGAAGCTACGAACCAAATATCAGACGCGTAGGTATTAAGGTGAAAAAGTTTTTCGACCTGCGAGGAAAAATAGTGAAATTCTAAGTCCGAAAGGGGGAGATAATCCATGATGGAAGGTCGGATCAAAAATCCGAATTCACTTTGCGCATCATAACGAAGCTACATATCAAATATCAGAAATGTTGGTATTAAGGTGAGAAAGTTTTTCGACTTACAATGAAAATTAGGGAAATTCTGAGTCCGAAAGGGGGAGATAATCCATGATGGAGGGTCGGATGAAAAATCCGAATTCACTTTGCGCATGTGCACATGATAACGAAGCTACATAGCAAATATCAGGCGCGTAGGTATGAAGGTGAAAAAGTTTTTCGAGTTACAAGGAAAAAATGGGAAATTCTGAGTCCGAAAGGGGGAGATAATCGATGATGGAGGGTTGGATGAAAAATCCGAATTCACTTTGCGCATCTGCACATGATAACGAAGCTACATACCAAATATCAGGCGCGTAGGTATGAAGGTGAAAGAAACGTGACGGACGTACGGACGTACGGACATACGGACGGACACTCGTGACGAAAACAATATACCCATTTTTTCCCAAAAAAGTGGGTATAATCATTATACATGTAATACCATCGACTTGGTACTTACCCTATACGTGTATGCCATAAATATTAAAATCCACTGAAGTCCATTAGACAGAAATGCGCCATTTTTTTATGAATCCAAAATTGTTATGATGAGTTACGTCAACACGTAGTAAATAAGACACGCCCATAAACATTCATACGCACATAGTTTCTTCAATAAAACACAAATATTATTAAAAATAAGGAAATTAAGTAGTAGAAATGTAATAAATAGGATAATTAATCGTTCAGGATTGAATAGCGTGAAATAATACACTCATGTTCGTCGGTTTCGCTACGCGAACTTACGCGGAGACCGACGAACACTCGTGTACGAGATGTCTTGGGGTCGAGATGTCTTGGGGTCGAGATGTCTGACAGTCAATCGAACTAGGCCGGCCGAACATTATATATATATAGGGGCGAGACAACCCGGGGCGAACGGGAATAAGGGCGAAACGACCCGGGGTGCGAACAGGATTATGGGCGAAAAGACCCGGGACCAATCGAACTAGGCCGAAGAGCTGGATTGCAAGAACGACAACTCTTAATAACTTTCGATAAACGTTGACCAGTGAACATTCAATGTCGGAGACTTCTAAATTGATACACCGACACCCACTTTAATACTTATGGAAAATAACCACCCACCAACATCATAGGGGAACTTAACCCCCCACCACGAGAAAGGATAAAAAGAAAATACCCCTACTTATAGATATTTTAAATGACGTAGACCCCACCCAGTAGAAAAATAAATAAATTAATACGACCACCACCATGCTGTTTTAAAAACGCCAGTCAAACCCCCCCCCCCCCCCCCGGGAAAAATAAATGGAAAAGCCCTTACAAACATTGTAGTCGTACAAAGTTTAGTGAAACGACCCTCAGGGCACGAGCCTAGTATTCTCAATATACAGTACAACATCAGAGGGGCACAGAATGTAACTTACATTTTTTCCAGAATGTTATACGCAGGCAGTTTGTTCGTTCGTTCATCTTTAAACAGCGTGGCACACATTCGCGATCTCTGCTGCCCTGTAACAGGCAATGTACACTCCCGCCATGGCAATGACTGCAAACTACAAACTCTCCAACCTGAACATGCAGGAAACCTCAATGTGTACTACTATTGATGGGCCAAACTGTCATTTGTGGCTGTGACTGAAGAAATGGGGCTTATAGGATTTGTGACCAGTCTAGCTCCTGATCAAATAACGCACTCCTGCAGCTTTATAATCAATCTATACTACTTGTTAGAAACACGATTGTTGCTTTATTGATGGAATGATGAACAGTGAAGATCCTGATCAGTAGCCTATTTCATCAACATTGTAAAGTATACTTTAGTAGCAAAGTAATTTCATGATAAATTTATTAATTTTTATTATACTGAATTTATTACATTATCACAGCCAATTTGGCTGTGATAATGTATTAAATTCAGTATAATAATTCTGCATACTTTTAATCATGAAATATATGCATTTGTTAGTTCTATATGAAATAATGCATTTCAGGAAAAATAAATGATTACTCCCTCAAAGTATACTTTGCTAGTAAAGTATACTTTGCAATTTTGATGAAATCGGCTACAGACTGTACGGATAGCTGAAACAATTAAACCGGCTCAGCTTGAATTCAAAATTTGATTAATTGCTTGTAAAGATTTTTTTTTTATAACAAACCTATTGAAGTCCATGGACATAATACTTTTTATTAAAAAGATCTGCTAATTTTGTTTATTTCTCCATAAAAGTATATGTTGTTACCACTCATATGAACCGTCTCGACGAGACGGTTCATATGAGTGGTAACAACATAAACTTTCGAACAGAAGTAGAGAAAATAGCGAAACAAATCAACAAATTATCATACTGAAATTATATCCGACCTATAATGGGATAAGTAAATAGCAGGCGTACAGTAAAAAAGTGCAGATCCAGATGAGCCGGCTCGTAACGAGCCGTCTCATCAGGATCTGCACTTTTTGAAAGTAATTTTAATATTTTTGAGAACAAAAACACCCCATTTTCATAAATGGACGAATCTGAAAATCATTTTGTGACCATTGGATTGGTCGGAACATTAGCATATCACAGTCCATGCCAGTTCCTTAGGGTTGTTGAAAGGGTCAACTTAGATGTGTTACGCTGTTATAATTGCAGCACAAAAATATTTACACAATTTCCTAACATTTGATTGGTCCGTAGCAAGTCTCTGTCCAAAATGTATATCCCAGTAAACTCCCACGCCAAACTATTTTCCGTAACCGTGAGGCGCAGTTAAAATAATTGTTTAAGAAAACGGAAAATAAACACATTTTCTTGATGAATTTATTTCAAATGCTGGAATTATAAGGAATGAATAGCATTTTTGTTGAATTTATCGGGGTATAAACTTGGAAAAGTCGCGGGAATACTGGACGAAGGTCGGAAGGCCTCGTCCAGTATTCCCGCGACTTTTCCAAGTTTATAAGGCCTTCGTCCAGTATTCCCGCGACTTTTCCAAGTTTATATCCCCGATAAATTCAATATTAGCAATAAAAATTATTTTAAATTTGTTATATATAGAGGATCTCAAAACAAGTTTCCATTTGATAAGAGATTTATGAAACGAGTCGCGCACAATTTATGCACCGACGTCATTTGGACGTCTCTACTTAATTCA
Source organism: Conchocele bisecta (assembly GCA_029237695.1). Classification (NCBI taxonomy): domain Eukaryota; kingdom Metazoa; phylum Mollusca; class Bivalvia; order Lucinida; family Thyasiridae; genus Conchocele; species Conchocele bisecta. The sequence continues at coordinate 26,956,345 of CM055267.1, forward strand.
TTTGACATAACGTTGGCGCATAATTCGAATACATAATTAGGGTGATGCGGCCAGCCAATCAAATTCCCTCCAGGGTTATTACACGTGTGTCATATCATATATATGAAATGGGCTAAAACACAGCATAATAAGGTTTTCATGTGATAAATTATTTATAAACGCTCCATATTATCAAACTGGGGCATATTCTAACGATTGCACCGATTTTACTATAGGAATGAATGGTACAAATTACAGTACATGTAGTACAGTGGAACCCCTCTAAACTGGACATAGAGAACAGTGACTGGTGCTTAACCCTTTCACCCCTAAGTAACTGAATGGGCTGCGATATGTTAATTTTGCAACCAATCCAATCATCGCAAAATGATTTTCAGACTATTCCATTTATAAAAAGGGGGTATTTGTTGTTCTCAAAAATATGAAAATTACTTTCAAACAGTGCAGATCCTGATGAGACGGCTCGTTACGAGCCGGCTCATCTGGATCTGCAATGTTTGCATAAACCGATATAGCGGGTTTTCGGGTTCAAAGGGTTAATGTTTTCCAAGTTTATACCCTGATACATTCCACAAAAAGGCCATTCATTCCTATAATGCATCTAACCTGCAGATGCGAGGATGGTGCAGATGAGTGCGTTCTTCAATGCCGTCATCCGCTCCTCCTCGGCAATGAGGGTTTTGTACGACAGCTCGTTGTACCGCACCGACGCCTCGATAAACTTCCGCCGGTAATCCAACACCCGGGCATAGCACGCCTATGGAGAGGAATACGACAATGTCTCAGCTATGTCAACTGGCTGATAACGTACATGCCGATCAGTGCGAGGTTCTGCCGTATTGTATACATAGATTTGGCAGAAACCAGGCTTAGCATGCCTACGGAAAGGAACATGCCACTGTCTGAGCTGCGTTTCCTGGCTTTTATATGTACGGTAGGTTGGTATGAGCCAGTCAGTGAAGTATAGACGGATGTACAGATTGGCTATAAATTCATTTCAAACACGGTTTTATTTTTTTTAAAAATCCTGATATGACCATTAATTGTGAGCATGAGAACCGTGTACATGCTCATTGAGTTTTATAATCCCAGACGAGACCTCACCGGCTCCACTTGTGGAGTTGCGGAAACATAACATTTCTTTACTCCCGTAATCATACGGGAGTAAAAAAGTGAAAGTGAATGGGTTTAACATCCCAGCAACAACCGAGGTCAATAGGAACAGGACCACAGTTTAAAGTATCATCAGACCAGTGGGATGGGAATACTATGAAAGTATTTTTGAGGCATAAGGCGAGGTTTGAACCCACAACCTCCGGATTGGAAGTCAGGTGTTCTAACCCCTTGGCCACAACCCATCCCTCATACGGCAGTAAAGAGTGTTAAGTTTCCTGAACTGCCGTACCTTATAGTGAATCTGCAGCTCCTGACTTTTAGAGTCTGTCTGCAGTAACGACGCTCTGTTTATATAAGCTTCTGCCTGAACTGGGTCAGCATCTTCTAAATATAGCCGTGCTATTTTTAGATATGTTTCTAGCTTGTAGTCTGTTGAGTAATGTCTGCGAAAAGTATAAAATGTGGCTGTGACTGGAGAAATGCGACAGGTTTTCTGATCGGTGCATATCCAGATCAGCCTGTGCATCCGCACAGTCTGACCAAGATCTGCGCTGTTCACTGTTCCATCAATGAAACGTCATCATGTTAACACTGCCAACAAGCAGTGTAGATCATCATCGGGCTAGAGGAGTGTGCTATTTGATCAGGGGCTACATTGGTCACATATCCCGTAGGCCCCTATTTCTCCAGTCACAGCCACAAATATGTACATGATATTTCTTTCTACAGTGGCAGGGATTCATTCCGCTGGCGATCGCCACTTTCGCAATTGGCGATTACCAATTGGCGATAAAAAATTAAAATTATTTTTTTATTTTCGCCAGCGGAATCCCTGCAGTGGGTGGGGGACATTATTTATAGAAAGGTAAGTCTGTTGTACTCCTGCTTTACAATGCTACGCTGCTAGGTATGACAGAGAAGTAAACAGTGATACTATACATCAACTACTGTTGACCAGACACCGACATTTAGCCATCTAATATTTTAAATCATAGTTTCATAGGACCATATCACAATGGGGGATCATAGCTAGTTATTTCCCTTTGCAAATCGATTTATAGAGATCCGGTCCTTTGGTTTATTTTAGCGTTTATTTCTTACTGAATAAATAAAGACTGCAAACAGGGTAGACCCAGATCAGACTGCACATATGTGCAGTCTGATCTGGGTCTACACTGATTGCAATAACATTAATAAGTGTGAAAATATGATTCTGGCAAATAATGCACTTCTGGATAAAATTGTGCAGATATGTAGAATGATCTGGATCAACACTAGTCTAAAACACACTATAATGGCTTCTTTACACAACAAATCGGTTTTATTACAAGCAATTAGGTCATAGAATATACAAGTGGGACCAAATTTCCATAAACATATTCAAAGGGAAATAACTAGCTACGATCCCCCATTCAGTTTCAGAGTTGGTTCAATTGTTTGGTTCAAATTTTGTTCAATATACATGTATCACAATGACGCAGGTAAACAGGACATACATGTACATTGACTGGACAAGTGAATTTTTTTTTTACTAAATGGTTTATTTTCAATTTTTAAATACATCATGTACATATTGTATAACAAAACATAGTTGAAATCACATGACATGTTACTAGAAAAGAGCATACATAATGTATTTAGAAAGTGAGCTTATTTAAGAAGAGTTTTTTGAAGAAGAGAGTTATAGGAAAGAGAGAAAAAAGATAAAGAGGTCTTCCTTCTTTTCTCGTAATTCGTAATACATGTGATGTATAACGTTAATGTCAATAATATAATATAGTGACAATAATA